>CM035435.1:57332167-57657167 GCA_020310875.1 Ceratopteris richardii
ACCGCTAGGTGGATAAAGTATCACATAAGTGATGCTACCCGCTTTTTCTTAAATTGGGGGCATTGCTATGCCCCTTTATTCCTTGTCATGCAAAGGTTAAAATAGCAAGCACCCAACGCTAATATGGAAAAGTAAAATCATTTGTAACCAAAGGTAACCATAGTTCAGATCCACTCTAATAGAAAAGTGCAAAGCATATAAGAACAACTTCAAACCTCAGTACAAGAACAAGAAGTTGTTAGGTTAAAGACTGCAAAATGGTTATAGGAATCATCCCTCATGCAAGAAGATAATGAAAAATGAAGGAGAATCTTTAGTGCTCCTGAACCGAAACAATTGTGTTTGGGCACGACTGTGTTTGGGCAACTCTGGATAGCTTAACAAAAATGGCTAGGTTTTTTCTGACACGAAGTAGAGTGACGACACCTAAGTTGGCTAGATTTTTCTGTGGAGAACCTATACCAGTTATATGCTCTTCCTTTAGACAAAGTTTTCGATCAGGATAGGAGGTTTATTAGACACTTTTAGAGTGGTCTTCAAAAAGTTGGATACAAAACTTAGCATGAGTACGGCCAAGCATTCACAATCGAATGGGAAAACAAAGAGGGTTAACCAAATCCTAGAGGATATGCTTAAAGCATATGTGAATGAAAGGTAAACTAATTGGGAAGAGTACTTACCTATAATAGAGTTTGCATATAATAGTGCCAAGCACTCTTCCACTAGGCATAGTCCATTTATGTTTATGTAAGGTTTTCAGCCAAGAGCTCCTTATGGAGTAGGATTGGAAAATGAGAAAGTTTAAGTTGCAAAGGACTTCTTGGAAAAGTGAATGATATGCTTAAACTTGCTAAGTATAGCATTAGGAGAGCTCAAGATAGGGTTAGAGCCTATGTTGACCTCAAAGGAGATACATCAATTTTGAGGGAGGAGAGCACATTTATCATAGAATTCCCTCTAGTTTTGAAACCATGAAGATGGGACCTTGTCCAAAACTATCTTCTAGGTATTGTGGACCATTCCTAATACTTAAGAGAATAAGAAAAATGGCTTACTAGCTCCAACTTCCAGAGAGTAGCCAGATCCATTAAGTATTTCATGTTAGCCGACTTAAGAAAAGTCTGGGTAAATCTCACAAACTCATTCTAGATACTAAGGTAGGAGATCCTATTTCTGTTCAATATGTTCCACATGAGTCTGATAACATACTACACACTCAAGAGAAACAAGCCAGGAGTCACTTATATAAAGAGTCTCTAGTAAAGTGGAAAGATAGTTTAGAAGCTAGTACTACATGGGAGTGGGTTAGCACCCTTCAAAAGACGGTTTCCCAACTTTATATTACCTTTTCAAGAATCTTCTTAAGGTGAAGGATACAAGGAAACAACACGGATATTTGACCATGTACACTGGATACATGGGTATGCAGTGGGAGTACTATGCTATTAATTCTCTTTTTCAATAGGACCTTCCAATATCATTCTTTAGGACAATAAATGGAATTAAGAGGAAGGAAAAAATACCTTTCAACATGGTGTATGGCCAAAATGTTATCTTGCCCATGGAATTCTTAATTCCAACATTGAAAGTAGCACAAACCCTAGAATGGAAACGACATGAATTGGTGGATAGGGTTGCAACTTTGGAGAAATTGGGATCAACTAGACTTCAAGGAATAACTTCTTCATATGCAAAAAAAAGGAGACAAAAAGCATATTATGAAATGCATATCAAAGACAAAGGCTTGAAAGAGGGACAACTAGTTTTGGCATTTACTATTAAAAAAAATGGCAAAAAACTACACATAAGAGGCCATGGACAATATGTTTTACATAAGCTAAGTCCAAGTCATGCAATACAACTGGCAACCTTGGATGGAATAATCATGCCAAATTACATAAGTGGTTGTAGAGTCAAGAAATATTTAGAGCCACTCATTGATCAACAATGGCATAGATTACAAATCGCAACACATAGGAGAGTCAAATTGGAAATAGTCAAGAAAGATTCACAACAAGAGGGACTAGAGGGAATTTGGAAAATAAAGAAAAAAATGGGAAAACAATAAAAAAATAATAAATTAAATTATTTTTTAACTTATTTTATTTTGTTATGTCAATTTTTGTTGTGGTACATTATTACTTTTGTAAAGAAAATCTTTATTTCATTTATTTTCCAATAAAATTGCTTTTCAAAATTATTGAATCTTAGGAAAAATGTTGAATGTTCATGTGAATATGGAAGAAGCATATGGATCACATAAGGAAATATCTAATGCAGACATATTTAGAAATCACTAAGAGAATTTCTTTGAGCACTTGAAAGGTTCATGTTTACACAATGAGAGTTCCAAAATTCAATACTAAGCAAAATATCAACAAAATTACCTATATCCTCATGATCAAAGAGAATTACAAGGGGGAGGAATAGGCAAGAATATTAGTTAGTCCAAAGACATAAACCTAAAAGCATATACTCCCCATTCAATAGCAAAAGCAATTTTATGTTGATCCTCGATAGAAATAGCTACTTGATTGTCTCGTGAAAAACCATCAAGAAAGATATACACTTACTTGTGTGTTACTCTCTACAAGAGATGATCAGTAATAAGTACATAATAACTATCTCTGATAGTAGTAGCATTAAATTTTTACAAGTTAATACAAACTCTAAGTTTTGCATTTTCTTGGGCACTACCATTAATGGAGAAACCCACTCTATATGCTCAATCTCATATATGAATCCGGCTCTTGAAAACTTGTCTATCTCTTCTTTGATTTTGGTAGAGTTGACATCATTGTAAGTGTAAGGCCTTTGTTTAGGAGGCTTTGCTTTAGGAGTCATAGGGATCCTATGATAGAGAGATTCTGAGACTGCAAATGGAGGAGTGTCGATGGCACCCTAGATGAAGCGATGACTTGCTCTGATACCAATTGTTGGAGTTAGACGTGTGCAAAAGCACACGAACAACTCAAGGAAGAAGAAGAAGCTTGGAGCACAACACACAATACTGAATGTATTACTAGAGAATGTACAAAGATAATTAGCTCGGAGAAGGTGGAGGTATGGTGCAGAGAAGGCCGGCAGCAACAAGACCCTTGGGTATTTGGTATTTTGTGTTGAGCTCTCTGTGGGATTTTGCACAGAAGCATTGGGTTGTATTTGGGCATCACCATTGTATTTGTCTTCTTATAATCAATCGACAGAGGCTTCAAGTGTGTATCTTTCTTCTTATCTTTCCCTTTTCTCCTACAAACACTCAAATCCCTTCTTGTCCAAGAATCCGCCAACAAAATTTGGCACGCCTGGTGGGACTCCACGGAGATTTGAGCATAGGAGAAGCCAAGTGCAAAGGGTAGAAGAGTTCAAGTGCCGACCCTACTACTTCATTGGGCTAAGAGGTAATTATTCTTATCAATTATCTCATACTAAGAGGGCTATGCACAGCTCATGGCCGCAACCCGGTCCCAAACATTGAGGGTCACCTGCAAGCAAATGAGAAGGAAGGCTGTTAGAAGATCCTCTAGTCCACTTTCGTCAACTTCATCATTAAAGAGCATGGCCGGTCAGGTAGACTTGGAAACCCTACTATCAAGATTAAATATAAAGTTTCCTTCTTTCAAAGGCCTAGGTAAGGAAGATCCGGACGAGCACATTAGAAGGTTTTTAGCACTATGCAAAACTAGAGGCTTAATGGGAAGAGAGGATGCTTTTTTTATACTCCTCCCTACCACATTAGAAGGATTAGTAGATAAATGGTTCAACCAGTTTGTTGAGAACCATTTTACAACTTGGGACTTAATGAAAGATGCATTCAAAACTCAATTCCAACATGCAAATACTGTAGAGATCATCATAGAGGAATTAGAAAACTTGAGACTGGGTCCAGGTGAAAAATTTCCAGAGTTTGTAACTAGGGCTAAGGCACTAATGGCTAATTTGCCAGATCCTCCACATGACTTTTTTGTTAAGAAATGGTTAGCTAAGCCACAGTGACCACCCAATGTAAAATCAAGGAATTCTCGTGTTGCCCACAGCATCCATAGAGGAGTTCATTAACACAATAACACGACTGGAGCAGATAAGTCAACAGTATGGAGCAACTTCTTTTCAAATACCCTATTCTACAGAAATGGAAGATCTAGTAATCTAGCTAAGGAAAGGGCTCGAAGGCTTAAAAAGGAATAAGCCCCACAAGGAGGAGGAGAATGTTGTTACTTAGTTGAGGAGGGAGATTGAGGCATTAAAGCTCCAAAAGGAGGAGGAAGCCCAAGCAAAGGTTGGCTCAGCTGTGACAGGAGTTGTAGGAACTCAAAGGGGGTGGCATCAAGAGTGGACTTTGGTGTACCATGTGCAACAAGCAAGGTCATATAGTAAGTGAATGTCCTCTGTTAAGTGTGACTTGCCAACTATGCAGGAAAGCTGGTCATGAGGCCCAAGAATGCTAATCAAGGGGAATGCCTGCAACAACATATTGGACACAAGGAGGACCCCTACCACTAGCAAATGTGATGGCAGTTGCACCCAATCAAGGTAACAATTACAACCCTAGATAGAGGGATAACTTTGGAAATGGGCCTAGGAGGCCAATTATTTGTTTCAGATGTGGAGAATGTGGGCACTATCAAAGTAGGTGCACTCTCCCAGAAAATGCCCCTCCTTGCAGGAACTGCCTAGAGGCTAGAGACCACTATACTAATTGTTGTCCTAAGAACCAAGCATCTTCATCTGGACCCCACATTCAAATCATTTCTGTGTGCAAAGAAGAAATGGTAGATCAAGTCAATGTGCCATCTCCATCTACCAAGGTGGTGCAATTAGAAGAAATTGAATCTTTTACAGTGCAGACACGAAGCAAGGGGAAGGCTCAAGTGGAAATAGGTCAAGAATCAATGATTAATGGATTGAGCAAAGATAAAAAGACATCTAAACTCAAAGCCACCACATGTTCAGACACAAGGCAAAAAGAAAATTTCATAGGTACCAGTAATGCCATTGGACATGCATTCAATAGGGCTCATGAGGAGTTTGATAAGTCAAATGGAGTCCATGCTCTTAAGGAACCAGAAGCTTCCAGACTACTCAAGTCCATGAAAAAGGAGGTCAGTATTTTTTATTTAATAAAGATGGATGGGAAATTTAGGTCAGAACTCTTGTAGATAATTGATGAAATGTCCACAACAAGTTTAGCGGCAAAGGCCGCTGTTATGCATAAAGATAAAGGTGTAGGGGAAGCACCCCTCATAGATTATAAGAGCCCTCGGCTAACAGTCTCTATCAAAGTCATGAGTTTCAAGGAGTTATTGTGGATGGTGGATCTGGCATTAACTTGATGCCTGAATATACCATGAAAAGGATTGGACTATACCCTTCAAGACCTGCCAACTTCACTGTAACACTGGAAGACCAAAGCATAGTAAAGCCTATGGGAGTGATCCATGGAATCCTAGTCAAGATACAAGGTACCATCTTTAACTTGGACTTTGTTGTTTTAAGGCTGCCACAGGTAGAAGGAAGTTTCCCCCTGTTAATTGGGAGACCTTGGTTAAGGCATGCCAATGTGCTGCATGACTGAGGCAAGGATACAATCTGGGTAAAGCAAGAGGGAAAGGAGTTACAACAGATAATTTTAGAAGAAGGTCCAGACAATCAAAGACATAACAGCATGATGCAGACAATTGGTATTTGTATGGAAGAAGAATTGTTGGACAACCCAGAAGCACATCTATTTGAAGAAGCAAATTTATATGAAGACAAAAACATGTTGACTTGGCTCCATGCAGAAGACCCATCTTCCTGCTATGGAATTTTTCCAAGCTCAAGTAGAGAGGAAGCATATGAAGAGAAAGAGGACATCATTCAGTTCACTCACTCGAATGAGACAGTCTCAATCAAAGTCCATAAAAGAGAGAACAAAAGAAAAGCTCTTAAGTATAGCAGTGATGCCACTACTTCAAATCATATGTCAATGGCCATTTTTTTATGGATACTGGTACGGATATCATCTTTTATGTCAATTTTTATGATAGTAAGTGCAACGCTTTACAAGGATATGGAAGGAGTACCTGCAAGTCTTTGGAAACAGAGGGTTCCATTGGATGAAGAAGCTGGAATAGTAAAAATGAAATTTTGCAGATTAAATTAAAAAGTTGTTGAAACAGAGATACAAAAGATGCAGTATGGAGGAGAAAATTTTTTACTGAATGATTTAGGGCGGCCCTATCAAATGTTCAGTACGCCCAAAATAAAGACAAAACAAATGAAGTGCAGCACATTTGGAGATTATGGAGGAGTTTCTCTGAGTCAACATATCAAGGCTCAAGGCCTATCATCAACACAACTGAAGATTCATGGATCACCTAGAACCTACAAAGTTTGTCCAAGTTGTACATAGCCTTCTCATGTCATTTTTGCTTAAGTTTTAGTAGTTTTTATCCACTTTCATACTTGTTCCTTTGAGTTTTCAGCAATTTTAGCAACCCTTACATAGCTTTTGCATAAGTACAATTTTTGGGAATTTTTCAAGCATTTTTAGAATTTTTCTCGCATTTTTTCATCCATTTCACATATCATTTTCTTACAAAATTGGAGGAATAAGGGAAGCTCTCTGTGATTTTGAACGAGAAAATTGGCCTAAACCTATAGGGAATTTTTTGAGAATTTTTTGGATTTGTTTTGCATTTTTTTAAGATTTTTTCCAAATTTTGGTTATTTTCACCCACAAAAAAAAAAACCCATGGATTTTTTTTCCACCAAAAAGGCCCCCATGCCTACCTGCCCTACCCCTGCCCCCTCAAAAAAAAAACGACCGCCCCCTCGCCCACCCGCCCTGCCCCCTCGCCTGCCCGCCCTGCCCTGGCCCCCTCAAAAAAAAAAGGCCGCCTCTCCCCCGCCCCCCCCGCCCCCCCCACCCACCAACCCCCACCCACCCCCCACCGTTCCCCCACCCACCCCCCACTGCCCCCCACCCACCCCCCACCGTTCCCCCACCGCCCCCCCCCCCCCCGCCCACCCCCCACCGTTCCCCCACCCACCCCCACCGTTTCCTCCATCCACCCCCACCATTCCCGCACCCACCCCCCACCGCCCCCCCACCCACCCCCCACCGTTCCCCCACCCACCCCCCACCATACTCCCACCCACTCCCCACCCCCCCCCCCACCCACCTGCCACCATTCCCCCACCCTCCAGTGCCCCCCACCCACCCCCCACTGTTCCCCCACCCACCCCCCATTGTCCCTCACCCCCCACCACTCCCCTGTTAGAGTATGATCAATGTCTACCCCTCATGATTGTATGCACATTTTGTAAGGCCCCCTTTATGAGGAGAAGCCAAGCGTGCATTACCCAATTGATGGGAATCCCAACTTGAATGTTGGATGAAGGTCATATTGGACCATGTAAGATATTATAAGGAAAGGGAGTTACCAGGGTCCCCAATTGTGGGGTCCGGGGCAGCGGTGAGCAGCCCCGGCTGGGGGGTCCAAGGGGGCCAGCGGGCCCCCTGGCTGGGGGGTCCCAGGGGGCCAGCGGGCCCCCTGGTGGGGGTCCGGGGGCAGCGCCCCCGGCGCGACGGTAAAGGGAATATTCCATGGAATATTCCCTGTCAGAGTCAGAAATCATTTATATTTGTTAGGTCGGTTCAACCAGTCTAAGCCGTGTATGGCAATTACGCGGGCGGTGGCCGCCCACGCTCTACCGCCCATGTATAGCCGTCCATGGCAGGCCACCCATGATCCTATATATACATGACTTCTGCACTACCTAAGACATTGAGTTGAGCCAGCATACCTCTACCTTGTATCTCCCTATCTAGAGTTGTCTAGATCACCATTTAAGCTCTACCTTGAGAGCGCACGGGTGGACAACGCCATCATCTTTGTACTTGCTGCTAGTAGAAAATTGTTGAGATTCTCCTATATCTGTTATCTTCTCTGCTATTGCTCCTATGTTATATTGCGTAACTATTGTCTTACATCCCCCCCCCCACCGTTCCCCCCCCAACCCCCCACCCACCCCCCACCGTTCCCCCCCCCCCACTTAATTTTTATTTTCTATGGTCCATGCTTTTGGCTCTAGATTGCACCTCGAATGGCCATTTTTTTCAAACTTGGGGTCATTTTCAAGTATTTTGGCACGCTGAACTCATTTTCAGCCTTAGTTTTTTTCAAAATCCTACCTTTTCTATGACTTTTGATCAAAACCCACATATTTTGAGCACATTTCTCACGGGTTTTTCAATACCCACAGGGTCCACATAGTCTATTCTCACTTTGTTTTTCCTTTTGTTTCAAAAATTCACATATGCAACCCCTATCACTCTACTATTTGATCATTTTGACCCTCTCCAGACCCCATAATCCTGCTCCCTCATCCTCCCCTTACCCTTCTGCCAGCGACATCCATACCCCTCCCTGCCCTATCCATCTCAGCCCCTCAGCCCTCCCTTCCTCCTCCTTTCTATCCTCCCATTGCCCTCCTTTGTTTTTCCATGGAAAAATCCCACTTTTCGTTCTTCTCTGGTGTTTGTTCTCTCCTGCCTCTGGTGGACTTGGTTGCTGCTCCAGTGTCCTTTTAAAGATTTTTGTAGCACACGTATATGGTGTCATTTCTGCTCAGAGTTTGGTTGTAGCTCTCCGGGATCGAGAGCACATTAGGTGGTGGGCAACTGTTGAGCCCATAAAAGTCATATTGGTCAAATTCAATTGCAGTTAAAGTCAACTACAGTCAAAGTCAAAAGATCAAAGTCAAATCGATCCAAGTCAAGAGGTTCAAGGTCAAAGTCAACATGGGCAAAGTCAAAGTGTGTAAAGTTGAGGTGTCGAAGTGCACAGGTAGTGCACAAGTAATTGTTCACAAGGGTTGTAATTGCAGAAAGATGGTTGCAGACTGTAGAGGTATTTCTGTAATTTCCCTAAGGTTCTTTAAAGTGTTTTGGAAGGTTCAGGTGAACCCTCTCTTAGGTGCACAAGTGAAGAATTAAAAGGCAAAATGTGAAGGTATGTGAAGCGGCAACGTATGCAGAAGTGAAAGTATGGCCCCCCCAATTAAAATTTTTGTTTTAGTCTAAAGTCACTACAGGACAAAACAGGGATTCATTGGCTGCCCACTTTTGGAGACAATCTTGGGACATCAAAGTGAGCACCAAGATACTCTTGCAGTTAGGAGTGTACGTGAATCGACACTCAAACCAAGGCAAGGACTATTCTTGGAGCAAGAAAGTGTAAGCAAGACTAAGCAAGGGTGAGCATAGTCTAAGCTAGGCAAGAGAGAGAAGTGCAAGGGACACACAGTGTGCGACGCAGAGAAGTGAAGTGCAAGGTGTGCATGAAGAGTGACTAAGAAGTGTGCAGAGAAGTGTTAAGCTATTCCCCCCAAGGATCCCAAGGTCTCATTGCAGTGTGCGCGTGCCGACAGAAGGTGTCCATCCCTCCCCCTTATTGGAAGCTTGGTGCAAGGTGTGCATAAGAGCAGGCTTGGAGAAGGTGGAGGTCTAGTGTAGAGAAGGCCGGCAACAACAAGACCCTTGGGTATTTGGTATTTTTTGTTGAGCTCTCTGTGAGATTTTGCACAGAAGCATTGGATTGTATTTGGGCATCACCATTGTATTTGTCTTCTTATAATCAATCGACAGAGGCTTCCAATGTGTATCTTTCTTCTTGTCTTTCCCTTTTCTCCTACAAACACTCAAATCCCTTCTTGTCCAAGAATCCCTCAACACATAACTGGAATCACATTGGTAGGAGGTGGCAGTTGGTTTCCTAGGACCGGTTGTGGCCTATATGGTACATGGTATTGATGTTGGTATTGAGGTTGATATTGTTGTTGTGGCCTATAATACGGCTATTGGTATTGGTTATGATACCTATCCTGTTAGTAAGGTTGCTGATAAGCTTGTCTAACAGCCTGCCTATTGTGCAAACAATCTTGAGCTATATGGTTTGTGTATTTTCTTTCAATAGTGCAATATGGAGCATTCAGCTCTCTCACATTCTTCTCTCTCACATTCAGCTCTCTCACATTCTTGAGCTATATGGTTTGTGTATTTTCTTTCAATAGCGCAATATGGAGCATTCATCTCTCTCACATTAGTCATGTGGTCACCTCTACAAATATAACATTGCTTCAATGGGGTTACCCTTGGTGGTTGTCTATTTTGAACTCCTAGCTTCTTGGCAACCTGCTCAGGTAGCTCATCTATTGTAGTGGAGGGTCTGGAAGTATGACTAGTAGATCTATCAGAATCCTTATAGAGTTTGGACAAGCCTAACTCCTCACCCAAGTTGTCTTCTATGTCAATACACATTCTCAAGCATTGATGTAGTGTGATTGACTCCTTGAGATATACATAAGATTTAAGTTTCGTGCTTAGAAGTCCATCTAAAAACAGGGAAACTATTTTGCTTATGTAGGTGATTCAGGTGTGGAATATCTTTCCATGTAATGTTTAAATCTACATCCGGCTAGCCGAACTATTTCTTGGGGTGTCTGCTTGAAGTTGTGGATCAAGGATGATGTGTTATGCCTAATGCCACTCTTGGAAAATTCTACAATAAATGCTTCTAATAGTTGACCAATATTTTGGTAATTGTGATGGTTTAGGGACGGAAACCAAGATAAGGGAGTACCCTTGAGGTCAAACCAAATGCCTCGAACTAGGTGAACAAGTCCTTGACCTGTTCAGCTCTTAACACTTATTTCAACTTAGCCATATGATCATAAGGATCTCCTAACCCATCAAAGTAGTTTTTCATTGTCTTGACCACTTGAGAGGATCCAAGGGTTCTTGGGTACTCTCAAGGTCTAGGCAATGGGAAATCAAGTTCATCTCTTTGATGCCTATGTTCTCTATGTCTCTCTCTCTCGGGTCTATCACTTAAAAGTCTTGATCTATCTTTGCCCATAGTGTTTGCAAAGCTTACCTAAGGTCTCTCTCTAGTTCGTTCTCATTGTGCTTCCTGAACATGGGACGATCATGCACCTCCCTGATCATTATAGGTAGTGGATGTATGTAAGGGAAACACTGGTTTACCCTTCCATGTGTAAGCATCCACACTTGAAGTGTGATCGATCCTCTTAAGTCCGAAAAGGCATTAAAACAAAGTGTGCAGGTTGAAAAAGGAATTATATGGTTTGAAGCAAGCACCACGTGCTTGGTATGAAAAGATACATGCCTACTTGATTGCACATGTTTTCAAGAAAAATCCAATTGAGAGCACCTTATATGTTAAGCATGTAAATGATGTGCTTCTGATCATTGTTGTCTATGTTGATGGCATGCTACTCACTAGTCCTAATGAGAAGCATATTGCTGATTTTAAGGCTGATTTGTATGCCTCTTTTGAGATGTTATATTTGAGGCATTTGCATCATTATTTGGGCATTCATCTTATGCAAGTTGATGGTGGAATAGTTCTATGTCAAACAAAATATATTGACATACTATTGTAACATTTTGGCCTTCAAGATTTCAAACCTATTGTCACTCCTATGGAAAAAGTTTTACGATTGAGTCTTCATGATGTTGGAGATGCATTTGATGTTATTCTCTATTAGTAGGCTATTGGATGCTTGATTTACTTATGCATAACTTGGCCTAATATTTAGTTTTCTATCTCTTAAATGAGCAGGTTTATGCATCGCCAAGGTGTCAAGCATTGGCACGTGGTTAAGCGTGTCTTTTGATACTTGAGTGGTACCCAACTACTTGGATTATTTTATCCCAAGGGGGATCATTACCACCACATTTATATGTTTTTTCTAACTCTGATGGGGCTAGTTGATATGACACTTGTGTGTCCAGTAGTGGTTTTTGCTTCATGCTTGGTAGCTCATGCATATCTTGGTTGAGCAAGAAGTAGCCTACTATGGCCAGTTCTAGTTGTGAGGTTGAGTAAAGGGAAACTTTTCACAATGAGTGTTGACTGTGTGTGGCTCAGATGCCTTTCGGATGATTTGGGTGTTGGTGAGTCTTCTACCACCACCATCATCATTGACAATTAGAGTGTGTTGAGTTCCGTATACATGAGTGCCAGCTCTTTGTTCACCGCATCATATTTTGGTAGTGATGTATGAAAGAACTTGGAGAAGCTTGTAGAAGGTAGAAAAGTGCGTTTCGAAGCGACGAAGTTTGGTCAAGCCAACAGGCACAAGAACAGCCCTTGAACTTATGGAGGCTCAAATAGACCTTATAGGCATGCGATAAGTGCAAAGAAATGCACTATGTACTTTGGAGCATCAAGGAGAATGCCGATACAAAACAGATAGGTTCGTGGGTCAACTAGCTCAAAAAACTTACTATCTATGGAAGAGATAATGAACTTCAAATGCCCATAGTGACCAGCGTGATTACAATTAGAAAAACTCCTTTTATGGGAGTGATACACATAGGGTTGAGTGTATGGAATGCACAAAAGTATAAGTAATAAGCAAAATATGCTATAGGAATGAATGCGACATTCATCGGTGGTACTTCCTATTTTTCAAGAATACGTAGAGATTGACCCCGAGATAGAAAAACCCAGATTTCTCCCAATCTACTAAACCAAATGCTATGAAAATTTGTAGGCATAAACTAGACACCAAATACCTTTCCAATGAGCCATCTTGCACTCAATTTGGAGCTCCAAGATTACTGTTGGCAAAGAAGATGATGCAGAGAATTGGAGCAAGACAATGATGGTCAAAAGTGTATGTATATTGCTTTCATGTAATGTAAAAGTGATTTCGAGTCTTTATATAGACTCTAGGAGTGTTCCACGACTTCTACAAGTGAAATTTGAATTCAAATGAAGGTGGGAATGGTTGTTGGAGGGAATCAATTCACTTTCCTACAATCTAGGAAAAGTGAAGATCTAGTTTGATCTACTTTTAGGTGATTTATTGCTTGATTGAATGCAACTTCAACCACCACAAATTCGTGGGACTTGGCTTCTATCTTTCTACCTTTTCATGTGTAAATCTCAAGGCTTTTACAACGGTAAATGAACCATCAAAAATCTCTCAAAAAAGTACAATAAATGAGCATAAGAAAAAAGAACTCTCCAACGGATATTCTTTCGATGCAATAGCCTTTGATGTAGATCAAATCCACTTCAAGCATAGTGTAAGCTTGATGTTCCAATAGCTCCCCCTCAAGCTAAAGTATGCTTGAGTCTTCATTCTCTGATAGGTTGAATACCTGCCATAGCTTTGAATCTACAAAGCTTGACTCCATCAAGTGCTTTCGTCATCATATCTGCTACTTGCTTTTCAGTTGGGACAAAAGAAATGTCAATCTCCTTTGCCATGAGCTTCTCCCTAATGAAGTGGTAATGGACTTCTATGTGCTTTGTTCTCGCATGGAAAATAGGATTTGTTGCTAGATTCATGGAACTTACATTATCTCCAAATATGTGAGGTTTGGAACTCACAAGTCCCAAATCTGTATACAATGCTTTTAACCATATTGCCTCTTGAGTTGCTATGGTCAAGCCTCTGTACTCTGCTTCAATTGAAGATAAAGCAACTGTTGGTTGCTTCTTGGAACTCCATGACACTAGCTTCAAACCTGCAAATGCTAAGTAACCAGATGTACTTTTTCTATCATACTTAGCTCCTGCCCAATCTGCATCTGAGTAGATTTTGATATCCAACTCTGAAGAGTAAGGATAGAATATACCTTCGTTGATTGTACCTTTGAAATACTTAAGTACTCTCTTAGCTGCATCCATGTGTGGTCTTCTCGGTGAGTGCATGAACTGACTAAGCACTCCCACACTATATGAGATATCTGCCCTTGTATGAGTAGCATATATCAAGCTACCTACCAAGTTAGTTCAAATAGGAATTCAAAGAAGAAGAATTGAACTTGAAGCCATTAAGGATTTTAGGAAGAAATAAATGATACTCTCAAATCAACATGGAAGAATAGGCAATCGTCAAATAACACAGAACTTGAACTATGGTTTGTCGTAGATAAGGTATGTCCATGTGCTCAAACTCATGTGGATGAACCTTCGACATTAAATAGTGAAGCATCTTGCCACATGGCTAACAAGAAGGACTAGCATAGTTCCTTAATGCCTCTGCACTAACCGAGTACACTTAAAAAACAATTATTATTAGATTTTTCTCATAACAAGGTGTGGTCTTGAAGTACATTAAAAAAAGTACGGTGCAAAAATTCTTGATGGAATAGATAGAACTATAGGAAAAGTAGTGTGGAAAGATAACTTGTTTGAGTTAAGTGCCCTCACTGTTGCATTTCAACAAGAGAGCGATAATCTAGATCAGCCCCTCTAGAGTTGGTACATGCTAATCTCTATGGTAAAATTCTACTCCTAGTTTGAGAGGATCTCTCTAATTTTTGCTGATACTCAATGATTACACTAGAAAGATGTGCATGTATTTTCTCTAGGAGAAGGGTGATGCATTTGAGGTAGAAAAGTGAAAAAGTTCCATATTGATCAAGGACTAGAATTTTTATCGATAGAATTCAACAACTATTGCAATGCTCATGGAATCAAGAGAAATATGATAGTAGTTGAAATGGCATGTGGCATGCTAAAAGCTCCAGATATGCCTGATTTGTTTTGGCTAGAATAAGTTAATACAATTGTGTACATTTTGAATAGATGCTACACAAATGTAGTATACTGAATTACTCTTAAAGAAGCATACTCTAGTAGAAATATTTTAGTTATGCATTTCAAGAGTTTTTTATTTTTTTTGTTATGCACATATACATGAATCAACAAGAAATAAGTTAGGATCGAAAAACAAAAAATGTATCAAATTAAGATATAATGAAGAGTCTAAAGCATATACACTTTGGGATCCAAAGACAAAGAAGATCATTGTCAATCATGATGTGATATTTGATGAGAAACCACACCTAGTGGATAACAAAGGTAAACCCACTATCTCATCAACAGAAGAAATAATTCATCTTTTTCCTTCCTATAGACATGTCATGTTGGATTTTGAAGTCTGTGAAAGCACACGAACAACACAAGGTAGAAGAAGAAGCTTGGAGCAGAACACACAATACTGAATGTATTACCAAGTGAACATACAAAGATAAATGAGTTGTTAAGGTTAAAGGCATATATACAAGCCAGGGGAAAAACCTCCTAAAGAGGGAAAAAACTACCCCGATGGTCCTAGTGTGTTCACATACATTGTTGGAACATGAAGCTTACACTATGCTTGAGGTGGATTTGATCTACATCAAAGGCTATTGTATCGAAAGAATATCCGTTGGAGAGTTCTTTTTCTTATGCTCATTTATTGTATTTTTTTGAGAGATTTTTGATGGTTCATTTACCATTGTAAAAGCCTTGAGCTTTACACATGTAAAGGTAGAAAGATAGAGGCCAAATCCCACGAATTTGTGGTGGTTGAAGTTGCATTCAATCAAGCAATAAATCACCTAAAAGTAGATCAAACTAGATCTTCACTTTTCATAGATTGTAGGAAAGTGAATTGATTCCCTCCAACAACCATTCCCACCTTCATTTGAATTCAAATTTCACTTGTAGAAGTCGTGGAACACTCCTAGAGTCTATATAAAGACTTGAAATCACTTGTATGGAAGCAATATACATACACTTGTGACCATCATTGTCTTGCTCCTTCAATTCTTTGCATCATCTTCTTTGCCAATAGTAATCTTGCTAAGGCTTCTGCTCTCTCTCCAGAGCTTCAAATTGAGTTCAAGATGGCTCATTGGAAAGGTATTGGTGTCTAGTTTATGCTTACCAATTTCCATAGAATTTGGTTCAGTAGATTGGGAGAAATCTGGGTTTTTCTGTCTCGGGGTCAATCCCTACATATTCTTGAAAAATAGGAAGTACCACCGGTGAATGTCGCATTCATTTCTATAACATATTTTGCTTATTCCATATAATTTTGTGCATTCCATACACTCAACCCTATGTGTATCACTCCCATAAAAGGATTTTTTCTAATTGTAATCACACTGGTCGCTATGGGCATTTGAAGTCCATTGTCTCTTCCATAGACAGTAAGTTTTTTGAGCTAGTTGACCCGCGAACCTATTTGTTTTGTATCGACTCATTCTCCTTGATGCTCTGAAGTACCTAGTGCATTTCTTTGCACTTATCGCATGCTTATAAGGTCTATTTGAGTCTCCATAAGTTCAAGGGTTGGTCTTGTGCCGGTTGGCTTGACCAAACTTCGTCGCTTCAAAACGCACTTTTCTACCTTCTACAACCTTCTCCAAGTTCTTTCAGTGGTATCAAAGCTAGATCAAGATGGGTGACGGCTTTCCCTCAATGATCGAGAAGCTTGATCGACACAACTACGTGGCTTGGCAAATCAGAATGGAGGCCTATTTGCAAGGTAGAAATCTTTATGGAATCGTAGCAGATGATGAAGGTTTGCCTATTCCAAGATCCAAAGGAGGACCTACACGAGAGGAGACAGATAAACTCACACTTTGGTGCGCAAGGGATGCTCAAGCAAGGTCGTACATACTAAACTCTATCTCTGACTTTCTATTACCACATATTAGAGGATTCAAGACATCTCAAGAGACTTGGGATGCCCTCGAGACTTTCTTTTATGCTAGTACCAAAGGAAGAAGAAAGGACCAAAGCAAGACAAAGCCAAAGGTCAGAATGTTCAACCTTGTGCCATATGCGATAAGACCAACCACACCACTCAGAATTGTTGGTTCAATGGGAAGACCCAGAAAGGAAGTGGAAGAGGTGGATATGGCAGCAATAGAGGTAGAGGTGGACACAACTTCAACAATAACAATAGAGGCTATAATAGAAGGGACTACAACAATTATTCAGAAGATCAACCACATGAAGACTCATTGCTTCTTATGAATCTAAGCCACAAAGAAGGTAAAGAAGATGATCATTTGTTCTACATAGATTCAGGATGTTCGTATCATGTTGCAGGCAACATTGCTCTTCTATCTGATTTGGAAAGTCCAAAGCATAGACATGAAGTGCAAACAGGGGATGACACAAAGCACAATGTGGAGAAGATTGGTAATGTCAAAGCTTCCAATGGCAGGACAAATATTCTAAGTAAGATTCTCTATGTACCCACTATCACTAAAAACCTAATAAGTGTAGGCCAAATAGTTGAAAAAGGCTTGCAAGTTAGGTTCACCCAATATGGAGCTTTTGTGGAAGATCCATGTCAAGGCTTCAAGAAGATAGCCCGAGGTGAGAAGCATGGTAGGCTCTTTACTTTTGAAGTAGGAGAAACCAGGAACATAGATCTATTCAACTTTGGGTCTCAAACCCTAAGTGAGCTTGAAGTGTGGCATAAGAGACTTGCTCATGTGAATGAAAGAACCTTGAAGGATATATGCAGGGATCAAAGTGTTCTAGGACTACCGAACATATCAAAGCAACACATGATCAACAAGTGTGATGCATGTCAGATTGGGAAGGCACAAAGACAACCATTCAACCAGAAAGGCTACATCCACAATAACTTATTGGACTTAGTACATACAGATGTATGGGGACCAAGTTAAGAACCTTCATTGGCAGGATCAAGGTATTATGTCTCATTTATTGATGACCATAGTAGATGGATTGTTCTATAGTTTATCAAGAGTAAGAATGAAGTGTTTGATTGCTTCAAGAAGCATCTTGCTCATGTGGAGAATCATACAGGTAGATCACTAAAGAAGCTCATATCTGATGGAGGGGGAGAATACTTCTCCAAAGAGTTTGATGATTTCTTGCAGGACAAAGGTATCAAAAGGGAAGTGACTACCAGGTACTCTCCTCAACTAAATGGAATTGCAGAGAGGAGAAACAAGACATTGGTCGGATCAGTCGGAACAATGCTTGAAGAGAAGAAGTTGCCACATTATCTATGGGTAGAAGCTATTTCAACTGTTGTGTATCTTGTCAATAGACTACCATCCAAATCACTTCAAGGTATGACTCCTTATGAAGCATGGCATGGAAGAAAACCTAGTCTTGGACATTGCAAGGTTTTTGGTTGTTTAGCTTATGTCCATGTACCATCACAAATAAGAGGTAAGCTAGATGAAAGGGCAACAAAGGCAGTGTTTATTGGATATGATTCAACTCAGATGGGTTACAGGTTCTTCAATCCTTCAACCAAGCAATTCACTACAAGTAGAGATGTTGTGTTTGAAGAACACATGTCTTGGTATGATGAAGACAAACAAAAGGTAACACTACCATATGATCTTGATTCTGACTCTCATCAATTAGGAAGCAAGCATGATACATAGGTCCAGGATCCAAGAAGTGATACAGATGATGATCAAGATGAAAGAGAAAAGGATTACAAGCTATGGAAGTCAAGAGGCAAAGCAAAGATGCAAGAGGTTGGAGAATGCTCCAAACAAGCACCTAGAAGATCAGCAAGAGAGAAGAAACAACCAGAAAGGTACGGATATGATTCCACATTTGTTACGAAGCATTCAATATACTTGGCAAAAGACTCTATTTCAAAGGAACCCTCAACCTATGAAGAGGCAAAGGGAAACCCTAATTCAAAAAAGGCCATAAACAAAGAGATAGATGCATTGAAGGAGATGGACACTTGGGATTTGGTTCCAATGTCACCGAATCAAAAGGTAATTGGTTGCAGATGGGTAAATAAAGTTAAAAGAAATTCAGATGGATCAATTTGCAGGTACAAGGTAAGATTAGTTGCCAAAGGATGCTCACAAAATCATGGTATAGACTATGAGAAAACATTCTCACCAATTGCAAAGATGACTACAATCAAGACATTCATAAGTGTAGCTGCTGCAAGGAATTGGAGACTCCTCCAACTTGATGTGAAAAATGCATTCTTAAATGGTTGGATAAGTGAAGAGGTATACATGTCACAACCACCATGTTTTGAAAACCCTAATCATCCATCTTATGTTTGGAGGCTTAAGAAGGCATTGTATGGATTGAAATAAGCTCCTAGAGCTTGGAATTATCGGTTGGTTACATATCTTCAAGATCAGGGGTTCAAAGCTAGCAGCTAAGATCCTTCTCTATTCATCAAAAGGGATCACGATGAGGTTATCTATCTATGTGTATATGTAGATGATATTATTGTGACAAGTGATGATCTAAATGGCATTCAAAGGATCAAGAGACACATGCAAGAGGAGTTCAAACTCAGTGACCTAGGTGAGCTCACATATTTCCTAGGTATGCAGGTGATATATACAGATGAAGGAATGTATTTGACTCAAAGAAGATACATTCAGGATCTTCTTCTCAAGTTCAAAATGGAGAACACTAAACTTGCAGGTACACCTTTGGAGATGAATCATAAAGTTAGTGTTTATGAAGGTGAGAAAATTGAAGACATTAAAGAGTATCAAAGCATTTTCCCTTTGCATTTGGTGAAAATGCTGCATTGTTTGAACCTTCCTTATTCTTCAAATGCATTACATTTTCTTCTTCTAGAAACATTGCAAAAAATACCCTTTGAAGGTAAGAGAGGAGGGTCTATCCTAAGCGTTAAGGGAAATTATGAGCCCATTATATTACATAGGAAGAATTCGAACACATCTATGAGCAAGTTCTTCATTGATGCACATGATTATATCTAATAGAGAATGTATAACAAAACTCTACATTAAGTTGGATTTGTGCAAACCATGTTTTCACAATAGAAACCTACGGAGAACCAAAAGGTTTGTGATGTATACACAAAGACAAATCACGGTGATATTCTTTGTATTTATAAACTACAACAATAACACATGGAAAGATTTCGAAAATAGATAGTTATAAATTTATATGTGAGTTCTAATCTATATATCATTCTTGACAAAAAACTAGTATTCCTAATCTAATAAGATATGAATAATGTAAGTGGTAACAAGTGCAGTTTTAGTTAAGATCATAGAAAGTAGATGTAGAGCATAATAATATGCAAAAAGTCTCTATGCAAGAATGAGACCTACATATATTAATAGAGATTGCATCAATGTGATTTCAAATCCATAACCAACCACAATTAAAAAAAAGCTTACTATCTGCAAACATTAAATGCCTTTTGATGGCACATTTACAACATCAAATATTAGCAGAGATATTGCAGGTTAACCGAATATTTTATGTGAAAATATTCAATCAACTTGAAATCACAACATTAACCTTGAGTGCAAATTTATGGAAATTAGTTCTTTACATCATGTACATGAAGTATATTCGAATTCAAAACAACATAAGTTTACATTTGCATCAGATTGAGTTTGGAATCAAAACATTGACCTTGGGTGAAAAATAATGGGAGATTAGTTCTTTACATTCTATACATGAAGTATAGTCGAATTCAAGATAATATAAGTTCATAGTTGCATCATATTGATGTTTGAAATCAGATCATTAACCTTGGGTGCAATTTTATGGGAAATTATTTGTTTACATTTTGTACATGAAGTATAGTCCAATTCAAAACAGTATAAGTTTACATTTGCATCAATTGATGTTTGAAATCAGAAAATTGACCTTGGGTGCAAATTTATGGAAAATTAGTTCTTTACATTCTATTCAAGACAATATAAGTTTACATTTGCATCAGATTGATGAGCAATATAAGTTTACATTCGCATAAGATTATTGTTTGAAATCAGAACATTAACCTTGAGTGCAAATTTGTACATGAAGTATAATCAAATTCAAAACAATATAAGTTTACATTTGCATCATATTGATGTTTGAAATCAGAACATTACCCTTGGGTACAAGTTTATGGGAAATTACTTCTTTACATTCTGTACATGAAGTATAGTGGAATTCAAAACAATATAAGTTTACATTTGCATCAGACAAAATTATCCCTCCGAAAACCACAAATAAGTTGATTCTCAATGATCCCTTCAAGCCTTATTTACGGTCTCAAACGTGCTACTCACTTAATGGAAAAGCTTTCATCAGAAAAAAGCACTTCCTTGACGGATTCCTTATAAATCCATTTGCACAAGCTCAATTCACTGATTCATACTTCCATATAATACTTCAAATAACAAAGAATGAGGAAGATTGAAGGTCATCTCTTGTAACATATATTGTGTATGTCGACATAAGATAACCATCAAGATATATGTAAAGAAGCACCACCAAAGTCTCCTTGTTTGCTAATTGTAGCACAAATTGGTCCTCATCTTGTTCCAACAATGTCCCATTCACAGTAGCAACATAAATAACGGACATTTATGACGGATAACGTAAAATCAATGAGCTAAAGACCAAAAAAATTCTACAAGTAGTTCTGTGAGAGGTAAAAAACCAAAAAAAAAGAAGATGGTTCCAAATTCCTCAAACTCCCAGAGTGTCTTCTAAATGGTAATCAACTACCAACATATACATGCGCACAATACATGCATTTATCCATGCATGTATGTATGTCTTGCATTTGTCTAGTTCTATATGCACATATATAATAAGAATGGCAATTGATCTCAAACTAATTTTTGGCTTTAGATAATTAGATGATTGTTGATACAAAAAAAAGAGATGGTTCTTGTCCCTTTGGATGGACATTTGGATTCATTTCAAACCATATAAATTGAATGCCCAAATAATGATGCAAATGCCCCAAACCTGACATCTCAAACAAGACATGCAAATCAGCCTTAAATTCAACAATATGCTTTTCATCAGGACCATTGAGAAGCATGTCAGCAACATACACAACAATGATCATAAGTACATCATCTGCATCTTAACATATAAGGTGCTCTGAGTTGGATTGTACTCAAAACCATGTGCAATCAAATAGGCATGTATCTTTTCATATCAAGCATGTGGTGCTTTCTTCAACCCATATAATGCCTTTTTCAACCTGCACACTTTGTTTTCATGCCCTTTCTGCAAAAACCATGGGGCTGAAATACATACACGCTTTCATAGCGACCATTGAGCATGTGTGGGTTAGATGCCTTTTGGCTGATTTGGGTGTTGGTCAGTCTTCTTCCATCACCATCTTCACCAACAATGAGAGTGCATTGGGAGTTGTGAGGAAGCATGTGTTCCATCCTCGCACAAAGCACATTGAGGTGAACTATCATTATGTCATGGAGAGGTCCTCTGCTAGAGAGATCAATTTGGCATATGTGCCCACACATGATAACATGTTGTAGACCTTTTCACAAAGGCTATGCCTAGGGAGAAGTTTGAAGCTTTTTTGCAAAGCATTTGGGCTTACTTCCTTTTGTGGATTGATCTCTTTGCATGTAGCCTGACACTTCCTTATACATGAATGCCAACTCCTTGTTCACCGCATCCCTCGCCGGGGGGATTTGTTGATAAATTTTGATAGTGATGTGTGTGAACACACTTAGAACTATGGGGGCACTTTTTTTCCTCTTCAGGAAGTTTTTTTCCTATGGCTTGTATATATACCTATAACCTTAATGGGTTACTTATCTTTGTACATTTCATTTGATAATTGATCGAGTGTTGTGTTGTGCTCGGAGCTTCTTTGTCTTCCTTGTGTTGTTCGTGTGCTTCTGCATACCTCAAACTCCAACCCATCGTGTGCTTCTACATACCTCAAACTCCAACCCATCTTTGTACTTGTTGTTAGTGGATTGACTTTTGAAATTCTACTATATTCATTATCTTCTATGCTATTGCTCCTATGTTCTCTTGCATAAGTACTTTCTAATACGGGTGCTCTGTGGAGATGAATTCTTAAGTTTCCTTTTGGAAAGGGGCTAATACGGGAATATATTCTCCATTAGGGGAAAAAATGAACCCTACATGGGCCTTTTAGCTTAAGGAGTGATTAAGGATGGACCAATGAGAAGAGGGTGGTGGCCATAGTCTAGTGCCTAAATCACATAGGGTAGGCATGGGCTTCCCTTGTTTTTTGGTGGTCAAACATGAGAAAACCACTTAAAATTTGTGGGTTTCTTTTGAGAATGGTTTAGAAAAACCTAAAAATCATTCAGATCCTTTGGATTGCTTGAAAGATCCAATGGCTATGGTTAAATGGACAAAGTCAAGGTAACTTTCATCTTGGACCCTTGGATGGGAGTGAGAACAAGCGGCTTAGATCAAGGTAATGATGACAAACTGCGCAAGGATTTATTGGTTGTTGGATCTTCCCTCAAATCTGACATTCGAATTTGAATTAGATGAAGAGATTGCACCTTAGTTTGTGGCCTTTGGATTGGGCATGATCCCATGGTTGAGATTCATCCCTCACTTGAGATTGGTGCCGTCTCACGATCTCTGTCAGATTTATCACTCAATCCAACAATCCACGTCTGCTCCGATTTTCGTCTCAGGCCCATTCGCGCTCACGCATTGGATTCATTTAGATCTAATGGCCAGAAAATTTGCAGAGACTAGAAAAGATCTTCTCCCCACTCCCCACAAAATCTGACATACTCTCTCTCTTACTTTTCAAGATTTGAAAGTACACCGTCGATTTCAGCCATCCAAACGTCACGAATGCACACACTTTTTGACTTTGAAGATGATGGTTCAGCAAATAGTATTTTACTCCCAATACCACTAGTGGTTTGATGTGCATTATTTTACTCATATTTTATGCTCCTTAATCCCTAAAAATTAGGGATCCTTACAAGGCCCATGCAAGGTCCAGTTTTTCCCTTAATGCTATCACCCAAATTTTCCATAAATTCTTTCCTAGAGGCAACACATGCTAGAAAGGATTTTGTAGATGAGTTCCCTAATCTAGGGATATATCTCAGTTAAGATCAATTATGATCACTTTAGAAGGTCCTTCCTTAGCTCAACTTCCACATAGAGAAGCACCACCAAAGTCTCCTTGTTTGTTAATTGAAGTATTTCGATGGCGATGCACCACAGTGCGCTCTCCTTCTCTCGATCACCAGAACGATATCCTCGGAGTAGAAAACCGAGCTCCTAAGGCTGCACATGGTACTCTGCACAAAGACTACAGAATACGCAGAAAAAACATCGTACATAGGGAGCACGAAGACAGACTTCTTAGGTCTTACAAATGTGGTCGAACTTATAGTCTGTGACTGACCAGGCCACTATATGTTTTATTAAAGAATATATACAAAGAAGTGTCCAGTGGCCATTTGGCCTTTTACATGGAGACTAACGGTAACAATCTCCCACTAAAGGCCAATATGGCCAAAGTAAATATGGGAGAAAAATAAAGAATGATAAAGAATACCCGAGTGTAAGTATACAAACTATACTCCCACTTGATGGGCATGTTACACAGTATACAAGTGACTGTGTAAGATCATTGTGTACCATATTTTCACTATAACTTGCTGCAAGTTTTCCATGGGCTGTATTCAACTGCTTTTTTAGCTCATTTGTTTTGTGAATGTACTTACGTTCCCATTCTTCTCTCAATGCTTGCTCTTGTTTCAGCAAATCTTCATATTTCTCAATTTGAGCTCGTACTTCCTGCTGGTCAATACCTGTTGTCTCTTGTTTTTCGATAGGTTGGTCATATAGCAATGACTTCATTAGTTCTTTATTTCGGTTTCGTAAAGTGTCATTTTCCTCCATGTACACCTTTAGTTGTGTTTCGAGCAGGTTACTTCTAGCTTTCATTCTCTCTTTATCGGCCTCGCTGACTTCATGTAATCTTTGTAGGTTTGTCAGCTGTGCCTGGAGTTGGTGATGCTGGGTCATCAATGTATCACATTGTGTTTTTACTGTGAGTAACTCCGTTCCCTTGGCTGCAATCTCTTTCTAGGCCTGGATAAGTTGTGCAAATAGTTGTTCACTCATAATTTGAAACTGATTCTTTTCCCTCATGGCTTTGTCGTAATCTGCATCTGTATCCATCATCTGTTGTTGTGTATCCATGGCCGTTTGGATCATTTGCTTGACAACAGGTTTTAATTGAGTGACATCCACGCTCCTGTTGTCACATCTTTCCCTTGTGCCATGTGTAATGTAGTATCATGGGGCTGCCTAATATGAAGTTCGATCCTCGGCTCAGCCTCCATGTGGTCAATCTTGCCTTGAGGTGTATCATCCGGTACCTCAATCACAATGGGCTCCTTACTTGGTTGTCGACCTAATTCCTGGTCTATTGGAGTTTGTATTTCTTGTTTGATAGGTGGCACGACATCTTTATTAGATATTGGAGCTTCCTTGATACTGACCTTGGACGTTTCATTCAATTGAGTTACGTGCACTATCCCAGTGGATTCTTCTATGTTCTTTACTTGTGTCTGTTGGTTTTCAGGTGTGACTTCAACTTGATTGATCTCTGTCCAATCCTCATTGTGTGTTTCTGTTTGTATATATGTATCCAGGGTGTCCTTCTCAGGGCTTGATTTTTCATTAGAGCTTGATTCCTCCAATCCTATTTCTTTGTATCTAGAAGGTACTTGATGAGTTGCTTTATCCTTCTGTTTCTTTTCCTGGCTTGCCTGTCTGTAATGGTGACCTTGAATATTCAAATTTACTTGCCCCCGCATATACTGATGCGTTTCTTCCAGGGCTGCAGAGAGATCTCTCTTAGTAATTGGTTGTTGGGTCCCAAGAATCTTTGGCAATGTGTGTGTCCTCTTTGATTGGGGTGTAGCCTGGGCTTCTTCCTCCCTAAGGCGCTTTGTTCCTCTCATAGGTGTCTTTGAGCTGGTTCCTACTTCTTCAACAGCGATGACCGTTTTCTTTTTCTTTGGAACAGTTGTTGACTTCACATATTTGGCCATCTCAGTTGAGGTGGGCATCAAGCGCAAGTAGTTCTTTATATCCAGTGCCTCATAGATAAGTAGGGTCAAGGCCGAACTACCATTCAGAAATTTTTTCTGACCCCACTTCTTCTTTGCTTCAAATAAGCGTTCTTGGACATATGGAGTCATGTTGACTTGATTTCCAACTTGCCTCATAGCATGTGAGAGCAGTTGCACTACGATCTTTTGAGGTGTTGTATATCTATGCATGCTTGGAAAACAAAAGTACTGGTGCACTAAGCAAACAACCTCTTCAATATCAGTTTTGTTGATTTCCAAAAAGGATCGCTTTTTCGGATCATGACATTCATCTTTGACATTAGTGTGTCCTTCTTGATTCCATCCGAAAGCTCTGTTAATTAGCTCGTGAGTAAATTTAATGGTTTTTCATGTGCCAACTCTATCCAATACTCGTGCCTCAAGAATTGATATCTTATCTGCTGCAGGCTGAAGTGTATTCATCACTTGCATACATCTCTGGAAATCTGGTAGATAAATCGGTAGTCTGAGAAATGCATCCATTCCTGCTTGTGTCCAGACATCCGTCATGCGCGGTAATCCTTGTACGATAGTCTTGAAATCTTGCGACATGATAGGGAAGTAGTGATCCCTGTCCATGATTTTGATAGTGGCCATGAAAATGAGATCCGATACTGGTTGGTCATCCAGAAACCAATGGCCTCTTGCTTTTGTTATTGATTCTAATGGAAGAAGCTGAACCTCTTCCTCTTGCACCGCTTCGGAATTAGTAGATGCCATCTGCACTCAATATAGAGTATGAATTAGTGGCAAGATATTATAAAAAATCCTCCTTCCTTTGTCTTTCATAAGATTGGCAGTGCTCCACGTGAATGGTGTCGTCCCTTCCCCGTGGGTGTGAGAAAGGTAATACCTGGGAATTTTCCTATTTTTAGATATTTTTATGTTTTTTGTCTGAAAGAAAAACAAAAAAGTTAGGTCATAGCTGAAGCAGTTATTAATTTTTTAGTAATTTTCTTTAGATTATGTACAAGTGCTCTCCTATTTCCCAAGAGGAAAATGTGCTTCACTATCCTGAAATAGAAGAATGACGTGCCGAATGCTTGGCCTTGTAATGTGGCCCTATCATGCATACTTTGGATTCTCGTAACTCCATATGCGTGCAACTCAAATTATTTGGTAGATGTATACAGCTTGTCTTGTCTTTCGGCATCCAAATCTGCTTTATTCTGTTGAGAGAAATTGTGTTCCCAACCTTCCTGGTGAATGTGATGCTTCTCATTTGGTGCTTCTGCTTTGTTTGCTTTTTGAATCTTGGAATGGTTTTTGAAGCACATGTAGACTCTTTCTTTGTCCTGTAGCTATTCATCTTTGGTTGTTTTGCCTTTAGACCATACTGATTTTCCTTATTCATTGGTTTGTCCTTTTTGATGATTGTCATTTGAGTACATGACTTGGGAATCCATATTTGTGTTCGGTCCGACTGGGTGGCTACCACCTTCTTAGGAATCCATACTTTAGCCATTCTTTGTGGAACTGAATATCCAGAGCGATTTGCATACTGGTTCTGTGGGTTCTTCTGATGTAGCAAGTAGTTCTTTTGTTGAAGATATGCAGCCATTTGGTCCTTCTTTATCCAAGCTTGTCGAGTGTAAGGAATGGGGTATATTCTAATAGGTGCAGACTTGTGACTACCCGGAGAACTAGTCTCTCTTGTGCGTGGTTCTTCGCTAAGGCTGTTTTCAGATAGAATGATACTCTTGTGACTTGCTAGATTAGAAGATGGTATGCAAGCAAGATTCAGTGTATCCTCACATGAAGTACTCGATGAAGGGGTTTTCATAGTGCTACTGAACATGCATTCATCACTTTGTTCATTTGAGTGAGTTTTTGGTTCTATACTTGCGGCTTTGATTGGTCGTTCGTCTAGCATGCTGAATACTTCACGATGTCCTATCTTGGCCGAGATGTATCCTAAGGCCAATTGAATAGTTACTTCATATTCGTATATCCAGTCTTGTCCTAACACGAGCTCTTCCAATAAATCCTGATCGTGACATACTAAGAGTTTTTGTTCCATTTTTTTGTTTCCTAAGTGTAGAGGCAAGATAATCTCTCCTATACACTTGGTGATCTTTCCTCCTATTCCAATCATTTGTGTTTTTTATGGACGTAATTCTTCCTTGAGTTGCTGAGTCAATGAAAATTTGATGCAGCTTATAGCGGCTCCTGTGTCAATGAGAGCATCCACTAAGTGGTACTCCATTTTTCCGGCTCCCAAATTCAAATATGGTTGTGTCCTTTGTTGACCTAGGTTTTCAATGGCTCTGAAATTAGCCATTGGGATGAGTTCCTCTCCTAAACAATATCTCTTATCTCTCTCTCTCATCCACTCTTTTCGTTTCCTAATCCGCTCTAGTGCTTGTTGTCTGGCTTCCTCTCGTATTCTTTCTTCCTCTAGACGTCTATTTTTACCCATTATCAGTCGTGACATCATTTCTTCAATCAATGGCTCTAAATATTTTTTTACTCGACATCCACTGATATAATTTGGCAATACTTCTCCATCTAGAGTTCCTAAGCTGATGGCTCCACTGGTGGATATGCGATTGATGATTAATGGGCCATATCCTCTTTTTTGTAGTTTCTTTGCATGTTGTTTCAGGGTATATACCAAAACTAAATCTCCTTCCTTGAAATTTTTATCTTTAATATGAGCATCAAAATATTCCTTCTGTCACCTTTTAGTAGCATAGATCCCTGCTACTGCTTGTAACCTAGTTTCATGTAACTTCTCTATTTGATCCAATTGAGCTGAGAGTTCATGTCCAGTCCACTCATAAGTTGTTGCTACTCTGAAAGTGGGTATTAAGAAATCAATTGGAAAAATAGCATTTTGTCCATACACTAAGTTAAAAGGAGTAGTTCCTATGGCGGTCTTGTAAGCTACTCGGAATGCCCACAAGGCATGATGTAATTGTTTGTCCCAATCAGATCTACCATTGTTCACAATTTTAGTGAGAACTGTGCACAATATTTTATTTGAACTTTCGGCTTGTCCATTGGCTTGTGGGTGATAAGGGGCTGATTTCTTATGGATTACCAAGAATTCATTCAGTAAGGCTTCTATCACTTCATTCACAAAATGCGTACCTCTATCACTCACAATTTCTATCGGTAATCCAAAACTAGTGAAAACGTTCTCGAAGAGAAACTTGGCCGTAGTCCTTGCATCGTTTTTCTTGGTAGCTTTGGCTTCAACCCATTTGCTCAGATAGTCTGTGGCTACAATTATATATTCGGCATGGGATCCTTTAGCTAGGGGGCTAATAGGTCCTATGAAGTCTATTCCCCATTTAGTGAAAGCTCTAGCACTCACCATGGGTTTTAGTGGCATTTCATCTCTTCTAATAGGATATTTTGTTCATTGACATGTATCACATCTTTGAACATACGTGGCTGCATCCTGATGTAAAGTTGGCCACCACATTCCCGCAAAGAGAATCATTTTTGCGGTTTTATCTACAGAGAAATGTCCTCCTACAGCTTGTGTATGTGCCATCTCTAAAACAACAAGATACTCGTCTTCATGAATGCACATTCGCAAATGATTATCTCTTCCTCGTTTAAAGAGTTTTTTTCCAATAAGAGCATAGTCCTTGCTTTGTTCTACAAGTGCTCGTTTTCTTGCTAAAGTGGCTCCTTCTGGGTACTCTTGGGTCTTCAAGAATTTCACCAAAGGCATGCTCCATCTTGGTGCTATAGTGGAGTAGCATAGAGTAGTTCTCTTCTGGATTCCGTTCTTGATAGGTTGGGCAAGCTGATACATACTTATGCGCATCCCTCTGCATGGTTGGCCAATATATGCCCAATCTTCTTAGGGTTTGCCAGGTTTTGTTCACATTTAGATGAGTTTTCCATTGATTTATATGTGCTTTTTGAAGCCACATTTCTTGTTCCTCTTCTTCTACGCATCTCATGAGTAATCCACTTGAGTCTTGGTGGTATAAACTTCCAGCAATGACATGAAGATTTTTAATCTTCCATAGGTCTTGGGTTTGGTTTGGTGTGATCCCATCTTTAGGTCCATGAGTGAGTATTGGGATCAACTTTTCTGCCCATTGGGAACATACTTCGAGGTTAAACAGGTACGTGTTAGGCAGATCATCCGGTACTCCTATGGGTGGTTCACCATATGTCATCCTTGATAAGTGATCTGCTCTTATGTGGGTATTCCCTTTCTTTACTACTACCTCAAAATCAAATTCCATCAACAATAAAAACCATCGTACTAGTTGTCCTGTATTACAAGGCTTATTGACTAAGTACAGTAGGGCTTGATGATCATTTGGCAAAGATCTTTTCTAGTTCAAGGATATGCTCTAATCGTATAGCTGAATAAGTGCATAAATCATCCACGTATACCTCCATGCTCTTTCTCAGGAACTCCTTGAATACATGGCACATCAATCTTTGGAAAGTGGCTAGGGCATTGGTTAGGCCGAAAGGCATAACCCTAAAGGCGTATACTCCCCATTCAGTTGCAAAGGCTGTTTTATGTTGGTCCTCAGGAGCAATAGCTACCTGATTATAACCCGAAAAGCCGTCCAAAAAACTATAAACTTCCTTCCCTGCCACTCTTTCCAACAGATGATCAGTGATGGGTATGTTGATATATTTAGGTAGTGATGTGTGTGAACACTCTAGGACCGCCGGGGTACTTTTTTCCCTCTTTAGGAGGTTTTTTTCCCCCGGCTTGTATATACGCCTATTGCCCTAATGGGCTACTTATCTTTGTACATTCTCTAGTAATACATTCAGTATTGTGTGTTTGTGCTCCAAGCTTCTTCTTCTTCCTTGTGTTGTTCGCGTGCTTCCGCAGATGTCTATCTCCAACAATTGGTATCAGAGCAGGTCGTCGCTTCTTCTAGGGCGCCGTCGACACTCCTCCGTTTGTAGTCTCAAATTCGCACTAAATTTGGTGAGCATACTCAGGGTGTTTCCGAGATCAAAACTGCTTCGCTTTGTGGTGCCGAAATCACGATCTGAGCTCGTTTCGGCCTCCGAACGCACTATCGTAGCGCTTGTGCAGGCTATTTCGTCCTTTTGTGCCAAAGGTATATACCAGTTTCTATTCGCCAGTTTAAGCGTCTCAAAGTCTGCTACAGGTCTAGCAGAACTCGTCTGGGCAGTTTTGTTCAACTTTTTGAGATACAGTCAATTTTCTGCATCAAGGTATTTTAGTCACCGGCCATGGCTGAAAGCAGTGATGTATTCTGTATGTTGGCTGTTGAGGATAAGTTGGATGGTACCAACTACCCATTATGGGCTTATATGATGCGACATGTACTGGTTGCAAAAGGACTGTGGAACATTGTGCAGGGTGTTGAAAGACGTCCTGTTACACCTGTTGCAGAGGCCTCTACACCAAAAACAGAGTCTGCAAATCTTGTGTAGGAAGAAGAATGGGCGTTTACTACTGTCTGCAGTTTTGACCCATCTTCTCATGATCAGTGCATGTCTGGAGTAGACTCAGATGTTTGGTACTTTGACAGTGGGGCGACCAAACATATTACCTCGTAGCGCAGTTTCTTCTCTTCACTCGAGCCTGTCCCTACAGGGAATACTGTCACATGCGCCAATAACTCCTCTTATCCTCTTATGGGAGTTGGTAAGATCATTCTGACTACTGCTGATGATAGTTCTTTCACTTTGTCAGATGCTTTATTTGTGCCAGGGATAAAAAAGAACCTGTTATCAGTTTCTGCATTAGCCAAGATTAGCTTGGTTGTGAAATTCGTTGATGACAGGTGTACAGTCCATGATCTCTCAAATGGCAATGTGATTATTGCTTCTGGCATTTTATGTCGTGCGTTGTATAAGCTCATAGACTATGAAGGATCTGTGAATGATTCAGCATGTGCAGTTCATGATTCTCAGGCTATGTCAGATGCAAAGCTTTGGCATGCACGCTTTGGTCATCTGAATTTTGCTAGTTTGTTACGCCTGCAGAAATCTGAAATGGTGTCCTCTTTGCCCAAACTTGAGGCACATGGAAAACATGTTTGTGAAGGCTGTATTTTGGGCAAAATGCAGCGTTCTTCCTTTCCAAAAGATGGTTCAGTTCGGGCTATGCAGAAATTACAGCTTGTACATAGTGATGTCTGTGGTCCTATGCAGACACCCTCTTTTGGAAATTACCTTTACTTCGTGACTTTCATTGATGATTTTTCCAGGCATGCATGGGTATATCCACTCAAAGCAAAGTCCGAAGTGTTCATGTGCTTCAAACAGTTTTTGGTTTTGGCTGAAAATCTGTCAGCATGTAAAATGGGCACCCTCCGTTCTGATCGAGGGGGGGAATATATGTCTTCAGATTTTAATGCATTTCTGGCTGAACGTGGGATAAAACACCAGTGTACAGTGCCGTATACACCTCAACAGAATGGATTTGCTGAACGAAAGAACAGGTCACTCATGGAGATGGCGAGGTGCATGGTCAAAAGTCAGGCTTTACCACATAGTTTCTGGCTTGAGGCTGTCATGTGTGCAGCATATGTACTGAACAGGTGTCCCACTAAAGCGTTGCAGTCTATCACTCCATATGAGGCTTGGCACGACCGCAAGCCATCTGTTGCTCATCTGCATGTTTTTGGTTGTTTGGCATATGCATTAGTGCCTGAACAACATCGCAGAAAATTGGATGATAAGGTAGTAAAATGTATTTTTGTTGGGTACAGTTCTGAAAGTAAAGGCTATCGTCTGTATCATCCACAGACTAAACGCATTCTGGTTAGCCCTGATGTTGTCTTTGTGGAAGATGCTATTCAGCCATTGCTTTCATGTACTAAGGAGACATCTGTTAGCTCCAAAGACATGTATGATACGTTGATGCCTCTTTTTACAGGTGGACAATCTAGTGCTGGTCCTAATGAGGCAACTTCTCAGCCCTTGCAGGTTTCATATGATGATGCAGATCATTCTATTTCTGATGCAGATTTACATGATGCACTTGTTGATGAGAGAGCTGATATTGAGCAGGCAAAAACTATGCCAAAATGGCTGGTGCAGACTTTGCGTGACAGCAAATTAGATGCACCTTTGTCATATCGTACTCATTCAGGCTCTCATAGTGCCTCCTTTGCATCAGATTGCTATGCTATGGCTGCGTCTAGTCTCTATGATGAGAATGAGCCTCTTTCTTTTGATGAAGCACAGAATTCAGAAAATTGGATGGCTGCCATGCAATCTGAATATGATGCTATAACGAAGAATGGTGCATGGTCTTTATGTGACTTGCCTCCTGGCAAGAAGGCCATTGGCACTAAGTGGGTATACAAGCTGAAGCGTAAACCTGATGGTACAGTTGACAGGTATAAGGCTAGGCTTGTTGCAAAGGGTTATGCACAGGAAAGAGGCATTGATTTTGATGAGACCTTTGCACCTACATGCCGTATTACTACTGTTCCGAGCATTTGTGCACTTGCAGCCCATCACGGTTGGAATGTACATCAGTTGGACATTAAAACAACATTTCTGAATGGTGACTTGCATGAAGAAGTGTATGTTTTTCAGCCCCGTGGCTTTGTGCAGAAAGGGCATGAAAACCAGGTGTGCAGGTTAAAGAAGGCATTATATGGTTTAAAGCAAGCACCACGTGCTTGGTATGAGAAGATACATGCCTATCTGGTTGCACATGGTTTTGTGAACAGTCCAACTGAAAGCACCTTATATGTTAAGCGTGCTAATGATGTGCTTCTGATCATTGTTGTCTATGTTGATGACATGCTGCTCACTGGTCCTATTGAGAAGCATATTGCTGATTTCAAGGCTGATTTGCATGCCTCATTTGAGATGTCTGATTTGGGGCATTTGCATCACTATTTGGGCATTCAGTTTATGCAAGTTGATGGTGGAATGGCTTTGTGTCAAACGAAATATATTGACACATTATTGCAGCGTTTTGGCCTTGAAGATTGTAAGCCTATTGCCACTCCTATGGAGACAGGTTTACGATTGAGTCTTCATGATGCTCAAGATGCATTTGATGTTGTTCTCTATCAGCAGGCTGTTGGATGCTTGATTTACTTATGCATTACTCGGCCAGATATTCAGTTTGCTGTCTCACAGATGAGCAGGTTTATGCTTTGCCCAGGAGTCACGCATTGGAAGGCGGTTAAGCGCATCTTTCGCTACTTGAGTGTTACTCGGCTACTTGGGTTGTTTTATCCCAAGGGGGGATCACTACCGCCAGATTTGCATGCTTTTTCTGACTCAGATTGGGCTGCTTGCTATGACACTCGTGTGTCCACCAGTGGCTTTTGCTTCATGCTTGGTAGCTCATGTATATCTTGGTTGAGCAAGAAGCAGCCTACTGTGGCCACTTCCAGTTGTGAGGCTGAGTATAGGGCAGCTTTCACAGCGATTGTTGAGTGTGTGTGGCTCAGACGCCTTATGGCTGATTTGGGTGTTGGCCAGTCTTCTGCCACCACCATCTTCACTGACAGTCAGAGCGCATTGGCAGTTGCAAGGAACCCTGTGTTCCATGCTCGCACTAAGCACATTGAGGTGCATTATCACTATGTCAGGGAGAGGTTCTTTGCTGGGAGATCAGCTTGGCATATGTGCCCACGCAGGAGAACATTGCAGATCTTTTCACGAAGGCTCTGCCTAGGGAGAAGTTTGAAGCTTTTCGCAAAGCTTTGGGCTTAGTTCCTTTTGTGGAGTGATTTCCACATAGCTTGGCACTTCCTTATACATGAGTGCCAGCTCCTTGTTCACCGCATCACTCCCAGGGGGGATTTGTTGATATATTTAGGTAGTGATGTGTGTGAACACTCTAGGACCGCCGGGGCACTTTTTTCCCTCTTTAGGAGGTTTTTTCCCCCCGCTTGTATATACGCCTATTGCCCTAATGGGCTACTTATCTTTGTACATTCTCTAGTAATACATTCAATATTGTGTGTTTGTGCTCTAAGCTTCTTCTTCTTCCTTGTGCTGTTCGCATGCTTCCGCAGACGTCTATCTCCAACAGGGTAATGGGTAACTGTCTCTTATGGTAGCAGCATTTACTTTTTTCAGATTTATGCATACTCTTAACTTACCATTCTTTTTCGGTACGACCACCAAAGGTGACACCCATTCCGTGTGTTCAATCTCATATATGAACCCAGCATCTAACAACTTATCTATCTCTTCCTTTATCTTTGCTGAGTAAACATCGTTATATGTGTATGGTCTTTGTTTGGAAGGTTTAGCTTCAGATGTCATAGGGATTCTATGTGCACATATAGATGGATCTACTACTTTCAAATCCTGATATGTCCAGGCAAAGACATCCTTGTATTCCCTTATGAGTCGTATTAACTCTTGTTCTTCCTCCATTGAGACATCATGTCCTATAAAAGTACATCGTTCTTCTCCTTCCTCTAGGGTTACTACTATTTTCTTGGTCTGCTCTTTGTTGTCATATGCTATTCCTGAGTGTGCTTCTCGTTTTGGCATTTGAATAGCAATTGTTCTCTCTTCTACTTCATATTTTTTGAAGTGGGCGGGCACTTCAAATTGGTCTTGAGGCTTGTTTTATACATCATTTTTTGCTTTATCTAATCCAAGCTCCTCTTCCTGTGTTGGTTCTTGATTTATCTCACTAGCTATGACACTTACTTCTTGATTTCCACTTTCTATTCCCATTTGCTCTTGCTCCATTTCAATGCTCTCGTAATCCTCTTTCCATTCTTTTTCAATTACTTCTCCTTCTTCAGCCTCTTGAAGAACTACCACATATAGACTAACATCATATCCTTCCTCATCAATGCATTCATTCATGGTTATCACTTCTTCGTTTACACACACATCGAGAGTGGCTAAAATCTCCATCCAACCATGAGGTTCAAATTCTTCATCTAGGAATATTTGAGGCATATAGGCTGGATCTTGTACTGATCTAGCAACTCCTTGCCTTTGCTGCCATCCTTTCCTCCTATCCTCTTCCTTTTTCGCAGTCTAGCATATCCATAGATGAGTGTCTTCGTTCATCCATGATTGATCACTTAAACCTATACTATGAATCGACTGATTATCTTCCTCCTTATGAATCTGATTCCATTGTAAGGGGAGAACATCTTGATATGTGTATGTGTGGAGATTTATTCTTGTGGTGTTTCATTCATGCTGTAGGTATACAGAGTCTTTTCCCCAATCTTGCACTACCTTTAGTTGTCTCATGAAAGGTCTTCCAAGTATCATTTCATAATTGCTAGGCCTTTCAAATTGACAAATCGCTAAGGTGTGTTCAAACTCAACTCCACAAGTGGTAAAAACTACTCGTTCCAATAATACTAAGGGTTGTTAAGTGTGTCCGTCGGCCATTTGTATCTTCATGCATGTTGATCTTAGAGCTGGTTTTCCCCATTTCTCCCAGATTTCTTTAGTAGCAATTCCTACTCCAGCTCTAGAATCCAAGATGGCTTTAGTGGTGTAACCCCTATAGGTAATTGGAAGGCAAGTGTTTCCTTCATCTCCCTCACTAAAATCTCCTACCTTATCCACGGGGATTTTTAATGTGTTTACTTCATCAGACATCTTCTTCTCGTCCACCTTGATCTCCAATTGGCTGGTCAGTTTCTCTTTCAAATGTGGTTTGACTTTTAACAATTCTTCCAATGTCAGAGTACAAGGGATTTTTACCTTTCTAAGGTGTTGTATGATATCCGATGTTTGGACACATGGGTTCAGTTCTTTTTTTCTCATTGAGGGAAATGCGGTATAATTCTGAATTATGTTCGTACTCTCCTGTGTAATTTGGCAAAACCTTTACACTATCATTTTCTTCGTTACTTGGATCAATTGGTATTAGTTCTTCTGAATTCAGTTCAGGTATGGAGTCTTCAATTTATCCTTCTGCTTCTAGCTCCTCAAAGGGTGGGTCTATTCCTTCCACTTTCTTCCATCGAACTTCTTGGACTCTTGCCCACAAATCTTTAGGCCATTCCCCTTCTACTTCGGGAACAATGGATCCTTCCCTTTTATCCTCACAGTAATTTCCATTATGTGTCTTACCTGCTTCAGTTTTCTCAGGGTCCTTAGGGGTGACACACTCTTGGAATTCTCTTTCGGGAATTCGTGAACTAGGTAGTCAAAGGACATGTTTTTCTAAGGTTTGTTGAGCCACTTCAATTAATTTTTTGCATATCTCCAACCTTTCCTTCTCTAGGTCACCTCTTGGATATTCTCTTTCATGTTGTTCGATGGTAGGTCACTTGCTCTTATTCGTGCCTTGTATGCCTGAATCCACATGGCTAATTCTTCCGGCATGGGATCTGCTAAAACTGATCCTACCTCTTCTTTTTTTGACTTTCCTTTATGAATTTCTTCTTCCTCTTCTTGTTTCTCTTTTGGATTTTGTTCACTCTTTTCATTTTCCTTCTTTTCTAGTAATTTCTTTTCCTTTATCTGATCTCTACGGTTCTTCCATCTTTGTGTTTGTTTGCTTACAACACTTTTCTTAGGCTCTTCCAAGTCTTCAACTAGTTGAGGTGTAGGTATGTTCATTTCTCTGTCACCTTGGTCATTTTCTTCAGTTTTGTCTGGGGTCTCTCTAGCTTTGGCTCTAGTTATTGCTTTCAACAGTACCGTGTACTTCTTATCACTTCCTGACGACTCTATCACTTCTATCACGTTAATCTGCACGTTAGAGTTAACTTTGTTGGGGTTCTTGGGGCAATCTCTGAAAAGGTGTTCTTTACCACAATCACTACAGTATCCTTCCCAGACTCGCTGTGGTGGTGGTGGGTTTGGTAGTGTACATTCTCTAATATAATGATCACCTCCGCATCTATAACATGGTCCTCTAGGTACAGGCAGTCTATTCATGGGTCGGGGGGGTATGGATGCCCTAGGGGCTGTGTACATCAATGACACATAGTCCTGCTCATATCCGTAGGAACTATCTGGCACTTCCATGCCATAGGTATATGGTTCGTACATTTCTCCATATTCTATCATAGAGCTCTCATAACTGGGATAGTTTCCTTGACTATGGTCATAAGATGAGTCATATGGTTCATTACTAGGCAATGGTGTGGCTGGGACTATTGCTCTCTCTAGGTTTTCTTCAGGTTGAGCCATTTTCATTGGGACAACATTCTGAGGATGGGGTGGTTGTTGTCCTAACACCGGTTATGGTTGATTGTAACCTTGATAAGCATATGGTCGTGGTATAGGTGTCTGCTACTGATAGGTGGGATATCTAAAGGCTTCACCTCCTTGATCTCTCTGAGGGTATCCGTAAGGTCTCATGCCATGTTGTACAGGTCTTGATTGCCTATTGTAAGGACAATTTTCTACGCTGTGATTTGTGTATTTTTGTTCTATGCTGCAATATTGTAGAGGGCCCGGCATGGGTGGTCTATTGTAAGCATAAGCAGGTGGTGGGACTACTCCCCTAGTGCACAAATGAGAAGGATGATCACCTCCACAATGTATACATCTTCTAAGCATGGGCACTCTCATTGGGTTGTTGGGGTAGTTCCTCTATCCTTGAACGTTCAACTTCTTTGCTACTAAGTCAGCTATTTCCTCTACATTGTTCTTAGGGTTTGATGTGCTGCTGGCTGAATCTTCACTTTTGACACTACCTTGAGGTATTTTCAGATCCTCTGCTAGATTGTCTTCTAGGTTGATACATTCCTTCATACACTCTTGCAAAGTTTGAACTCTTTTTACGTATACCAAAGATCTTAATGATCCATTCAATAATCCTTCCAAAAATAATGACACCATTTTGTTTTGGGTGGCTCTCTCTTCCACTGGGCACCTATCCACATATTTCTTGAATCTTCTTGCTGCCAATCTCACTGATTCTGTAGGAGCTTGCTTAAAGCTATGAATCAACGATGACGAGTTGTTTTTAATTCCAGACTTAGTGAATTCCTCAATCATTTCTTGATAGACTTGTTCCATGTTTTGAAAATTATTTGGATCTAATGGTTGGAACCAAGCTAAAGCTGTGTCTGTCAAAGTTAGACCAAAAGATTCATATTGGATCAAAAAATCTTCTACTTGTTCGGCTCTGATTACTTGCTTGAATTCAGCTATATGATTGTACAGTTCGCTAGAGAAGGAGATGCTCCATTCCATTGATCAAATACACATCCATTAAGGAGTCATCTTGGGGAATCAGGTCTCCTCTCCAAACCCTAACAACAGTAGATCTCCCTCTAGGTGTGGTCACTTGCTCTTCATTTCTGTCTTCATTAAGGTTTGGAGCAGTGTTTTCTTCCCCAAGTTCATTGATATTTTTAGGATGTTCTGTAACAACATACTGGATATCCCTTTTATCCATATAAAATCCTCCTGCATACTTAACTACTGGCCTAGGCACTATGTAAGCATCTGAAGCTTTCTTAAGTCGGGCCACTGATTGGTTTATTCCATCTAGGTAGACAGGTATCTCATGTTGATTGGTGGTCATATATTCTAAAGATGTCCGATATTCTCCCTCAATAATTGACATCATGCCAATCATTGGTACAATGTTTTGCATATCCTCTGAAGCCATAGGAATTTCTTCCTCTGACTCACTAGAGGTTTCAGAATAATGTGAACGGCTACTTGGCTCGGCTACACTTCCTACAGAAGAGATCACACTTCTTCGGCTTCCTAGGGTTCTCCCAGATCTTAGGTTCATTCACTTTAAAGTTCTATTTAACCTTGCCAATCTCCAACTTCCAGAGTTCTTCACTCAAGGTCAGAATTCTAGAAAAATTTGGCTAGGAAAGGACTGACTATGAAATCTCAAGTCACGATATTTGGCCCAAAAAGTTCACGATACTCGACCTTTCGACAAGACGATAGATGATACTTGGATGAGATGATACACGATACTTGCATGAGACAATACACAATAGTTGAAGAACTCGATACACGATATTCGAGCAATACGATACTCGATACACAGGAAACACGATACTCGATACTCCAAAAAACGCGATACTCGATATACGATACTTGATCACACGATACTTGAGATAGCACGATACACGATACTCGATACTTGTGAAGTATCGCGATCAAGGATCACACGATACTCGATACTTGTGAAGTATCGCGATCAGGGATCACACGATACTCGATACTTGTGAAGTATCGCGATCAAGGATCACACGATACTCGATACTTGTGAAGTATCGCGATCAGGGATCACACGATACTCGATACTTGTGAAGTATCACGATCACGGATCACACGATACTCGATACTTGTGAAGTATCGCGATCAGGGATCACACGATACTCGATACTTGTGAAGTATCGCGATCCTCAACCACAGGAGATCACGATACTTGTCAGGTATCGTGATACTCGACCGCGGGAGAACACGATACTTGACACTTTTTCAGTTTTTTGCAAGTGTGTTTTGAATTTAAGATGAATATGTGTGTTTATCAAGCTCTTCTACCCTCTCCTCACCAATTGTATTACCCAAAATATACTTTCTAAGCCCTGTCAGACCCTCACGATACTTGCCGCAGATCGTTTGGCAATGATACTTAATTTTTTATTGATGAAGAGGAGTAGCAGATTGAATTGCTCACCTTAGAGCTCTTTCCCAAATCTTCTAGCTCTGTGCTGCTCCCAATCTCTTTTCTTACTGGATACGATACTCGGCTGAAGACTTCTCTCGATACTTGCTCAAAAAACAAGTAACTTGGGAAAGTCGACTTTTTTGGCAAAAATGGTCCTTTCACACAAGAGACCGGCACTTTATTCACTAAAAGGTTAATTTCCTACTAATTTACACGGGAAGCTTCTAATCTTCTTTGGGTATGCATCTAGAGGACTCCTCTAGTGCATTTACATCGGAAAATATATTACAAGAATGGTTATAATACAAAAATTGGGTGTCCAAATCAGAAAACTTTTGGGGCCCTTCTTTTTCTCTGCCTTGTGCTCTCTTTGCTCTGCAACAATAATGAATCAAGAAACCCCCATCAAGTGGCAACAGTGTCGAAAGCTATCCTATGGTAGCGCTTTAGTCAAAGCATCTACACCATTATCTCGAGTGTGAACCTTCTCAAGTATAATGCGCTCAATGGCTAAGCAATCTCGAATGAAGTGATACCTCACCTCAATGTGCTTGGTCTTTGCATCATAGACCGGATTCTTAGCCAAAGCAATGGCACTCTGACTATCACTTGGCAAACGAGGTACATGCTGAGGTAAACCCATATCACAAGCAAGGCGAGAAAGCCACAATGCTTCCTTACATGCCTCACTTGCTGCAACATACTCTGCTTCTGTGGTGGAAACAGCTACATTCTTGAAGACGAGATCTCCAAGAGATAGCCCCTCCAACAAAATGAAAAATGTACCCTGATGTAGACTTATGATTGTCTACACAACCAGCATAGTCAGAATTTGTGTGACCAATAATGGATGCTTTCCCTCTACCTAAGCATAGACACTTGTCCTTAGTGCCACTGAGATATCTTAAAATCATCTTGACCGCTTCCCAATATTTCTTGCCAGGATTAGACATATATCTGCTCAAAACTCCCACTGCAACATACTCTGCTTCTGTGGTGGAAACAGCTACATTCTTGAAGATGAGTTCTCCAAGAGATAGCCCCTCCAACAAAATGAAAAATGTACCCTGATGTAGATTTACGATTGTCTACACAACCAGCATAGTCAGAATCTGTGTAACCAATAATGGATGCTTTCCCTCTACCTAAGCATAGACACTTGTCCTTAGTGCCACTCAGATATCTTAAAATCATCTTGACCGCTTCCCAATATTTCTTGCCAGGATTAGACATATATCTACTCAGAACTCCCACTGCAAATGCAATGTCTGGTCTTGTAGCTACCATAGCATACATGAGACTACCAACAACAGACTGATAGGGAATTTTGGTCATGAATTCCTTTTCCTCATTTGATTTGGGGCAATCATCCTTGCTCAATTTCACATATGTGGGTAAAGGTGTACTCAATGCCTTTCCACCCTGCATATTGAACCTGTGAAATCCTTTGGATATGTACTCACTTTGAGACAAGTATATGCATCTTTTGCTCTTATCACGAGTAATGTGCATGCCAAGAATATGTTCGGCATCACCCAAATCCTTCATATCAAATGTTTGACTCAACTTCTTTTTTAGAATTGACAATTCATAAGAGGACTTCCCAACAATCAACATATCATTGACATAAAGTATCAAGCATATTAAGCTGCCATCTGAGCATCTCTTTGTGTAGAGACAATGATCCTCATTGCTTTGAGAATAGCCTTTAAACTTCATAAAAGCATCAAACTTTTGGTACCATTGTCTGGGAGACTATTTAAGTCCATACAAGCTCTTCTTAAGCTTACAAACTAGACTTTCCTTGCCAGGAACTACATAACCCTCTGGTTGTTCCATATAGATCTCATCTATAAGATCTCCATGCAAAAAAGCAGTTTTCACATCCATTTGGACTAGCTCTAAGTCCTGCATTGCAACGAATCCATGCAACATGTGTAGGATAGTCATCTTGACCACTCAAGAGAAGATCTCCTCAAAATCAGCACCATGTTGTTGCTTAAAACCCTTTGCAACAAGTCGTGCTTTATACTTTGGAGAAGCACTATCTGATGTGAATTTTAGCTTATATACCCATTTACATGGTAAAGCTTTCTTGCCCTCTGGAAAAGGTACCAAATCCCAAGTACCATTCTTGTGAATAGAATCCAACTCACTTTTCATGGCACGCTCCCACTTGACATGATCCTCTGTTTGCATAGCCTCTTTGTAGCAAGAGGGCTCACTAGCATCTCTTAGCATAACAAAATCTAAACCTAGAACATATCTATCAAGTGGATGTGAGACACATGCACAACATCTCAATGGTTGTTGAATAGGAATATGTGCAAACTGATATGAATGGACATTCTCTTGAACATCCCTATGTGCAGCATTTTTATGCATGCTAACCGCAGAACTAGTATCCTCAAACACCACTCTTCTCACTTGAACCTCCTTAATGGGTTGTTTATGCATCTTAGACTCATTGAAAATGACATCACTACTTCTGATCATTGATCGTGTTGCAGGATCCCATAAGCGATATCTAAATTGTCCTTCTCGACCATATCCAAGAAAAATGCATTTCTTTGACTTATGATCCAAATTTTGTCTAAGATTCTTTGGTATATGAACATATGCTTCACACCCAAAAACTCGAAGATGATCATAATATGGTGGCTTCCCTATCCATAACTCTTGTGCCACTTTCAAACCTTTGGCAGTACTAGGTGAAAGGTTAATCACATGAACTGCAGTCAATACTGCATCTGCCCAAAAACCTTGTGAGAGGTTTGCATGATGCAACATAGAGATTACTCTATCTTGAATAGTTCTATTCATCCTCTTAGCTACAAAATTATATATTAGGGTATAAGGAGCTGTAAACTCTCTAGAAATCCCTCTAGACTGACAAAAAAGGCTGATGTGAGGTATACTCATCCCCATTATCTGAATGTAAAGTCTTAAGCTTAGTTTCTTTTTCAGTCTCAACTGAAGCAAGCCATTTTTTGAAAGTAGGGAATAACTCATCCTTCCATTTGATAGGATACACCCAAACTTTTCTAGTAGCATCATTTATGAAAGTGACAGTAAAGAGAACCACCTAAGGACCTAGTCGACATAGGACCACACACATCTGTATGAACGAGATCTAAAGGCTAAATTGAAGAGTCAATGTGCGTTGTATGCACATTTCTAGTTTGCTTTCCACAATGCTCACAAAATGAAAAATCAGAGAAAGATAACACAGGTAAGTACCTAGAGCGAGAAAGATTTTCCATTCCACTATGAGATATATGGCCCAAACGACCATGCCAAATAGAAGCCATAGGTTGTTCAGTAACAGCTAACAAGTGTTCTTTCTGTGATACAAATAAAGGATAAACTGAGCCAACTTTGCTTCCTTTTGCAATAACCATATTGCCCTTTGATACGCAAAAGGACTGAGCATAGAAGACCACCTTGTAACCAAGGTCATCAAGTTGACCAACTGACATCAAATTGCACATGGCATACATTATGCATAGTAAATTTTGAACCATCAATGAACTATACAACCACATCTCCAATCCCCACAACATCACACTGATAAGAATCACCAAGTCTTATGGTACCAAGAGACTTTGCTGCATAATTAGAGAACCATTCTCTATGTGGTGTCACATGGAAAGAAGCACCAGAATCTAGCAGCGATGTGTGGGAAAGAGAATCGACCATAAGAGCCTCAGTTGGCATAATACTATCAAGTGTCAACACATCAGAATCATCAGAAATAGCATTAATTTCTTCAATCTTCACAGTCGAAGTAGATGGTGCAAGTAACTGTTTAACATGCCCATCAACATTTTGTCCTTTACGTTTAGCATTCTTTAATGCATAACAGTCCTTCTTCATGTGTCTTTTCTTATGACAGTAATCGCATTTGATATCCCTCTTCCTTGATTTACTTCTACTCTTATAACATTGACCATTATTTTCCTTGTTCTTGCTCCTACCACATTGTTGATTCTCTCCTTGGTAAGAATCACGAACATTATATGCATCTCCACTCTGAGTGCCAACCATAGATTTTCTACGAATCTCCTCACTCAAGAGTGCTCCACATATGTCATCATAGACGAGTTTACCACCAGGTGCACTATTGCTAATAGTTGTGCAAAATGTATCCCATGATGAAGGCAAGGTGCATAACAACCATACTACTTTCATTTCATTATCCATATCCATTTTCAGAGCCTGTAAGTGAGAGAATATAGCATCAAACTCATTTAGATGAGCAACAACACTATCTGTGTCCTTCATACGAAGATCATATAAGTTTCTCATCAGATAGACTTTATTTGATGCCGTCTCTTTTTCATATGTATTGCATAACTACTTCCAAAGCTCCTCTGCACTTTCACGGTCTAATATTGTAAAGTAAACATTATCTGCTAGGTGCAAGAAAATGGTAGACCTGGCCATTTCATCTAACTCATCCCAATCACCTTCATCCATGTCAACAGGCTTCTTTGAAATTCCATTTACTGGCTTCCATTGCCTCCTTTAAATCAACACATCTTTAATCTGATTCTTCCATAGATAAAAGTTTGTTCCATCAAATTTTTAGATCTCAAAATGGTCTTTGCCCTGCAAGTTATAGCTCCTCCTCAGAACACTAACACTAGACCCTGATCCATCGGATGTGCCTGAGACCTCTAATGCCATGATGGTAGAGAACGGAATGGAATGATAATGTAGTTAGAACAGTCCAAACACCAATGAATAAGTGTATCAAGGAGTAAATCGACCACTGTATAGTTGATAAAACCAAAAATCTAGAAAAATTTTGCCTGAGTATCCTCTGCAAAATGAGCATATGACAAAAGTCAAAATATCATAAAACTGCAAGTATCGACAAGTTTGTCTGCATAGTGAATCACTGACTCCACTGCATATAATCAGTTACCCAATAGAAGCCAACTAGGCTTATCAAGCACCTATGAACAACTATCATACATCTCCTATGGCGAGGCTGGGTAAGTCTTCCACCTACATCACCGAAGAGACCCCGACGTCTGGGTGTCTCCCAGTTAAGAAAACCTCACCACGACCCTCTTTATCAAACATAAAAATCTTTATGCAAAGAGCATAACCGCTATATCAGTGACCACATGGATGTACATAAGCGGTATCCACAGAAGCGTACATAAGGTGTATGTTCCCAATATATGTAGTAAAATGAAACTAAAAGGCTGAATGCACAGCCCTAAAACTAACCAATAACACCTGCAAGTGTCTGTCAACTTTTATGTTTTTGGCTCAAAAAACCTGCATAAATTTGCAACGGCTGCTCCCCCACCAAAACTGAAATCTTTCAAGAAACCTGTAGTTTTGCAACTGTGGCTAAAAACACAACCCCAAAGGTTGATATTTAATGTCGGAGAAGTACAAAGAACACTCTTCTTGATGTTCTTGGACCTGTGTGAAGAGAATTATGTGCAGAAGTACTCCAAAATGGCTCCAAAAGACACCCCAAAAATGCTTCACAAATAGGCTTTGAAAGCAAAGAATGAAGCTTTGAGGGACCTAAACATGTTCAAGGTAATGTCAACCTTAGTCTTTCCCCTTTTTCAGACACCACAAGAGTGTAGCTTAGTGGAAAAAGATTGCCATGGTTAAGCGAGCTCTAGGGGGAATAGAATTGGGATGGGTGACCTCCCCAGAAGTATCGGGAACCTCTATATTCCTTGATCGTTGAGGTCCTCCCTCGCCTGTAGCCAATGGTGCCAAGGGTGACAATCACATGACAAGGTATGCCAAGGTCTATGCCTTGGTCGCCGCCTTAGTCGCAAGCCTTCGAGAAAGCTGGGGAGGGGGGTGCTCGCTTCACTCGCACAAAAGGAACAAAGCTTTTGTGTTGAACTCCTTTGATACCAGTGAAGTATTTCGATGGTGATGCATTGTAGTGCACTCTCCTTCTTGCAATCTCTAGGACGATATCCTCGGAGTAGAAAACCAAGCTCCTAAGGCCGCACACAGTACTCCACATAGAGACTACAGAATACGCAGAAAAAACAGAGTAGATAAGGAGCAAGAAGACAGACTTCTTAGGTCTTACAAATGGGGTCGAACTTACAGTCTGTGATTGACCAGGCCACTATATGTTTTATCAAAGAACATATACAAAGAAGTGTCTAGTGGCCATTTGGCCTTTCACATGGACACTAATGGTAACACTAATTGTAGCACAATTCTTGTTCCAACAATGTCCCATTCGCAGTACCAACATAAATAATAGATACATATGAAGGATAACGTAAAATCAATGAGCTAAAGACAAAAAAATTTATAGAAGTAGTTTTGTGTGAGGCAAAAAACCAGAAAAAAGAAGATGGTTCCGAATTCCTCAAACTCCTAGAGTGCCTTTTGAATGGTAATCAACTACCAATAGATACATGCACACAATACATGCATTTATCCATGCATGTACGAATGTCTTGCATCTGTCTAGGTGTATGTGCACATATATAATAAGAATGGCGATTGATCTCAAACGAATTTTTGGGTTTAGATAATTAGATGATTGTTGATTATTGATACAAAAAAAGAGATGGTTCTTGTCCCTTCGGATGGACATTTGGATTCATTTCCAACCACTTACATTGATGGGTTTGTGTAGAGGCATTAAGGAACTATGCTAGTCCTTCTTGTTAATCATGTGGCAATGCTTCACTATTTAATGTCCAAGGTTCATCCACACAAGTTTGGGCACATGTACATACCTTCTCTATGGCAACCCATAGTTCAAGTTCTGTGTCCTTTGATGATTCCCTATTCTTCCATGTGGATTTGAGAGTATCATTTCTATCATCAACCTGCTTCTTCCTACAATCCTTGATGGCTTCAAGTGCAATTCTTCTTCTTTGAATTCCTCTATGAACTAAGCATTTTCCATTTGCATTTGCTAAAAATGTTGCACTGTTTGAACCTTCTCTATTCTTCAAATGCATTAGATTTCCTTCTTCTAAAAGCATTGCAATCATTTGGACATGACTGTGAGGGAGTGAGACACCCTAAATATGGCCTAAGTCCATATGATGCTTCACCAAGCAACTCACCCCCTCATGATCATCTTGATGCTACACGGACAGATCAATTGCAAGCACGCACTTTTCGGCTAGGTGATTGGTTGCTCTTCATCACTATGGAATGCTATAAGAGGTGAGACCCTCTAGAAGATTTGGAGGGAGAGATGCACTAAACCCTCCTAAAGAATCTCTATGAAGAAATCTCTTTTCCTTCTAGGCAAAAGAATTTCCAATTGTAAGAAGTCCCCGCCTTTTAGGCAACATAGAGTGTTTTTCCTCGAGAACAACAAGATTAAAGCCAACTGGGCCCCGCAAGAGGGGATGAAGGGGTAATCAACCTTCTTTGTAGAACCCCCTCGCTCTGTATGTTCTTCCCCTGTTTTGTGGGATTCAGGGGGGTCCCATGGATGCTAGGCCCATTCATCTGTACTTTTGTTTTTTGTTTTTTCAATTAAAGCATGCGAGAATAGGCTAATGCTGAACTTCCTTTAAAAAAAAACCCTTTGAAGGTAAGAGAGGAGGGTCTAGCTTGAGTGTTAAGGGAAATTGCGAGCCCATCATCTTACATAGGAAGAATTTGAACACATCTATGAGCAAGTTCTTCATTGATGTGCATGATTGTATCTATTAGAGAATGTATAAAAAAATTCTACATTAAGTTGGATTTGTGCAAACAATGTTTTCACAATAGACACCTATGGAGAGCCAAAAAGGTTTGTGATGTATACACAAAGACAGATCATGGTGATATTCTTTGTATTTTGAAAATAGATCATTATAAATTTATATGTGATTATAATATATAGATCATTCATGATAGAAAACTACTATTCCTAACCTAATGAGATATGAATAATGTAAGTGGTAATAAGTGCAATTTTAGTTAAGATCATCGAAAGTAGATGTAGAGAATAATAATATGCAACAAGTCTCTATGCAAGAATGAGACCTATATATTAATAGAGATTGGATCAATGTGATTTCAACTCCATAACCAACCACAACACAAAAAAACGCTTACTATCCACAAACATTAAATGCCTTTTGATGGCACATATACAATATCAAATATTAGCCAAGATATTGCAAGTTAATGGAATATTTTATGTGAAAATATTCAATCAAATTGAAATCAGAACATTAACCTTGAGTGTAAATTTATGGGAAATTCGTTCTTTACATTTTGTAGATGAAGTATAGTCAAGTTCAAAACAATATAAGTTTACATTTGCATCAGATTGATGTTTGGAATCAGAACATTAACCTTGGGTGAAAAATTATGGTAAATTAGTTCTTTACATTTTGTACATGAAGTATAGTCGAATTCAAGAGAATATAAGTTTACAGTCGCATCACATTGATGTTTGAAATCAGAAGATTGACCTTGGGTGCAAATTTATGGGAAATTAGTTCTTTAGATTTTATACATGAAGTATAGTCAAATTCAAAACAATATAAGTTTACATTTGCATCAGATTGATGTATGAAATCAGAACATTAACCTTGGGTGCAAATTTATGGAAAACTAGTTCTTAACATTCTGTACATGAAGTATAGTCAAATTCAAGACAATATAAGTTTACATTTGCATCAGATTGATGAGCAATATAAGTTTACATTTGCATAAGATTGTTGTTTGAAATCAGAACATTAACCTTGAATGAACATATTTGTACATGAAGTATAGTCAAATTCAAAACAATATAAGTTCATCTGCATCATATTCATGTTTGAAATCAAAACATTAACCTTGGAGTGCAAGTTTATGAGAAATTGGTTCTTTACATTCTGTACATGAAGTACAATTGAATTCAAAACAATATAAGTTTACATTTGCATCAAACAAAATATTCCCTTTCAAGCCCGTAATAATTATGAGAGAAGCCTTATCTACGGTCTCAAACATGCCACTCACTTACTGGAAAATCTTTCATGAGAAGCAATTCCTTGTAAAGCCATTTGCACAAGCTCAATTCACTGCTTCATACTTCCCTATAATACTTCAAATAACAGAGAGTGAGGAAGATTGAAGGTCATCTCTTGTAACATATATTGTGTATGTCGACGTAAGATAACCATCAACATATACATAGAGAAGCACCACCAAAGTCTCCCCTTTGTTTGCTAATTGTAGCACAAATCGGTCCTCATCTTGTTCCAACCATGTCCCATTCGCAGTAGCAAAATAAATAACCGACGCCTATGGAAGATAACATAACAATCAATGAGCTAAAGACATAAAAATTTCTAGAAGCACTTCTGTGTGAAACGAAAAACCAGGAAAAAAAGATGGTTCCGAATTCCTCAAACTACCAACAGATACATGCGCGCAATACATGCTTTTGTCCATGCATATGTACGTGCATTTATCCATGGATATACGTATGTCTTGCATCTGTCTGGGCGTAAGTGCATACATACCTACCTACCTACCTGTGTACAACTAAATAAGAATGTACACATTTGTGCAAATTCAGCTTTATCCAATGCGTTACTGCATGTGCAAATTCAGCTTTATCCAATGCAACATTGAACAGGAATACAGAAGAATGGCGATTGATCTCAAACTAATCTTTGGGTTTCGATCATTGATACAAAAAAGAAACAATTGCATTTAGCGCTAATAATCGCACGGATATGTAATTTGGTAGCTACATAGTCCTTACACTCCAACAGACGGTGTTAACCAGAAAATGCGCCTATCGATGCATCCCTGCAATTTACGTACATGCATGCATAATGTACCCCTGCAATGTACTTATGTATGTACATACTGCATACATAATATATGCATTAATACATATATACGCCCATATCTATGCATGTGTGTATGTCTGCATGCGCATCTGTGCGTGTATGCGTTAGATAAAGTAAAGCAAGTATGGAAAAGACCTGATCTTGCAGAGGAGTTGCGACAGAGAGCTGGAGCTGTGAGACGGAGCTACTGACATAGACAGTGTAGCTGAACACAGACGCATTGAAGGGAGGCACAAGAGTTCCTGAAGAGACCGCGATGTTGGAGAGGAGGAGATTTTCAGAAGCACAAGGGGGAGGGGGAGGTGATGGCGGGGGTGGCGGCGAACAATGGGGAGGGGGAGGTGACAGGGGTGGTGGCGGCGGTGATGGAGGCGGTGGGGATGCAGGGGGAGGAGGAGAAGGGGGAGGCGGAGATGGGGGTGGAGGGGGAGATGGAGGTGGAGGTGGAGGGGGAGGGGGAGATGGAGGGGGAGGGGGAGATGGTGGTGGAGGTGGTGGAGATGGAGGAGGGGGAGAAGGTGGTGGAGGAGATGGGGGAGGAGGAGATGGTGGTGGAGGAGATGGGGGAGGAGGAGAGCACGGTGGAGGAGATGGGGGAGGAGGAGAGCACGGTGGAGGAGGAGAAGGTGGAGGGGGTGGAGGTGAAGATACAGGTGGTGGCGGTGGTGGTGAAGGAGGTGGAGGGGATGGAGGAGGTGGAGGGGATGGAGGAGGCGGAGGTGGGGGGGATGGAGGAGGTGGAGGGGATGGAGGAGGAGGGGATGGAGGCGGAGGTGGGGGGGATGGAGGAGGCGGAGGTGGAGGGGATGGAGGAGGAGGAGATGGAGGAGGCGGAGGTGGAGGGGATGGAGGAGGAGGGGATGGAGGAGGCGGAGGTGGAGGGGATGGAGGAGGATCACACGGAGGAGGTGGCGATGGAGGAGGCGGAGGTGGGGGGGATGGAGGCGGATCACACGGAGGAGGTGGCGATGGAACGTGAGGAGGAGGGAAACGCGGCGGAGGAGGGAAATGAGGATGGTGCGGAGGAGGCGGAGAATGAGGGTGATGCGGAGGGGGCTGATGATGAGGAGGGGGGAAACAAGATTGCGAGCTGGTGCAAAGGAGGCGATGACGTTCTGTCCACTCCTCAATACTTGAACTTCCACGGGTGACAGCAAAAAGAGCTGCGGCGCAGAACAGCAGCAGCGGCAGCGCCATGCAGCTGATCATCTCTTGGAGACGCCTTCTACTCCTGTTCGGCATGACTGCAGTCTGCAACAAAAACAAAAGCATCCTCTTCGAATTCCTATAAAACCTTCACTCAGCACCTCCTCCTACTGCGCATACGCCTCTCTCTCTCTCTCTCTCTCTCCAGCATGAGTTGACATGTCCCGAATCGCTCCTTCCCAATCTCTAAAATCTAGTGGCCCCGTTCGCATCTTTGAGTTGTGTGGGTTCAGAGTCATTAGTCTCTTTCTCTCTCTCACTTCGTTCACATGGTTCTCGGCACCAAAAATTAAATTGGGGATTCCAGAGGCACTAGCCTCTCATCCATGCTGACCATGGATGGATGAAGGGAGATCCACGATGAAGGGAGATCCACATACTCGGCCTCACAACTTAAAGGGGCCATAGTAGGCTACTTCTTGTTCAATAAAGATATGCATGAGCTACCAAGCATGAAGCAAAAAACACTAGTGGATACACGAGCTTCATAACAACCAGCTCAATCAGAGCCAAAAAAGCCTATAAATCTAGAGGTAATGATCCTCCTTTGGGATAAAACAATCCAAGTAGCTGGGTATCACTTAAGTAGCAAAAGATGTACTTAACTGCTTGCCAATGTTTGACACCTAGGCAATGCATAAACCTGCTTATCTAAGAGACACCAAAGTGAATATCATGTCAAGTCATGCATAAGTAAATCAACATCCAATAGCGTATTGATAGAGAACAACATCAAATGCATCTCCAACATCATGAAGACTCAATTGTAAACTTGTTTCCATAGGAGTGGCAATAATAAGTTTGCAATCTTCAAAGCCAAAATGCTTGAATAATGTGTCAATATATTTTGCTTGACACAAAGCTATTACCCCATCAACTTGGATAAATTGAATGCCCAAATAATGATGCGAATGCCCCAGATCTATCTTTTCATATCAAGCATGTGGTGCTTGCTTCAACCCATATAATGCTTTTTTCAAGGTGCACACTTTGTTTTCATGCCTTTTCTGCACAAAAACCACGAGGTTGAAATACATACATGCTTTCATAGCGACCGTTGAGTGTGTGTGGGTTAGATGCCTTTTGGCTGATTTGGGTGTTGGTAGGTCTTCTTTGAGATTCCTCGTTAAGGATTTCTTTAAATTCTTCGTTGTCGGACTCACTCATGATGTCATCGTACTTAAGTTCATACATGAAGACATCTACGTGCACCAAAATTAGAAGCATATATCAAAGCAATGGTGATCTGAAGAGGGTCCTTAAAAGGGACTTTAATATGGTGGGGGTTATGTATGATAGATGGGGCCAAAAGGGGTGTGTTATTGACGGAATTGAGATAGATGCTTGGGACAAGGTTAACCTACACCATGATCTAGTGGGATTCAAAGACGTGCAAGGTTTCTCTTGATCAAAGCTCTAGGCGGACATAGATTTGTGGAAAGTTAGAGTTGATAGATGTTATATCTCGTAGAACTTCATTGAAAAGCCAGTTAAAGTTGATAGATTCTATATCTCGTAGAGCTTCATTTACAAGTAGGGTCCCCTATCCTTTTTGCAACATGTGGAATTAGTTTTGTCCGATCACAATCGAATGATTCTCACCTTCAAACCACATCTTAGATAAAGGAAGGCCCCCTAGTTTCACGATGATCCCTCAGTCCTCTCCCTTCCTTCTGTTCAACACATGATCTCAATGACTTGGAGCGAGGCCTTTAGTAGGTGCACCTCTCTAGCTAAGTGTTGGAAGTTAGTTATCAAGGAGTCTCAAGTTCACCTTTACAAGGACCAAAAGCCCAAGTCTAGATGGTCTCACCAAGTTCTTAAAGACTTTCAAGGGTGTCTTAGTAAAACCATTACTTTTGTTGTGGAAGGATGCCCTGCAATTTGACACTCTAACTAACTTTCTCAATGAAGGGGTGATTAAGATAGTTCAAAAAAAAAAAAAGAGAAAAAATAGGATTGAGAACTAGAGACCCATCACTATGATACAAACTAGCTATAAGATCTTAGCAAAGGCTCTTGCGAATCGCATTATCCTCCATCTACTCTCATGGATCAATGAGGATCAAAAGGGATTCATAAAGGGAAGATCCATGTTGGAGGCCATTATTGATGTGTGGGAAGAATTGGAATTTTCTAAGGAATCTTCATAAGATGTCCTCTTCATCAAGATCAATTTTGATAAAGCATATGATTGCCTAGAGTGGGACTTCATTCTCCAATCCCTAAAAGATATTGGTTGTGGCTCTAAATTCATCAACATGATCTCTGTACTTATGGGGAATGTCTTGGCTCAAATTAATATAAATGGTCAAATCTCTCATGAAATCAAGTGAAAATGCTCTATTAGATAGGGTTGTCCTTTGGCTCCACTCCTCTTTGCCATTGCCACCAATGGCCTAAGTGGATTGCTTAACCATCAGGCACTTCTTCCATAGCTACAGTGTCTTTGGCTCCCTCATAGCTAGAGCCAGCTTCTAATGAGGCTCTTTGTCGATGGCACGAATTCTTTTGTGCACAATGACCCTAATAGAATTAACACATTTTAGCAATGTCTAAACATTTTTTGCCTTGCGTTTGGATCTAAAATAGATCACTCCAAAATTGCTTTCAAGGCCATTTTTTGGGCCCCTCCACAATTCTTGATTAACCAAGGTTATAAGGAACTACAAAGCGGATAAATATTTTGGCTCCTCGATATCCCGATGGGCTTTGAAGTTTTTATGGGCTAGCATTGGAACTAGATTCTAGTCAAATTGGATGCAAGATTAGCATATTAGAAGGGCATGCAATGCAACCTAACAAGTCATGCAATGGTGACCAACACCTTCCCCATTTCATATATTATCTTCTTTCTTTCTTGTTGGAGACCAAAAGACAAAGAATTAGCAAACCTTGAAAGTACTTGCAAAAAATTCCTCTAGATGGGTGATCCCCACAGGAGAGGCATGCTCAAAGTCAAGTGAACCTTGTGTGCTTACCACAAAGAGTCTAGTGAGACGAGCATTCTACATGTGGGATGTATGGTAGATAAGCTGGCAGCCAAGTGGCTGCTCAAAGCATGGTGCAATGTGGAAGCTCCATGGGCCAAACTAATTCTTAAAAACAAATCCTCTCTTATGTTGATGGGGATCCCTAGGTAGAAGGATCTTGATATGCTCACCTTGATGTTTTCTCAATGTTTGGTGACTCCAAAAGTTTATGACCTTGTTACCTCTATATGGAAGAGTTGGAAGAAGATGAAGCCGTATATCAAGGTTAATGAAGATTGGAAGAGGGCAACTAGGATTAGGAAAAATGACTCTATTTGGTCTCCCATTAAGGGAATCAAAGAAGTTGGACCACAAAACATCCTAAGAGCAAAAATATTCAACAAAGGATTTAATAAATATAAGCATCTCTAGAACCATGCGAAAGGTGATTGGATCAGATTTGAGGACATCATAGACCCTGTTATGAGAGTTGTCTATGATGATTGGTGCCTTCTCTGACACAAAATCTATGCTTGGGATAACTCAAAGACTCGTCTCCTTCTCGAGAATGACCCACCCTAGGTTGAATGATTAAGATGGACCAATGGTAATAAAGTAGATAAAACTATGAGGATTCATAAGCACTTTGACCTTCATATGTCCCTTAATAGGAGATGGTTCATGAGTTGGTCTAGCATCAGATGGAAACTTATGTGTAGGGATCTGTGGCGTCCTCTCATTGAGAACAAAAAATCAGTTCTTATTTGGTAAATCCTCCACTGAGGAATCTCAAGCAATGTCAAAGCTAATAAAATATGTGGGGCCCCTCCTTGGTGCAAGCATCGCCTATGGGGCAGAGAGGACCTTGGCCATCTCTTCTTCGAGGGCCCAAGAAGCTTCTTAATATGGCAATCTCTGACTAGGATATTGAGTTTGCAAAAGTCAAATCAACTAGAAACAAGCATCACTTGGGGAAACAATTGGTTTCTCTTTTGCTTTATGGAATGCCATCACAGGAGAAGTGCTCTAGAAGGTATGGAAAGAAACATGTGCGATCAACTTTGATCCCCATACAAAAGAATGGTCGAATGAGACATCCCTCAACTTGTTAGGCGAAAGAATAGATATTTGTAAAAAATCATTGCCTTTTAGACATCATACGCTATTTTTCTTGGAAAACAACAAGATTAAAATCAAGTGGATTGGTCATGAGGGCGACAAAAAAATCATTAAACTTCTTACTAACTCACTTTAAACCGTTAGTCACTAGCCGAATCTTAGGGATGACTAAAAGGCGTACATGCAGATGACTATGTCGCATAGTTTTGTGTTTAGCACTCCTATACATGCAAACTCTACAATGTGCATATACCTATCTTTCTACTTAGTTTCAATTTCATTAATATGTGCATTAAGTAAGCACTCTTCTAAGATTTTGTTAACCGTTCTTCTTTCTCCAAAACAATATCTAATGGAAGACTGTATAGCCAATCTAATTGCTTTGCAAAGCGTCTAATCAATTGTGGTGTCTTTTCTGAACTCCATGTGAGAATAAACCTAGCCATGTTGGTTAACCTCTCTATAAAATCCTAAAACAAATCATGCTCTCGCTAAGCCTTGGGTAAGCTAGATAAAAAATCCATGGAGATACTTTCCCACTTGCCACTAAGGATATTGTCTAGTAAGTGAAACGATCATCTCATTTGTCCATTTGTGATTCACAATGAAGTCATGGCTTTTCAAGTTTGAACAATTTTTAAGACTATATAATTTTGCCATCATCCACTTTAATCTGATTATTTTTAGGAACTTTTCATAGTTTTAGATGGTCTATCAACTTTTATAGCTCACCACTTCTAAAAACAATTGAAATTGGCAACACCTAAAATCTTTTTCTAATGTAAGTTGGCAACACCTAAACTTTTTATGAGGATAGGTTGTGGCCCCACATTGCGTTTATGAGGATAGGTTGTACTTCTCATTGAGCTTAGAGAACGAGACCACAATGGGCAATGGATGTATTACATCCATGTTATTAGAAAGCAAGATATTGATATTACCTAAGTAGACAATTGGTGGGAGAAATAACACTTATTTGGCCAAGCTTTAGTCAACACGCCCTCGTTGGAGGTTGCGCCAAAACAAAAATTGGTTGTCTTTTATGTTCTCACGATCCAGATGAAGCTTGAGAAGCCCCCACTCTATCCTTTTTGGCCTGCCTAAAGCCATGCCTATGTGATCCCAATGGTCTACCGAGTTTATCTCTATTAAAATCACCAATTAGGATCATCAACTTGGGGACCATCATCAGAGATCACTAAAAATCAACCCTAGCTTTAGGTTTTGTTAGGGACATAGATTGAAATGATTGAGAATGAGCATGGGTCCTCAAAAGTGGCCACAACTTGCTAATTTATCCCATCAAAGAAGCAATGCTTGAGAAGACGCCCTGATGATAATTGATGCCAATATTAGCTCCCTTTCTCTTGGAGGATTCATCAAAATCCACATGTATAGTAGGGAGACTTTCTTAATCATGTTCACAAGGTCTTAATCATGTCCACAAGGTCTTCCCCATCAATCTTCACATCTTGCAAGCAAATAAAGTCTGGATTAAACACTTGTCTCTTAAGCACTAGTTTTCTAATACTCGTCTATTTCGGTTGGATAGAGTCTTCATGCAATGTTATCTTCATGATTCCATTGGGATGTGATTTTTCTTTGTCTTACTTCTTCCTTCTTCTTATAACTCCAACTTGGGTACTTGCTTGGACTATTGAGGCAATGATTGAGCTCTTACTATCGGGGTTTTCATGCTTGCTTGTGTAATAGTCAACTTGGGATTTTACCTCTTACCTAGTTAGAGTTGTTTCCAAAGTTTGATGCCACCATGACCCACCTTGTCTTTTCCTTTTGTCTCATTGAAGGTATCTGTGACTATTGAGGCAATGATTGAGCTCTCACTATCCGGCTTTTCATATTTTCTTGTGTAATAGTCAACTTGGAATTTTTACATACTTTGGGCTTTTATAGTCCCCCACATGATTGCATCCTCTAGGGTACTCGAGGTTGCTGATTTCTTTCTCCAACTCCTTACAACTTTCAAAACTCACTTTGGCTTCTTTAGTCATATTGTTGGAACCTTTCCTTCCACTCTTGGTTATGACGAAACCCTCTCCATCTATGATATCATATGTATGGGAGGGTGCATCCCTGCTTTGTCATCGGCACTCTTGTGGGAGGCATGCGGGGTGCTATGGGGGAAATTGATTCTTCTTGCCTCTTGGGAGGGGGACTGATTAGGGATTATCTTCTCTCTCACCAAGCTTTTCCATGAATTCTTTCTTAGAGGGAAACACATGTTGGAAACTCTCTTGCAGATGAGTTCCTCATCGTTGGATACATTTGGGTCAAGATCAATTTTGATCACTCTAGGAAGGTCCTTGTTTAGCTTATATCCTTCAAAGATTTGACCACCTATATCCTTCAAAGATTTGATCACCCACATCCACATTGGTAGCGATTGAATTATCTATGGGGGCCACAATCTGTTTAATGCATGGGGTACAAATGATTTTTAATTTTTTTTTTAAATAAAGGAAGTTCGGCCTTAGCCTACTCTCCCAGACTTGAATTAATCAAAAGAAAAGTACAAGAGAAGGGGACTAGTGCCCACGGGATCCCCCAAATCCCATAGAGCGTGGGTAGCTTTTACAGAGTTTAGATGGCATTACAACGAAGGTTAGTCACCCTCTCATCACCCTCATATGGGGCCCACATGGGTTTAAGATTGTTGTAAGGAGCACTTGATGATGCCTAAAAGGGGAGGATTTCTTACAATTAGCGATCCTTTTGCCAAGGAGGAATAGTGATTTCTCAATCGACCACACTATGGGGGAGTCAACAAAGTTGCAAGCACACTTTTCCTGCCAGATCTTCCATAGGGCCTCCCCTTTGATGGTATTCCAGAGAGTCGCAGAGCAACTGAACGCTTCACCCAGCAGAGCATGCATCCAACTATAATGTTTCTTAAGTCTAATTTCCTTTTCGACAATCCGCCAGAGCCTTCGTGGTAGTAGTTCTTGTTGATGTGAAATTGTTGATGTGAAAGAAGACTACTTAAAGTAGTTCTTTGAATCCATAGTGGCCTTCACCCAGCAGAGCATGCATCCAACTATAATGTTTCTGAAGTCTAATTTCCTTTCTGACAATCTGCTAGAGCCTTCGTGGTAGTAGTTCTTGTTGATGTGAAAGAAGACTACTTAAAGTAGTTCTTTGAATCCGCAGTGGTCTAATCTCCCTTGCTTGAATTAATGAATTAATAAAAGAAGCACCGACCACACTTTCTTGAACCGCACCGACCACACCGACCACACTTAAATGAGGCAAGATTCAAGCTAATTCGAGAGATTAATGTTACGGTCGAGCTGTTTTTACTATATATATATATATATATATATATATATATATATATATATATATATATATATATATATATATATATATATATATATATATATATATATATATATCGTTGTTGGCAAGTCCATTATAATTAGTGCCTTTGCTGTCGATAGTTTTGGACAAGTCATTTTTCACATGCATTTTAGATAAAAATCAGTTAAAAATAGTCATGGAGCTTGTTTACACACCAAAATGACCTCTACAATTCTAGAGGGCTCTATGTGACTTTAGATGCCTCTTTCCCCCAACTCTCTAACTTCTATTGTTCCTTTATTCCTTTGCTTGCCCCAAGAGATCTTGCATCCACTTCATGGACCAAATAAACAAAAACATTGGTGGGACCCTTCTACTCATTAAAACCTTTTTCCGTACCTTTAGGTCTTCTTCAATTATCCATTCCTTCTCCCAACAACTCCCCCCTCCCTAGGTTCTTGTCATCTTGGAAAAATGTGTAATAGGGCTTGGTGGGATCATACTTAGTTGGCTTGTTCATGTTCGTACAACAATGCTTGCACGCCAAATGCATGAACTACTCATTCCATAATATGATATTTCTTGCCCCCTTAGGGTTTTTGGGAGCATTTCAATGTGTTTCATCTACTCTAGAGGGTCGGTGAAGACTACATAGGCTCAAGGACTCCTTGAACTTTACAAAATAGGCTCAATGTGACTTTAGATGCCTGTTGGTCCCAACTCTCTCACATTCCTTTGTTCATTGACTTGTCCCAATGGATCTTGCATCTACGTCATTACATGAAAAATGTCTTGCCTCTTGCCCCCAAGTCTACGTCATCTACGTCTTGCCTCTTGCCCCCGACTCTCTGAGTTCTATTGTTAATTTATTGATTGGCTTGTCCCAAGAGATCTCGCATCCACTTCATGGCCAAAATTAAAAAAAAGATGGGGCGACCCTTTTACTCACCAAAACTTTACTCCATATCTTTAGGGCATGTCCACTTATTTGTTGCTTCTCCCAACAAGTCCCCCCCCCCTCCCTAGGCTTTTATCATCTTGGAAAAATGTGTACTAGGGCTTGGTTGGCATCATAATTAGCTGGCTTCTTCATTTTCCTACAGCAATGCTTGAACGCCAAATGCACAAACTACTCATTCCATATGATATTTCTTGCCCTTATGGTTTTTGGGAGCATTTCAATCCATTTCATCTATAGAGACATGGCATTGAGGCGGAAAGAGAGCGCATCGAGTACTTTACAAAATACCGTTCGAGTGTCTCTCCAAAAAATCCATACGGAAGGCTCCTCAAAAGAGAGTACTTACAAGGATTGTAGTATTACATGAAGCAACTAATACTGACAGTTTGGATCAAGTCAAATAGTAATGGTGCTATGACATAGAGAAAGCCGGATTGTGGTATTTGGGGGGTAAGTTCCAAGTTAAAGGTGGTGAGGCAAATGCTAGCAGTTTCCAAAATTTTTAGTAGCATGTGCCAAGTAATGCCACATCCTTGTATTAAACACATATTGAATGATAATAATGTTAACATCGGATACTTTAACCATAATCATGTGGACCGTGAGAGACACCTCATTATATCATATTGTGGGCATGTTCTTCTGCAAGTAAATGGAGCATATATGTGATTGTACCTCATATATCTTGGAACATGGCTCCACACAAACTCAATGGATGGATTAGCCTTGACACATTGTTGATGCGAAGTTGGATTCACATCAATCAGGTCCTACTTGGTGAGATGCTTGGCATGATTGTATGATAGCATGCAAGCATGGTTGGCTTTGATTCCAATATATTTAACTCTATTTAATTTTGTGCTTTCATTCGCATATGGTCCTATGAAGGAGGGGATTGTAAGAATAGATGCTTGGATGTGAGTTTGCTCATGCATTTATCTTGGTTGAGCAAGATGCAACTTATTATGGCCGCTTCTAGTTGTGAGGATGAGTATAGGGCAACTTTCAAAAGGAATGTTGAGTGTGTGTGGCTCATATACCTTTTAGTAAATTTGGGTGTTGGTCCACCTTCTACCACCACCATCTTCATTGATAGTCAAATCCAATTAGTAGTTGCGAGGAACCTTATGTTCCATGCCCGCATGAAGCACATAAAGGTGCACTATCATTATGTAAGAGAGAGGTTCTCTACAAGAGAGATCAATTTTGCTTATGTGCCCACACAAAGGCTCTACTTAGGGAGAAGTTTGAAGATTCTTGTAGCTTTGGGCTTATTTCCTTTTGTGGATTGATTTCTTTTCCCATAGTTTGGCACTTCCTTATACATGAGTTCCAACTCCTTGTTCACTGCATCACTCCCAAGGGGCATTTGTTGATATATTTTGGTAGTGATGTGTGTAAACACACTTAGGAATTCCGAAGTAGTTTTTCCTCACTTTAGGAGGTTTTCTTACGTGGGCTTGTATATATGCATATAACCATAATGGGTCACTTATCTTTGTACATTCACTTGGCAATACATTCGATATTGTGTTGTGCTCCAAGCTTCTTCTTCTTCCTTGTGCTATTCATGTGCTTCAACAGACCTCAAACTCCAAAAATAACAAGATCTGATCTAAGCTATGTTGTATGAGTATTAGCTCAATGTTTGCATGTCACCACAAGTGAGCATCTTAATGCACCCAAAAGATTTATTAGATATGTGAAGCATGTTGAAGATATATGTGCAAGCTCATTGTCACATGAGCTATGCTTGGATAAATTTACCAAAGATAAAGTTAAATGTAAACATAAGTATAAGGATGAAGAAATCTAGTCAAAAGTCATGATGAATAAAAGATACAATATCTATCTTGTAGTGAGTGGCATGTGGTGGGCAATCAAATGAAAGTGGTACGTTAAGAAGAGGGCACAAACTTCTTCACATGCTAATTGACTATAAAAATGAAGTGTGAGCATGTTCCCAATAAGAAGAAGAAAATAGAAGAGTTGCTAGTACTCATATTTGATATTAGAAGTCATTTTGTCATTTTGTCTTCTCATAGACTATTTCCAATTGTGCATTACTTTGTACACAATCATAATGTGAGGTTCGTATCTAAATGTATATGTAATCATTTCTTGTCTTTAAAATCATTTGATACCTTATCTTAGATTCTTTTTTTTATATCCAATTTCCCCTTCAAAGTCTTTATATTCTATGAGTTATGAGTCTAAGAGTGACATCCCATTCTTCCCCATACATGTGTGGTGAGGTAGTCTATTTTTGCAGTTGAGTTTATGGACGATATTCCAATGGATTGGGGGTAAATCCTGGTGGGAATCATCCTTGACATTGACTTTGGTGGTTACTCCTAAATGTTGCAAGTACAAGGAATTAGTTCCCCAATCTTGTACAATTTGCAACAAATGCATGAATGGTTGTCCTAAAATCATCTCGTAAGTGTGTTTTTTTTCCAAATCACAAATGGCTAAAGTGTGCTCAAATTCTACACCACAAGTGGTGAGAGATATGCCTTCTAATAAGCCTAATGGTTTTTCTATGTGTTTATCAGCCATTTGTAGCTTCATTCTAGTGGGCCTTAGTGTTGGCTTACCAACGTTTCCATAGAGCATTGGTAGCAATGGATATTCCAGCTCCTCAATCCAGGATGGGTTTGGTGGTGTAGCCTTTGTGAGTTATTGGAAGATAGATATTACCTTCCTCGACTTTGCTCATGTCTCCAATTCTTTCCACGAGTTTTTATGGTACCTTCTTGTGTAAACCTACTGAGAGTGAGTGGAAGCGGCCACCAGGAATTGATTTGCTACATGCTTCCACAACTCTAACTTAATTTTCAACGATTCTTCTAAAATGAGATGACACTATACTATAGTTTTATTGATCACTTTTGTGTTTTTAGGGATTACTGATTCTTCATTTCTGACTATTATGGTGGATGCTCTCATACTCATATATTTAGCTTCCCAAGGTCCTGTGAACTCAGGTAACTCTTGTAAGGAGTTAGATTCGGAATCCATTTATTCACGAAGTTGCTCTTCCTCTACACCGTCATAGATAGAGGGTATGTCTTGGTGAAATTGTTCCTGCAGGTCGTCTATCTCTTGAATAGTGGGATTGGTTTCTTGTTCGCATCTCCACTTCTCTTCTTGGATTTCTCTTAAAAATTCTTAGGAGTACTTATGTATGGAAGAAAGGTCTTCTACACACACCGCACTTGAGACAAGGGTGGTGCATTATCTTCCTCTATCTTTGGGACAATAGGGTTCTTCTCTAGATTCCTCTTTTTGTTGATAGCGATCAAATATTCTAGCCTCTCCAATAGTCCTTGGAAGTGTAACTCTGGTTTTGCTATGTTACTCCAATTGATATATCGTGAGGCTTCAAACATGGTTTGGGATAATTCTACCATCTTCATACAAAGCTTGGTTCTCTCAATTTCTAAGTCTCCTCTTGGATAGTTCTTGCTCAATTCAATTACCTGAGGTCCTTCTTTTAACCTTGCCTAGTATGCTCAAAACATCATGTCTAGGTTTTTAGGTATGGGTTCAGCTAAAACTGATCTTGACTTTTGAGCTAGCTTCTCCTGATTTGACTCTTGTGAAGTTAATTCTAGGATTTTAGCTCTGGTTTCCTTTAGGATTCCCTCCAACTCATTTATCTTTTTACTCCATTTCCTTTCAATTCTCTCTTATGAATCCTTCCAAGATTTCGTTTTTTACCACTAGATTCTCCAAGTTTGCTAGTTTTGGCTACTTTTTCAGCACTTGTGATCTTGTTATAGCTTGGATAGACATATGTAGGATTGGATCCATCTGAGGTATGTCTCAATACCTATCATGTTAATGGGTATCACTTTTGAAGCATTAGCAGGGTTCTTAGGACAATCTCTTATAATATGCTCTTTACCACATTCTGCACAAAAGCCTTGCATGTTATAATATTGTGAGTATCCTACTATCGGAGGATGTGGGCAGTCCTTGATGAAGTGATCTCCTTGGCAGCTAAATCATGGTCCTTTAGGGCATTGTGGTCTTGGTTGTCTCAATTGGGGCCATGGTTTAGGGTTAGCATACATCACATTGGCAAAGTCAGACTCCCAATTGGGTTACAATGGTGGACTATCGTATTGATATGCTTCCATGTGTTCTGGAGACTCCGTGTAGAATGTGGGTGGACTATCTACATGGATGGAGTCAAAGCTCTTAGAATTAGGATCGCTTTCTGTGATCAGGGGTGAAGAAGGCACTAAAGCCCTACTGAGGTTCTCTTTTGTAGCAACATATTTGACTAAAATGACATTGGCTACTGGGGGTGGCTGCTGAGCCAAAACTGGTTGAGGTCTCTATTGAGTTTGATAAGGTTATTTCTATGGAAGCCTATAATAATGAGGCTAAGCATTGTATTTGCCTTGATATCTACCTTGTTGAGGGTATGCTTGTGGGTAGTTTTGTCACACAACTTGTTTGTTATATGGGCAATCTTGTGATGTGTGATTCATGTACCACCTTTCAATCATGCAATATTGGCCACTAGGGTTGGCTTGAGGTTGTGTTACATTGGGACACACATTTGCCATATGGTCACCACCATAGGTGTAACAATGTTTGTTTGTTGTCAACGTGGGCATCTATTTACTAGAAACTCCTAGTTTCTGGGCCACCTTTTCTGCTAGTTCTTCCATCGAGCTAGAGATTTTTGAGAATGACTGAGATGAGATAGCTAAGTCATGAAAGTACCAATTCATCTCCTAAATTATCCTCAATGTCTATACAAATCCTTACACATTGCTCTAGAGTTCAGGGTTCCTTCAAATATACATAGGATCATAGTTTAGAGCTCAAGAGGACATCCAAAAATAAAGACACTTGTTTTGCCTAAGAGGGAAGTTCTGACATTGGGCATCTCTCAGTGTATTGCCTAAACCTATGTCGTGCAAGTCTAACTGTTTCTTGGGGAGCCTATTTGAAGCTATGAATCAACGAAGAAGAATTATGCCTGATTCCACTTTTAGAGAAGTCAGTGATGAATGAATCCAACAAGTGATGGATATCTCTAAATTTCCTTTGCTGTAGAGGTGGAACCAGGTTAAAGCTATATTCTTTAACATGATGACATATCATATTTTTGAGGCTCTCATAGTGTTTCCTTTGCATCAGATTGTTATGCAATGGGTGTCCCTAGTATTTTGATAATTTTTAGAGCTTATTTGAGCCCTGAAATGAGGTTGAGAACCTATTTCTAACCACGTAGGACTCTAAATGTGAAACAAATAAAAACTAATAAAGAAACTATATATAGATGTTGTAGGCTCATTTTGAGAGGTTATCTAGTGCAAGGAAAAAAGTGGGATCTTTTTGTAATCTTGATGTGATCTAATATAACTCTCCATTGTTCCACTCATCTTTGATCTTCATTGTATGTGTGTGCATTCATGCATCTTCTTGTTTGTTGTGTGCACACTTTGACATGTAACATGCTCATGATTTTCATATCATTCCCTCTTGTCATTGGATTGATAATTTAAGGTATGAATTATCTCTTAACATTGGTACAATATCCATTATTCTACTTTAAGATCTACAACATACCATCCCATAAACACCTCACCTTATCCAAACAGAGTCATTTACATTCATCAAACCCATCACAACACTAATATCACCTTCCATCCTCATTTTCTCACCATCAATCCTAGAATACCTCTATTATTGATTGCTCACTCATCCTTGAAATGTTTTGGCCCATCCTCCACTTATAACACATTTTCATTTTTGCAAATCATTATCACGCATAGCCAACCACTTTTTGCACTCATCGCCACCCCATATACATCTCTATCCACTTGCTTTCCTACACTTGCATTCGAAATAGATCCTCTCTTGTCAACCCGTTCATGATCATTTATGTTTCCATCCCACTGATCATACATTATTTTTCCTCATCAAAGGTTGACATTTTCACCTCAAACACACATGAAAGAGAAGTCTTCTAGGGAATGCACATGATCGTTGACACTACTCCAACTCACACAATGTTTCCTCCAATATTTTTCATTCCCACTTTTTTGCATATAGATACCTCTCACCAGGTGTAGACCTTAGAATAGGAACTTCAAGACATTCTAGAAAAAAAGTATGATCAACATATTAAAAGAATTAAGAAAAAGTTCCATCATATTTGCATGCATGTCACATCACTTAGATGAAAAATACAAGATCCTTAGACATGAGATGTCAATGATGTGGAGCAGCACTACCAACTTACAAGAGTCAACAAACAAATAGGCATAACTAAGATAACAACTCTAGAAAGTGGAAGAGGAGCTAGTACAATCCAAAGAACAGTGGTAAGCACGACTTACTTCACTAAAAGCAAAGAAATCCAATTTAAGGGAGCAGAATGCATATCTTCTACTTGATCCCTCAAGATCAAGACTCCTTGACTTGGAGAAAATGGAGCTAGAATTTATAAAAATTGGGGTTTTGACAAACATTTAGTGATAAAAATCTTGATTTGGGGATTACATGGTATGACAAAAAAATATAGGGGCCTCTTTTTATGTGATGAACCTTCTTCTCTGCCTGCTTGACCTTGATCTAAGGTCTCCTCTTCTAACACCCCCTCTTTCTTGCATCTATCATCTCTAACATAATCTTTTGTGTGAGTAGTGTCAATGTAGTTTTGAAAAAGATTTTCGCATTTCCATGTGTTTTTCTATTTTAATGCCACATGCAAAATCTACTTCAAGGCACTACAAATCAATTCTCTAGGGTGTATGCTCATGAGGGAGGTGCAAGTGCTCAAAATATTGCAATTTTTGCTAGCAAATACTGCAACAGATCGGTTTGAAATGTAACTTTCGAGTGATACTCTTGGAACCGCATGGGAAAAGGGTCTTGTACATCGATTGGGAATTATGTCTAAATCATAGACAAGATCAGCATTTTTGCATTCAAAAGCCTGCATGCACATGAGGCCTTTTCACTTTCCTAAAGGCTATTAATACCATGCACATCATGCCCAAGATTTGCAATATCATATTGTAGGAAACATATGGGACACTACCTACATAAGATTCCCAAAATTTTCTAACAAAGATCGAAGACTTGAAGGAATAATTGATTTCTCCTTATGAAGTTATACCAGATAGCTCACTTTTGTAGACCATTCTAAATGGTCTTCCTGATTCAATATCAAAGTTTTGCTTCTACTCTTTGTTTGATGATGAAAGGCAATCCAAATGCCTTGATATTTGAGGAGTTGGTCTCTGTTCTATTCCAAGAAGCTCAATCTAGGTAGAATAGGTCCATTATGCGTGTTGCAAATCAAGCTTTTCTGGCTAGTCAGAAGGGCAAAGGTAAATGGAGCTCATCTACTAGTAAGCAAAAATCTGCAAATGTTGCACATTTGAAGAAGGAAGACAAAGATGAGAAGGAATCACAAAAGCAAAAGTTCTTTTTTAAATACTATAAAAGAAACAATCATATCATAAAGAACTGTCCAAAACTAGTTGCAAAAGAGGCAAAGAAAAAAGAGGTTGGAATGGTTGTTGCAGAGACCTGTACACCAAAAACAGAGTCTATAAATCTTATGCAGAATGAAGAATAGGCATTTACTATTGTTTGTAGTTTTGACCCATCTTCTCATGAGCATTGTATGTCTCTAGTAGACTCAGATGTTTGGTATTTTGATAGTGGGGCAACCAAACATATTATCTCACAGCACAGTTTCTTCACTTCGCTTGAGCCTGCCCCTACAGGGAATATTGTCACATGTGCCAACAACTCCTCTTATCCTATCATGGGAGTTGATAAGATCATTGTGACTACTGTTGATTGTAGTTCTTTCACTTTTTCAGATGCTTTATTTATGTTAGGGATCAAGAAAAATTTGTTATCAATTTCTACATTAGCCAAGATTGTCTAGGTTGTAAAATTTGTTGATGACAGATGTACAATTCATGATCTATCAAATGGTGATATGATTATTGCTTCTAGCATTTTATATCATGGGTTGTATAAGCTCATAGACTATGAAAAATCTATGAATGATTCAACATGTGCAGTACATGATTCTCAAGCTATGTCAAATGCAAAGCTTTGGCATGCACGCTTTGGTCATTTGAATTTTGCTAGTTTGCTACACCTCCAGAAATCTGAAATGGTGTCCTCTTTGCCCAAAAGTGAGGCACCCGAAAAACATGTCTTTGAAGGTTGTATTTTGGGAAAAATGCAGCACTCCTCCTTTTCAAAAGATGGTTCAACTCGAGCTAGTTAGAAATTGTAGCTTGTTGATAGTGATGTCTATGGTCCTATGCAGACACCCTCTTTTGGAAACTGTCTTTACTTCCTGACTTTCATTGATGATTTTTTGAGGTGTGCATGGGTATATCCATTGAAAGCAAATTTCAAAGTGTTCATGTGCTTCAAACAGTTTTTGGTTTTGGCTGAAAATCTGTCAGCATGTAAAATGGGCATCCTCTGTTCTGATTGAGGGGGAGAATATATGTCCTCTGACTTTAATGCATTTCTGGCTGAACGTGGGATAAAACATCAATGTACAGTGCTATATAGACCTCAACAAAATGGATTTGCTGAACAAAAGAACAGGTCACTCATGGAGATGGCAACGTGTATGGTCAAGAGTCAAGCTTTACCACATAGTTTCTTGCTTGAGGCTAGCATATGTGCAACATATGTACTTAACATGTGTCCCACTAATGCACTACAGTCTATCACTCGATATAAGGCTTGGCATGGTTGCAAGCCATCTGTTGCTCATCTACATGTTTTTGGTTGTCTGGCATATGCATTAGTGCCTAAACAATATTGCAAGAAATTGGACGATAAAGTAGTAAAATGTATTTCTTTTGGGTATAGTTCTGAAAGCAAAGGCTATCGTTTGTATCATCCATAGACTAAATGCATTTTGGTTAGCCATGATGTTCTTTTTGTGGAAGATGCTATTTAGCCTTTACTTTCATGTATGAAGGAGACATCTATTAGCTCCAAAGACATGTACGATACTTTGCTGCCTCTTTCTACAAGTGGATAGTCTAGTGCCGGTCCTAATGAGGCAAATTCTCAGCCTTTACGAGTTTCATGTGATGGTGCAGATCATTCTATTTCTGATGCAAATTTACATGATGCACTTGTTGATAAGAGAGCTAATAATGAGGAGGCAAAAACTATGACAAAATGGTTGGTGCATACTTTGCATGACAACAAATTTGATGCACCTCTATCATACCATACTCGTTAAGGCTCTCATAGTACCTCTTTTACATTAGATTGCTATGCTATGGTTGCCTCTAGTCTCTGTGATGAGACTGATCTTGTTTCATTTGATGAAGCACAAAAATCTATACATTGGATGGCTGCAATGCAATCTGAATATGATGCTATCATGAAAAATGGTACCTAGTCTTTATGTGACTTGCCTCCTGGCAAGAAGGCCATTGGCACTAAGTGGGTATACAATCTTAAATGTAATCTTGACGGAACAATTGACAGGTATAAGGCTATGCTTGTTGCAAAGGGTTATGCTTAGGAAAGAGGCATTGATTTTGATGAGACCTTTGCTCCTACTTGCCGAATGACTATTGTTCGTAGCATCTATGCACTTGCAGCTCATCATTGTTGGAATGTACATTTGTTGGACATTAAAACAACATTTGTGAATGGTGACTTGCATTAAGAAGTGTATGTTTTTTAGCCCCATGGCTTTGTGCAAAAAGGGCATGAAAACAGGTGTGCAGGTTAAAGAAGGCATTATATGGTTTAAAGTAAGCACCATGTGCTTGGTATGAAAAGATACATGCCTATCTGATTGCACATGGTTTTGAGAACAGTATGAATGAAAGCACCTTATATGTTAAGCGTGCTAATGATGTGCTTCTGATCATTGTTGTGTATTTTGATGACATGTTGCTCACTGGTCCTCATGAGAAGCATATTGCTGATTTTAAGGCTGATTTACATGCCTCATTTGAGATGTCTAATTTGGGGTGTTTGCATCATTATTTGGGCATTCAATTTATGCACATTGATGGTGGAATGGCTTTGTGTCAAACAAAATATATTGACACATTATTGCCACATTCTGGCCTTGAAGACTGTAAACCTATTGCAACTCCTATGGAGATAGGTTAACGATTGAGTCTTCATGATGCTCGAGATGCATTTGATGTTGTTCTCTATTAGCAGGTTGTTGGATGCTTGATTTACTTATGCATTACTCAGCCAGATATTCAATTTGTTGTCTCGCAGATGAGCAGGTTTATGCATTGCCCAGGAGTCAAGCATTGGCAGACATTTAAGCACATCTTTCGTTACTTGAGTGGTACCTGGCTACTTGGATTGTTTTATCCCAAGGGGGGATCACTACCACCAGATTTACATGCTTTTTTTTATTCTGATTGGGCTGGTTGCTATGACACTTCTGTGTCCACTAGTGGTTTTTGCTTCATGCTTGGTAGCTCATGCATATTATGGCTGAGCAAGAAGTAGCCTATTGTGGCCACTTCCAATTGAGGCTGAGTATAAGGCAACTTTTACAATGATTGTTGAGTGTGTATGGCTCAGATGCCTTATGGCTAACTTTGGTGTTGGTCAGTCTTCTGCCACCACCATCTTCACTAATAGTCAGAGCACATTGGCAATTGTGAGGAACCCTATGTTCCATGCTCGCACTAAGCACATTGAGGTGCATTATCATTATGTTAGGGAGAGGTTCTCTGCTAGAGAGATCAGCTTGGCATATGTGCCCATGCAGGAGAACATCACAGACCTTTTCATGAAGGCTTTGCCTAGGGAGAAGTTTGAAGCTTTTTGCAAAGTTTTGGGATTACTTCCTTTCGTGGATTGATTCCACATAGCTTAGCACTTCTTATACATGAGCGCAAGCACCTTGTTCACAACATCACTCCTAGGGGGGATTTGTTGATATATTTAGGTAGTGATATGTGTGAACACACTAGGACCACCGGGGCATTTTTTTTCCTCTTTAGGAGGTTTTTTTTCCTAGCTTGTATATATGCCTATAGACCTAACGGGTTACTAATCTTTGTACATTCTAGTGTTAATACATTAAGTATTGTGTGTTGTGCTCCAAGCTTTTTCTTCTTCCTTGTGCTATTTGTGTGCTTCTGTAGACATCTAACTCCAACATTTTGTTCCATAGAATATCCCAAAAAAATACACCTTTCAGATTTGGCATCTAACTTTGACCTCAACTCTTGAGGTGCATGTACATAGCATATACAACCAAAGATTCGAAGATGTGAAATGCAGGGTTTTCTTCCACTTCATGCTTCGTCAAGAGTTAAATGATGTATATCTAATGTAAGACTTTCTTTCTATCTCCAAAAATTCAAAAAATTCATGGGAGAATTACTCTTCCCCTCCATCGGATCTCAAAGTTTTGATAAACTTTCTAGACTCCTCCACCTGTGCCTTGGATTTCTTGAAGTAGTGGAACACATTTGATTTGTTCCTAATGCAATACAACCATAATTTACTTGAAAAGTCATCAATGAAGGTTACAAAATACCTATTTCTAGCAAGGGATGCTTCTCCTGTTGGACCCCAAACACATGTGAATGAGTTCTAAGACATTTGCACTCACATAGGTACTCTTCTTGAGGAGTAGTCTTGATTTTTCTCCTTGTTGACAAGCTACACAAAACTCATACAAAATTTTAGATGTAAAATTTGGCCTCTTAGCATGCTCCTCCTTTACATGTCCTTGAGCTTTTGTGGGTTGATGTGACCTATTTGTTTATGCCATAGGTTCAATTCTGCTATCCTCTTGTCTTTTAATGTGATGTACATTTATATGGTGTGGCTGATTTATGTCCATTGTGAACATTCTCCCTTGCTTTTTCCCTTTTGCTATGAGATTGAAACTGGCCCTTGGATCATCAACAAAACAACCTCTTTCATTGAACCTAAGTTGATAGCCTTTTTCTACCATTTGGCCTACCAAAATGCACTTTAGGTAATAGTAGGGAAATGTAATACCTGTGATAAGCACTTTGCCCTTTGATTTCCTTCGAAACTGATATCCCCCACATATCAAATGGTATGCTCTAATTTTTTACTGTTTCCACATGTCCTTGATTCTTTAGGACATGCAAATTACTAAAAAGATCCTTTCAACATGACATATGATTGCTACATCCAATCTCTACATACCATACATCTTCACTAGCTTGAGTTGTATCTTCACCATACCTCATGGCAAGTAAATAATCATTCCCTTGGTTAGATGATGTGTTTGCATAGTTACCTTGCCCTCTATAATTGTTGTTCTTACTTTGATTCCTTGGTCTTTGAGCTCTATGATAACATTCATTTGCAAAATGACCTAGCTTACCACATACAAAGCATCCATTTGAAGTGTGTTGTCCTCTTCCACCAAATCTTCCACCTCTTCCTCTATTTGTTGCTCTTCCACCTCTTTGGCCTACATTTTCTTGTTGTCCTTGACCTCCTTGGTTGCTTTTGTATCTTCCTCTTCCTCTCATAGCACCTCGATTGTTTCTTCCTCTTCCTCTACCTGCATACAACAATTGCCCTTGGCAATCCTTGGCATTATAACCACCAAGGTTCATCTCCTCTATCACCATGAGAGTGATTGGTTAATCAAAATCACAAAGAGAGTCCCTTACATACAATGAAGTTGTGAACGTTGTCCATTTTTCATCATCCCTAAGTCCATTTAGGGTGTGATTGACAAGATCATCATCATCTAGGGCACAACAAATTGAGCCTAGTGCATTTGCAAGATCTTTAACCTTTAATATGTAATCATTAGCACCTTGAGAGGGGCTTTTCCTAAGATTATTTAGCTCATTCTTCAGTTGATTTTTTCTAGCTTTTGTGGAGGTTGATTACAATCTCTCCAAGAACTCCCACACCTTCTTTAATGTGTCCAAATCTTTAATATGTCCTATTATGGAGTTGTTAAATGTTGAACGCTTCGTTCTAACTATTAGAATTACATTTAACTGACTCTTGGGGGGGTTCTTGGGAGTGGTAGGGGTCTGTTATACAGAGGCCCTGTACTTAGTTCCCAAAAGTACTGTTCACCCTCAGCACTGTGGTAATGCTGAGAATTCTATCGAATTGCCGTACTTAGAATTTACCGTCACAGTCTTAGCTCAACCAAACGTATCAAATGCACTAAGATGCCATATTGCATCTACGCATAAACTTACTGGAATCACCAGAAACAAGAGTATTCGATCAACTTCACAGAACGGGTTTCAACGTCAAACAACACTGTAACGCAAAGAATTTGAGGGTTCAACACACAGTACTGGAAACTCAGTACTCAACTTAGCAGATCCTTACTGCACTTAACTTTGCCACAGGCAGACATATTCCAATGTTTACAACAACATAGTGTAAATCCGAATATCAGAACACTAACACAGTTGCTCGGATTTTGCCAATTCTTGACAAAAATGTTCAAGAAGTCGTAATACACAGTGCGTGAGCTCAATCCAACAGAGATGCCTAAACAACTTACTCAGACAACAGTAATGGAACTCGCAACTTCAATGGAGTTCACTATGTAACAAATACAGATACACACAAGTACCATTAGTCTACGTAGAAGATCGCCAAGATACTCTGAGTACTCCAATCGTTACACAGTAATATTCAGACTGATAGTATAGTTATCTCCTGAACATTATGAAATTTATCAACAGAACCAAAATCGTCGGCAGGCAACAAGAACGATAGACAAAACCCGATACGAACAAGAATGTAGAACACAGAGGTTATGCAAAAACGAACACTACCTCAATACTCAGACAGACAACCAGACGAACAGTCTGGTGATAACACGACAATAGGCCAAAATCACATCGCCTTCTGAGCACTTCTTTTCATTGCTTTATATAGAAAGTACAAATAGGTGCGTAACCACCTTTCGCGCGTGTTCTGCCAAGTTTTCCATTACATCTGTCCCAATCCGATGACCGACTAACACTGGCACGTCCGGTGGACTCGAACCCGCAAGTTGTACAAAATTATTGTTCGTCTATTATTCCTTCTAAATACATATTCCTAGCTAATCGGAAAGTACGGGCTATTTTTTCTTGAGAGTTTCTACTATCTGTTTTAGAGTTTCCGGCTCTACTAGCTGTGCATCTATTCTAACAGAGCTTAGAGCTATGGCTTCGGTGAGCAAAATCTTGGCCTGTGTTTGCAAAAAGGCCTCCTGTAGGTAGAACTCGTTGGACAGGGCTGCATCTCTTGAGACCTTCATTTCTTCCAGTTACTTCTGCATATTGATTATTCTGTCCTTTTGATTTTCAAGCTGATTTTCTCTTCGTTCAATCTCCTGGTTTTGGTACTGTATAGTTCTGGAGTAGGCGTCGCGTTTGCTTTTTAGATTTGTTATCAGCTTCTGTGTCTGAGCTTCTTGTGTTAGCTTTCGCCATAAAATGTTGTTTACCTGATCAAAATCTAACTTAAATCTTTGGAGTTCCTCAGTGGTTCTCATCGCAAGCTCGTGCTGCTCTTGTCCTTTTTGTACCACTTCGTCCAGTGTTTGTCTTGTTTCTTCCAGCAAATTTCCTAATGCAACTCTGGCATCCTCCTTATCCTGCAGGTCTAGCTTTAATTGACTAACTTCTACTGTGTTTCGGTTAATAACTTGTCTTTTTCGGTGAGCTCTGCCAGTGCTGTATCTCTCTGATTGATCAGCATTTCCTGTTCGGTGAGTTTTGCCTGTAGTTCCTTCAATTGATCTTGCAGGGATTGGTTTTCGGCTTTGGCAATTAGTAATTCTTCTTGTAGGGGGCTGATGTCAGCTTCTAGCATGTCAACTTTATGTTGTAGCTCGTTGCGGATACTGTCTGTGGCGGCTTTCATGTGGATGGGCAGTTGCTGAGATAAATTGATAAGAACTTGGCCCATATTGGCCAGTTCGGACAGTATTGGAATGGAAGGAAGGGGTAGCTGGGGTTGTGGTTGGGAAGTGGATGCGTTGAGGAGCTGTTGGGAGTTTGGTGGAGAGTAGTTGAGGGAGGAGGATGAGGATTCGGCAGTTTTGGCAGGGTGAATGGGCTGGATGGGGATGATGGGTGGTTCCGGTGGGGGAGTGGGAGTTACGGTTTGAGTTGTTACCTGATTTATGTTTTGTTGTTCTTGCTCCGCAAATGTGGATTCCGCTGCCTTAAGTAGTCTGTCCAGTGCGTCTTTAGCAGCTTGTTCTTCCTCTGTTTGTTGTTCTCCTTCAGACTGCTGATTTGATGTTTCTTCGGTTGATGTTGTTTCAGCTTCAGTACGAGTTTCTTGTTGTTGCTCTTGGGAAGATTGCGCAGAGGATTCATTCTGCATGGAGGTTGTGGTGTCGTGGAATGTTTCTTCATCCTGTTTATCATCTTCTTTGTTGTCGTCCTTGTTTCCTTCAGCAGAGCCTTGTGCTTCACTCTCAGAAGAGCTAATTCTGATCCTTTTTCTGCGGAATAGCTGGTTGAGTTCCTCTTCATCTTCTTCTTCGTCGTCCCAAAACTGTACTGATTCTTCGTGTCGCAGAATAGGTCCTTGCGGTGGTGGTTGCGCTGCGAGTATGGCCGGAAAGAGGAATGAGATGATATGGGGCAATCTGGATCTTGGCGTACCTCCTTTGTTTACCTGTTTCATGATGGCGACGCATTCTTTGTGGATTTTGTGGAAGAAGTAAGACACAAAGTTTACTGGTTCTCGGGTTGCTAGATCTATGGCTGAGTAGAATGGACGGGAGATGCTGTAAGTACGCTTTTGGAGGTTGAGGATGGCTACTAGGAATTGAAGGGCGGATCTTTCTAGTTCTGGTCGACATAAGATTGCGTATTCGTTGGATGAGTATCTAGGGAATAACTGGTTCATGGTGGCTAATGGCAAATTTGGGCCATTCTCTCGGCCTTGCGAAGGGAGTTGATACGACTCAGTGAAAGTTTGGAAGGTTATTACGGTTCGGGATGGAAGGGAGGTGATCAGCCATCTTTGATCGATGGAAAAAGTGTTGGCGATGGCGTAGATGATTTGGGTGAAGAATGGGTGGGACTCCACTGAATGCCAAGGCAGTTCAGCGAAGTTTGCCAACCCATGTATGCGCAGGTACTCCCCTACGTCGGCAGGGAGCCCGTCACGGAAAGCGGTGTAATTAGCCAAGGCTTCCATGGCGCAGGACACAGCACACAGGTACACAGAGCACAGGGTAAACACATAGCACAATCACACAAACACAATAGCGTTTTTTCGGCGAACTGGGGAAGGTTAAGTAGATGCTTTGCCGGGGAGAGCAATGAAGGATGATTAATCGTCGCGGGGTATTGAAATGATAATTTTTTTTTTAACTGCGGTGTGCATGCGTGAGTAGCTGGCAAGGGTAGGGCGGCTGTGGACATAAATAGGTTTCAAAACGTAGATATTTACAGACTTGTATTATTAAACTTGCACAAAACGAAAAGAAAAGTGAATTCCAAAAAATGCGGCCAACCGCAAAATGTTTTATTAATGCGGGTTCGCTGTGTGTTGATACGACCGCAACTTCGAACCGTTGATGACTTTCGGAAGAGGGTTTCCGGTCAACGTAGTCAACCGAAAAGTTGCTGGGCCCACTTGTTCTGAAATCCGGTAAGGGCCATACCACTGTAATTTGAATTTACCAGCAGACCGATTCGACTTGGCATTATAAAAAAGGACAAGTTGTCCCACCGTAAAAATTGGAGTTTTCAAGTGTCGATCATGCGTCCGAGCCTGTCTTAGTTGTACTTCCTGCATAGTTAAAAAGCTGTGCCATCGTTGTTCGTCTAACTCTCTGAGTGTATCCAACCGAAATGACAGTGAGTCTTCCGGTAGCAGTTTCTGAGCGATTGCTACTCGTAAACTTGGTATAACTATTTCCATTGGTGCTATTGCTTCTAATCCATAAGCTAGTTTGAAAGGTGTTAATCTGGTTGTTACCATGTATGTAGTCCGATATGCCCATAACACTGCAGGTAGCAGTTGATCCCATCTTTCCGGTGCTTCTAAAATGAGTTTTCGGAGCATATTCAGCAGAGATTTGTTTGTACTCTCAGCCAGGCCATTTGCACAAGGATAATAAGGAGAACTAAACTTATGTGTGACCTGGAACGACTGTGTAAGTGCCTTCATTAAATTGTTGCAAAATGAGTGCCTTGATCTGTAACAAGTTCCAGTGGTAAGCCAAAACGTGGAAAGACATCGGTTAGCAGACACTTTGCTACCGCAATAGCTGGAGCAGACCGTAAAGCCCAGGCTTCTGCCCATCTGGTTGCATAGTCTGTACAGGTCAGTATGTAACGATTGTTACTGAAGACTGCTGGAGGTGTAATCGGACCGATAAAATCTAGACCCCACTTCTGGAAAGGTTCTAATGATAAATGATGGGTTGCAGAGGGAAAAGATGACGTTGCAAGGGGTGTCCAGATCTTTGACAAGTATCACATTGTTTGACAAACTGTGATACATCTCGGTACATAGTTGGCCACCAGAGACCACTTTGCAGAATTTTCCGGTGTGTTAAGTCTGCAGCAAAATGGCCACCGGAAGGAATTGAGTGAGCCAAAGTAATAACTGAGTTAACTTCATGTGGTGGAATACATCGAAGTAAAATTCCGGTATAATCCACATAGTATAAGTCTCCAGCAACCAACCAAAATCGGCGACTGAAAACTGCAATTTTCCTGCGTAGTGCCGTAGAAATCTGAGATGGGAGGTAGCCATCAGTGAGAAAGGTCAGGATCTGATCATAATATGTAGATGGTATAGGTGGGTCTCTAATTTCATCATTCGTTGGTTCAGAGACATAAATCGCCGGAGTTGTGTCATCTATGCCTACCGGAGCTTCACCGGAATCTAAGCGGGAGAGGAAATCTGCTAAGGCATGTGAGCTGCCTGGCCGATGAATGACTTCGTAGTCAAATTCCTGTAAAAGTAGAACCCATCGTGCTAATCGTCCACCTAGATGCTGTTGCCGAACTAGATAGACAAGTGCAGCATGATCTACATGAAAAGTAAATTTACGGCCCAACAAGTAATGTCTGAATTTCTTGACAGAATATACTAGACCTAAACATTCTCTTTCTGTTACAGAGTAATTCTTCTCAGCAGGGGCTAATCTTCGACTTGAATAGTACACTCGTCTGAACCACTTATCAATTTGTTGCATCAAAACGCTTCCTATTGCTATATCTGAAGCATCAACAAATACATGAAATGGGCGATCCCAGTCCGGAGGCTGTAAGATGGGAACTTGTGTTAATAAACTCTTTAAACGATCAAATGCTATCTGACATTCCTGAGTCCACTCAAAATGTCGAGGAGTCTTGGTGATTAGCTTGTTCAGTGGTATTTCCAAATGAGCAAGCCACCGTAGGTGTCGACCATGCCATCTTACTTGGCCCATGAAGCGCATAACTTCCTTCGGTGTAGTGGGCACCGGAGCTTCTAATACTGCCGTGATCTTGTCTGGATCTACTCGTATACCTTGTGCAGATACGATGTGGCCAAGTAGCTTGCCACATGAAACCGCAAACACGGATTTGTTTGGGTTTAAACAGAGTCTGTATTCTCTGCATTTTTCAAAGCAGCACCGTAAATGGAACAGGTGTGCTATCATCTTACCGAAAATTGAAAAATCGTCGAGGTATACTTGCATAAACAAAGTTAGATAAGGAGAAAATATTTCCTGCATACACCTTTTGAATGTACTTGGGGCATTCCTTAATCCAAACCACATAATAGTACAAGCAAATACGCCCCAATTGGTAATGAATGCAGTTGTCGGTATATCATGTTTAGCCATTCTAACTTGATTATATCCACTGTACCCATCTAAAAATGAATATGTTTCATGTCTTTCTACTCTGTCAAGCATTGTGTCAAGAAAAGGGATCGGAAAAGCATCAGGCACTGTAGCTGCGTTCAATTTCCGGTAATCTACACATATTCGCAACTGCTTATTCTTTTTCGGGACGATAACAATTGGTGAGATCCATTCAGCATGCTCTATTGGTACAATAAATCCGACTTTAAGTAGCCTATCCAGTTCTGCCTTTACTTGTGATGCATAGTTTGGATTCATCCGGTAGCTGGGTTGTTTGTTCGGTTTGGCCTCCGGCTTCAGCATGACTCTGTGCTGATAGATGCGCAGGTCCAATCCTTTCATATCCTTGTAATCCCATGCAAAGACGTCGGAGAATTCTCGGAGTAGCTGAATTAAGCCTGCTTGAAATGTTTCTGGTAAGTTTTGCTTTATCTTTATAGGACGCGGATGATCTTCATCACCTAAATTATAAGTGATCAACTCATCTTCTGGAACATAAAATTGTCGAGGCTTCCCTGTATCGTCAGCTAGCTTAAAAAGTTGTTGCAGTTGAGCATCATCTATAACCGCAGTATCTTCCTTTTTATCTTCTTCTGTTACAGTCATTACTGTACAAACTGTAGGGTTCCAGTTATCTACAACAGATTGTAGATCAACAGTTCCTAGGGAGATCAAGTCAATGTTATTTTTCAGCAACTCTTCTTCTTCATCATCTGACAATCCATCTAACATATGGACTGGTTCTGCCAAATACGGTCTAGCATGCAACTCGCGAGGTTGTATAGCATCTAATTTTACAATGTATTTACGATTTTTATCCTTAAAAGTGAGCTCTTGTGCAGACCAATCCTGTATCACCTTAGCGTGCTTCAGCCAAGGTCGGCCGAAAAGAAGGTTGTAATCAAGGGTGGATTCCGGTAAATCTAGTATGACAAAGGTCATTTTAAATGTTGTACCTTGTAAAGTGATTGGTACATTTCGTACAAGTCCTATGGGATGGACTCTTGATTGGTCGGCCATTCTGACAAAAAATTGAACTGGTTCGATTTCAGTCCACCCTAACCTTTTACATAGTGTAGCAGTAGCAATGTTGACTCCAGATCCTCCATCAATTAGTACCTGTGTGATTTTATGATTCTTATACCATACCATAATTAAAGGAACTGAATGATCGACCGTAGAATCGGGTTCCGGTTGTACTGTTGCTGTCGTCGGAATGCATGAAGGCACAGGACTGAACTGTTGTTGAAATTGCTGTCGAACTCCCGGTACTAGTGCAAGTAATTGGCCCAAAGGAAGAGTGATGGATGCTTTAGATAAAATTTCCCAGGCCTTTTGTGATTGGATTGTTTCCACAGATTCTGAAGATGATGCGCCTGCTGAAGATGATGTGTCTGCCGCTGAGGAGGTGCCTGCTGCTGTTGATGTACCTGCTGCTGATGATGTGCCTACTGCTGAATTGGAATCCTGTTGTTGTGTTCCTTCTTCGGTTAACGGAGTCTGGGTTACCGGAATAGGATCTGGGAAGACTGGAGGTTCTGCGGTGGTCCATTGACTAGCCTTGTTGTACATCCTTTGTTGTTCGTGTATGCCTGGTTCAAATAATTCTACTGCAGGCTGCAATTGTTTACCGGAGCGGGTCTGTATTACTGCAGCTTGCGTTTCTACTGGTGTAATTTGCACCATATTAGCCATTGGGTTTTGTCGTTCCTTCTTTCTCTGATCATATTCAGCTGCATCCTTACATCATCTTCTAATGTGACCAAATTCACCACAGAAATGACAGCGCGGTGGTGGCAGATTGGGATTTTCCGGTGGTGGTCCGATCTGCCAGTGGTTTGCGTTATAGCTGTTATTTCTCTGTCCTCTGTAATTTCGATATCCTTGTTGCTGGTTGTTTCTCATTTGCGGAGGCACATAGTGATTGGCTGGCTGCCCTCGTTCCTGTATAATAGCATTGACAGTTGCGGTTCCCTGCACTTTGGCGTTGTATGCACAGTTTTTGGTGGTGTGTCCGGCAGTGTTGCAGATAGCACAGAATAGCTGATTAAGTGCACAAGTGGCACTAGTATGGCCTGAAATCTTGCATGTGATGCAGTATACTTGTCTGGTCATATCTTCGGCGATATTTCGGTTTGTTGTTAACCACTCCAGATCTTCTGTAAATCCTCCAACCTTGTTTTCCAGCTGTAGAGCCATTGCGATTACTACATCTAGCATCATAGCTCCTACACAGCGTATGATCATAATCTGTGTAAGTTGTGGAGTCAAGCCATTGATGAGCCACTGAGTGATAACGTCGTCCGGTAGGTTGGCATGTGCTGGTGGTAACTGCCTCAAGTGAGTCCTGAATAGAGTAGCATATTCCTGTACTGTTTGATTTACCTTCTGTCTGTTGTTTTGCAGATAGTCAAAAATTTCGGCTAGATTCTTCTTTAGCCTAAATCTCTGCAAAAAGGCATCTCGTACTGCTTCATAGGTGCCGAAGTGATTAATATCATATTCTGTAAGCCATCTAGCTGCTTCATTGACCAATGTAGATTGGAAGACAATAGCTTTATACGTCGGATCCGGTGGACGGTTGAGAACTGTGTAGCTTATCTCGAATGTGCGTACGTGAGCATCCGGATCATCTCCTGGGAATCCACCAAATTTAGTGTACGTCACTCTTGTCGGAGTCGGCCTTGGTGGGCATACTTGTTGTTGCTTCTGCTGTTGTTGTTGTTGTTGCCCGTTCATGGCGAGTGTATTGTGAATATCTTCTGGATTTCGGGGCTGAATATCTGAACTATAGGAATCTGTATCGTCAGACTGTGCACTTTCTGATTCAATGGTTTTACTCAGTATACTTTGAATCTGGGTTTCGAACGAAGTTCCTTCCTTCTTGATGTCGAGTGTAGGGAAACTTACTCCAAAAAGCGGTGGCTGGGCTGAAGATTCACCAAAAAATGGTAAACTATCGCCGAAAAACTGTCATTCTATTACCGAAATATCACCGGAATGTGCCGAATTTATGCCAGAATAAGGTGTTTTTTCACCTTTGCCAATTTCTTTGGCTAACTTGTTTCTAGTCGTAAATAAATTTGAATCTTTATCCAAGATTGTTAAACTAGCTTCAGACTGCATCTTGGTAGATTCTGGAGTTACTATATCTTCGACAGACTGTGCCGAAATAGTACCGGAATGTACCAGAGGCGTAACACGTTCCACCGGAATATGACCGGAATCACTTCTGACGTTCTTGACTTTCTTGACAACTGGGTCAGACCTAGTTGTACTTCTTCCTCCTGGAGTTATCTTTAGTAAATTAAGTACTCCAGTTTGACGGTTCTTGGGATACGTTTCACCGGATCGAGTAACCGGCATGTATCATCTTTTGTACTAATCGCGTAGTATCACTATCGATAAAATTTTATAATCACGTTTCCACAACAAGTTTGCAACAATCTGGTTCTGTTGCTACTTTCGACAAACGAACGGTAATCTTGATGTTTGATTCCGACAGACAAATGACGATCTTGATGCCACTTTCCCACAGATGGCACCAAGTGTTAAATGTTGAACGCTTCGTTCTAACTATTAGAATGATGTTTAACCGACTCTTGGGGGGGGGGGGGTTCTTGGGAGTGGTAGGGGTCTGTTATACAGAGGCCCTGTACTTAGTTCCCAAAAGTACTGTTCACCCTCAGCACTGTGATAATGCTGAGAATTCTATCGAATTGCCGTACTTAGAATTTACCGTCACAGTCTTAGCTCAACCAAACGTACCAAATGCACTAAGATGCCATATTGCATCTACGCATAAACTTACTGGAATCACCAGAAACAAGAGTATTCGATCAACTTCACAGAACGGGTTTCAACGATCAAACAACACCGTAACGCAGAGACTTTGAGGGTTCAACACACAGTACTGGAAACTCAGTACTCAACTTAGCAGATCCTTACTGCACTTAACTTTGCCACAGGCAGACAGATTCCAATGTTTACAACAACATAGTGTAAATCCGAATATCAGAACACTAACACAGTTGCTCGGATTTCGCCAATTCTTGACAAAAATGTTCAAGAAGTCGTAATACACAGTGCGTGAGCTCAATCCAACAGAGATGCCTAAACAACTTACTCAGACAACAGTAATGAAACTCACAACTTCAATGGAGTTCACTATGTAACAAATACAGATACACACAAGTACCATTAGTCTACGTAGAAGATCGCCAAGGGGTTTTGACTCTCCACCAATCACAAGTCCCACAAACCATTCCCCATCAAAAAATTGCTTATTCTAAGTGGTCATGGTTGGTAGATTCCCTTTTTGAGCTTCTCGATATGAGCATTGAGATTAACCATGGTGCCTTCAAGCTCCTTTGAAACTTCCCCTTGATTCAGTGAAGTTTGAAAAGATGGCTTTTACCTAAAAAAATAGAGCTAATCCTCTTGATGAAGTTTCATCTTTGATTTGATGATGTATTTTCTTCCCTTTGTTGTTCACGTGCCCATTCTTTGCTTCTTTCCTAAAAATTTTGATGAGGTATTTACTTCACTTTAGTAGCTCTTCTTCTCTCTTTGATACTCCACGTATAGCTCTGATGGCACTATTGGAGGATAAGCACTCCTATGTGCACAACGAAAGCAAATGAATCCTCTTAGGATACTAAAAGGTTTCAGACATAGGCTCTGTATTTTCTCATTTTCTCTTAGTACATGCAAAGAATGAAAATTAAACTTTTCACTCTCAAACTAAACTTAGAGAGATTTCAAATGAGATAAAAATCACTCCATTTAGGTACTAGATAATGCCTCGACTGGCTGCAATAAACCAACAACTTGACCTCTTCACAAAGTATTAGCTAACTACACAACCACTATTCTGGACATTTCTCTACACTTGTGCATGTACTGATCCTGAGACTTACACTCAAAGTAGAACACATATGCTTTTCAACAGGACAAAAATCCTTGCAAATGAATTCGGGATGAAAGAGAAACAACACTTACAAGATCAAGGGATCTACGACGATCATCTAGAGAGATAGAGTATGTAAACGTGAAATTTTTGCAAAATATGCAGAGAAGAACTAGGAGGGGGTGTGCTTAAGCAAGGAGGCAGCTTGGGCACGTATTTACAAGAACCTTAGTCATAATAAAACTCTATAGAGGTTTTAAAGTGTTGGAAAAACAATGCCTTATTGGTTCAATGGTCCAACAATTTAGAGCATGTGTAGTAGACTTTTCTACTTCCTCTACAAGTTGCTTTACAAACAGACGGGCACGCACAGAATCTATAGCTCTTCTCTATTGTCTTTGTGCAAACAAAAAGCGTGGGCGCTGTGGATAAGGTAAAAGTCTCCCAAGCTGCCGGTGAAGGTTCAATCCCCGCAGAACAGCCTTCGCGTTATTCGTTTGTGCTTTATCCGATCACAGATCGTAGCTTTATTAGCTTTATTATGAGCTTTTCAAAGTTACACAAAACTATTTAAGGAGAGTATTGGCCTCATTGTCTTTCATCCTTCACCTAGGATCAACACAAGCTTTCTAGAGCTTGGACCTTAGTAGAGGTGGTGTTTCTTCTAGCACATGGGGCAGCCATGGTGCTAACTTGAAGCATGTTGAGGAGCAGCTATGGAGTTCTTCTTAATGATTCTTCTTGATGAAGATGAAGGGTGTGCTCACACTCTAGCTCATGGAGAGGAGGTTATCTCTTGTTCATGGCAAGAAGACTTGATTATTAGCAGCTTGATGGTGAGGATCGCCCATCTACATGATGTATTTGAAGATCATCTTCTACAAGAAGATGTTAGGTTGAAGATTATCTTCTACAAGAAGATGTCTAGCTACTTCAAAGACATTGGATGGGACCATCTACATGATTTTGAAGATTATCTTCTACAGGAAGATATTAGGTTGAAGATTGTCTTCTACAAGAAGATGTCGGGCTACTTCAAAGACATTGGATGGTGTTTAACATAAGATTCACATCTTATGTTAAGTATTCAGGTACATATTCTCTTTATGCACACAGGTACTACTTGAAGTTTATGGAGGCTGTGGCGTTCATATCAGACGGAGTCCTATTCGGCATAGGTACAAGAGAATCAGTACTTATATGATTTATGCATATTTTTATGAGGTGTTTGAGAAGGTGTGTTCACATGAGTTTGAGGATTTCCAGCAACAATCTTGTTAGCATTCTATGCTACTTTATAAGTATGTGATCTTTTCACACACGTATCTGACTTAGGGTCTTCCATAGCTTAAGTTTAGATGTAGGCTTGTTGACCATTAGTTTCACATTGATCCTTCCTCATTCAGTCACTCATATTCACTCTTCTAAAACCTATTAGGTCACACATCTCATGTATATTCAGATTACTGCCCACACATCTGAATATGTTTGTTACATTGTACATTCACTCATTCATCTATTTCTCATCACATAGAATGGTTGAGAGTTTTGCTCCCACATTGTACATTGAACATTGGTATATATAATACTATGAGTAAGCGATGGCTTACGTAACACCTTACACATGTCGTCTATTCTTTCTCTATCTTTGTCTCATCATTTTTATGATTAAGTTGTGGTATGTTCATGTTTTGTCAATATGGAAAATTGCTGGAATTAATGTTGTACATATCTGGACCTATGGAACCATGGACCTGTGACATGAGCCTAAGGGCCTACTTCACTTCCAACATTTGGTATCAGAGCACTAAGGTTTTGGTCAGCTTACAAGACTGCCATTGGAACTACCCCATTCAATCTATTGTATGGACAAAATGCAATCCTGTCGATCGATTTTTTAGTGCCAACTTTGAGGATATCCCAACAATACGAATGGACATGGCATGAATTATCCAAGCAACTGGACCAAATTGAGAAACTACACGAAACTCAGATGCAGGCTGTTGTAGGAATTTATGCAGCCAAGAGAAGACAAAAGGCATATTACGATGCACACATCAAAGACAAGGGATTAAGGGAAGGAGATTTAGTTCTGGTCTACACCTTGAAGCAACATGCCAAGAAATTATAAAAACGCGGATATGGACCTCTAATCATCAATAGGATTTCCACTAGTAGAGCAATTAATCTAGCTACTCTGGATGGAGATATTCCCCCTAACTACATAAGTGGCTATCGAGTAAAACGATATATGGAGCCATTAACGGATCAAATGTTAGCACGCCTCGTAGGTGCGCAAAATAGGAAGAAAGAGGAAGAATGAATTAGAGAGGGAGCACGACAAGAAGCCTTAGAGCGTATCAAGAAATGGAAAGAGTGGATAAGGCAAAGAGATTAATGATATCTACAAGGGGAAGAGCCTATTCCCATGGCTAATTACCAAGTTCATAGGGCCAACACAACCAATGTCTACATGTTATAGCCTTACTTAAACCTAGGAATCGAAATGACAGAGTACCAGCTAATAGATGCCTTGCTAGATTCAGCAGCAGCACTCAGTTGCATACGACATACGGTCATCATGGATCCTCAAACGATTATGACCCCCACGAAAGCACACATGATAGGTGTCAGAAGTCAAGTTATAGAATGCATTGGAGAAGCCACAATATCCCTCCACCTAGGAAATTGAACTATGGAACAATGAGTTCTAGTGTGTAGAGATGAGGATCTAATAGAAAACTTGATCCTAGGTCAAGAGTGGATCATTGAGAATGAGGTAAGCATCCACCTATCTCAAGGATACATTTCAGCCAAAATAGGGCACAAGGAAATCTTTAGTTTAGTAGGAAAGAAACTCGCTCATAGACCGGGAGTCATCAGAAGTGCCGAACAAATCGTACGAGAACACACAGCAAATGATTCCAGCACAAATCAATCAGAAGCAGGGCTGACAGAAGAAGGGAATTCAAACACCAATGTATCCAAAGGAAAGTTAGATTCATCCTACTTGACGGGTGAAGAGAAGGGAACCAAGGAGGACAATACTCTTACAACCTCCTATATAAAAGAGAGAGCAGTAGAAGGGAAATCCACTATCAGCTTCTCGCAATCAAGAAATGCTACCTTCAAATGGGTTTGCAAGGATCGAGTGAAGGAATTAGAGAAGGCCACATCAATACACCTCATTCATCATAGGAAGACAAGGGAGCACAAGAATTATTCTTCACCAAAATCAGAACCAAACCAACTTCTTTGCACCGCTTCACGTAGGTATGTGCATCCATGTGAAGGGTTGGCCACCAAAATCCTGCAAATAGTATGGCCTTGATAACCCGATCTAGCACAAAGTGTCCTCCTGCTACACCTTGGTGTGTAGTTTCCAAGATCTTAAGATATTCACTTCCATGGACACATAATCTAAGATACCCATCTTTTCCACGCTTGTATAAGTTATCTCCAATGAGTGAGTAGTCTAGGGCTTCTTGTTCTAAACTTCTTTGCCTAGCCAATGTCATGTCCTAAGGGGATGTTTTCATCCTCAAAAAGGCTACCAACGGTTCACTCCAATCTGGCACTAGACACTTGATAAAGAGTAGCATGTTCCATGGGTGGTTTAGTGCAGCAGATCGAGCATTCCTTGCACAACTTATGGACATCAGCCTCCATAGTCGGCCAATGCACTCCGAGTCTCCTTAGTGTCTGTAAAGTTCTTTGCTTAGAGTAATGTTGCTCTAATGCACCCACATGTGCTAATTGCAACCATTTTGCGTACTCATACTCTTACACACAACATGCTAATATTCCCTGATCCGTATGCTTGTACATACTCCTTGCCATGATATGGTACTTCTGGGCTTTTACTAGCTCCCTATCTTGAGTATTTATTACTGGGTGTTTGGGTCCGTATGTCAATACTGGCACTAATGTTTTGCCCCATTGAGGTACAACTTCCAAATTAAATAAGTAAGCATCAGGAAGGTCATCTGATACTCCTTGTGGGGCCTCTCCGGATGTGAGCCTAGAGAGATGGTCTGCTCTCAAATGAGTCTCCCTTTCCTCACCACCACCTCAAATTCATATTCCATTAGTAAGAGGAACCATCTCACCAATCTACCTGTATTGCATGGTTTGTTTACCAAGTACAATAGTGCTTGATGATCAGTAAAAAATTTAAACTTATTTGCAAGCAAATAATATCTAAATTTTTTAACCGCATACACCATGCCTAATCCTTCTCGTTCAGTGGTTGTATAGTTTCGTTCAGCTGCATTCAACTGTCTACTAGCATAGGCAATTGGAAGATCCATATTACCTTCACCAGTAGGTTGTGCTAACACACATCCAATAGCATAATTGGATGCATCTAGGTGAACATGAAAGGGCTTATTCCAATTAGGTGTAGTCAAGATTGGTGTTGAACATAATCATCATTTAAGCTCATTCAAGGAGTTCTCACATTCATCAGTCCTCTCAAAATTGGTCAAAAGGCCGTACATCGGCTTTGCAATGATGGTATACATATGTATGAAACGTCGGTAATAACCACAATGCCCCATGACTTCCTTGATGTTCTTTGGCCTAGGTAGTTCTGCAATAGCTCTCACTTTCTCCTCATCCGTGGACATGCCATTCTTTAACATTATGTGTCCTAGAATCTTGCCTTGCCTGACCATGAAAACACACTTTTCTAGGTTTAGACAGACTTGATATTCTCTACATTTGTCAAAGATTTGCCTGAGTTCACGTATATGTGTTTGTCTAATGTTGGAATGAGCACAGAGATCATCAACATAGACTTCCAAATTCTTTCTCAAGAATTCTTTAAACACATGGCACATCAGCCTTTGAAATGTGGCTGGCGCATTGGTAAGCCCGAATGGCATTACTCAAAAGGTGAATATGCCCCACTTTGTGGCAAAAGCTATCTTATGCTGATCTTCTGGTGCAATGGCTACTTGATTGTAACTACAGCATCCATCAAGGAAGTTGTACACTTCCTTACCTGCTACTCTTTCTAGGAGATGTTCAGTGATGGGAAGCGGATAGTTATCTCGAATGGTGGCTGCATTAACCTTCTTCAAGTTGATGCATACACATAGCTTTCCATTCTTCTTGGGCACCACTACAATGGGTGATACCCACTAGTGTGCTCAATTTCATAGATAAATGTAGCTTCCACCAATCTATCTATCTCTTCCTTGATCTTACCAGCATAATTATCATTATATGTGTATGGCTTTTGCTTAGAGGGTTTGGCATCTGAGGTCATGGGGATAGTGTGTGACCATATGTCAGGGTCTACACCTTTCAAGTCCTTGTAGCTCCAAGCGAATACATCTCTGTATTCTCTCAGCAAAGCTACCATTCTTGCTCTTCTTCTTCCCTCAAGTCATTTCCTATGTATGTGCACCTTTCTTCTCCTTCTTCTATGGCCACTACTATTTTCTTGGTAGTTTCTTTGTTATCATAGGCCTCCCCTGATTGTGCCCCGCATTTAGGCATTCTTATCATGATTCTCCTATCATCTATTTGATACTTCTTAAAATTTTCAGGGACCTCAAACAAAGATTCTTCCTCTTCTGGTGTGACTTCTCTCTTCTTCCTTTTCTTGCCTTCGCTCTTGGTGGCCACTTGCGTGGTTAACCTTACATCATTTTTGAACTCTTCATGTCTCTGAGAGTGAACTTCTACTTCATAGAAGTATTCTTCATCTGATGCAAAAGGCGGGTCCATAATGATTGACTCTAGATCGGAGTCACTTGCATCCTCGAATGCATCAGTGCTAGGTTCACATTCTTCTAGAAACGAATCTCCCATGATTGGCTCTATTGAGAAGACTGAAATGTCATAGCCATCCTCATCACAATGGGGTGTCCATTGTTCTTCATTGATGGCTACATGCATTGTTGCTAAAATTTCTGCCCAGCCGTGAGGTTCAAATTCTTTGTCACGAAATACTACAGGTGCATAGGCTGGGTCGTGAACTGATCTATGGGTTTCTTTCGCACCTACCTCTCTGGCTTTTTCTCTCTTCTCTTCTTAGACTGCTACTTTACACATCCACAAGTCAGTGTCTTCATGCATCCATGAGGATCCTGATCCTATGGAATGCACTGACCCGGTATCATCTTTAGCTCTATGGATGGATTCCATTGGATAGGGGATACATCTCTGTGAGAGTAATCCTTGAGATTAACTTTCATATGCCTGATTTTTGCTAAAGTCACATATAGCAAAAGTATGCTCAAACTCTACACCACATGTAGTGAGAGTTAGTCCTTCAAGCAATCTTAAGGGTCTCTCAATGTGACCATTGGCCATCTGCAATTTCATTCTATTGGCCTAAGTGCTGACTTGCCCCAACGCTTCCATAAGGAAGTGGTAGCAATTGCAACTCTTGCACCTGAGTCGAGAATTGCCTTGGTTGTGTATCCCTGATGGGTAATGGGAAGATAGGTGTTTCCTTCTTCTCCTTCACTCATGTCTCCTATCTTGTCCAAGGGTATTTCTGGCACTGTGCGATGAGATCCTACCTAGGAACGAGGTTTTGCTACTTCTGGTACTTGATTGGCTACATGTTTCCATAGTTCTGGCCTAACCTTAAGCAACTCTTCTAAAGTGAGGTTGCACTGCACTTTAGTATTTTTCACTACCTCTGTGTTCCTAGGTATGACTAAATCTTCGTTTCTTACCATGATAGTGGGTGCCCTCATACAAGTAGACTTAGCTTCCCATGGGCCTGTGAAATGGAGCAATTCATGTAAAGAATTAGACTCAAATTCTAATCTCTCTTCAGATTGGATGCTCTCCTACTCTCCATAAATGGATGGAATGTCTTGTGGGAATTGATCATGCGTGTCATCCACAAGTTCAATGGGAGGAGGGATGTCACTTTCCTTTGCCCATTTCTCTTCTTGAATCTCTCGCAGAAACCCTGGTGAATACCTATTCATAGAGGAAGAGGTGTCTGGTTCAGTGGAATTAGGCACATAAGCTTCCTGGGGAGGAATGCTTGTTCATTCGCTTGCCTTGGCTCCTCCTTGGGATATGGCTTCCTTATCAGATCTTGCAATTATGCTCTCCAACTTCTCTAACAGTCCATCAAAGTGCAACTGTGCCTTAGTTGAGCAAGAATAGTTGAAAAGGCCACAGGCTTCAAACATGCTCTAAGCCAATGCTACCATTTTAGCACAAAGCTTGGTTCTCTCTATCTCTAGATCAGCTCTAGGGTAACATTTTTCATGATCTGTCATGTTTGGCCCTTCTTGGATTCTAGCCTGATATGCTTTAAGCATCATGTCTATGTCCTCTAGAGTGGGGTCAGCTAATACTGATCATACTCTAGGAGGTAGTGGAATTGGATGAGGTGGGATGGAGGGTGATGGAGAGGGTGATAGGGATCCACCATGTGAGAGTTTGTTTGAGAGGTGAGTTCAACAATTTTGGCCTTTGTTTCTCTTATGCTCTCTTCTAATTCGCTCATCTTCTTAGACCATTGTCTTTTCATCCTTTCTCGGCTATCTTTCCAGGCTCTCATTCGTTTCTTGGCTACGCTCTCGATTTCACTAACCTCTGTGCTCTTTTCTTGGCCTAAACCTTGGTTCTGCTGCAAAGCCTGAGCTCTAGTGACCACCTCTACTGGCGCAGTGGAAGTTACACTTCCTGTAGAGTCTACGACTAACCCAATAACATTAATAGGAGTGATTTTTGGCATTATTGGGATTCTTTGGGTAATCTCGTAAGAGATGCTTCTTTTCGCAATCTTGACAAAAGCATTGGATTGTTACTAATTGGGGTTGTGTAGGTGCAGGCATGGGGCAATCACAAATGAGGTGATCTCCCTGACATCTGTAGCATGGTCCTCTAGGGAATGGGGGTCTTACTTGCCTAGGTTAAGGTCTAGGGTTGGGATTTGTGTACATGATATTTGCATTCTCTGGATCCCAACTAGGTTCACTCGGTTCTTCACTATAGTAGGACTCACCATGTTCAGGAGACTGCATGTAGTAATCTTGGGGGCTATCAATATGTGTAGAATCAAAGCTATGGTCACTGGGGTCACTTTTTGAAAGCAATGGAGTGACTAGGACTATGGCTCTATTTAGATTTTCTTCTGCAGCTGCATACTTTACGAGAATCACATTGGCTAGAGCAGGAGGTTGTTGGGCTAGCACTGGTTGAGGTCTCTGCTGGGCCTGATATTGTGGTTGGTAGGTTTGTTGAGGCCTAGCATACTGTTGTGGTGGGTACTGGTTCTGGTATCTTCCTTGTTGAGGGTATGGTTGTGGGTACGTTTGCCTAACTGCTTGCTTATTGTAGGGGCAATCTTGCGTGGTGTGATTGGTGTACCTCCGTTCTATGGTGTAGTACTGGCTACTAGGATTCACTTGGGATTGAGACATAATGGGACATACATTCGCCATATGGTCATCACCGCAAGTATAGCATCTCTTTACTAGGGCAAATCTTGGGATTTGTTTGCTAGAGACACCTAGTTTTTGAGCTACCTTCCGTGCAAGTTCCTTGATAGATGTGGATTGACCGGAGGTGAGACTACTAGAGCTATCTGAATCCTTGTAGATTTTTGAAAGCTACAGCTCCTCTCCCAGGTTATCCTCAATGTCTATGCACATGCATACACACTCTTCTATGGTCCTAGGATCCTTCAAATAAACATATGATCTCAATTTGGTACTTAGCAGTCCATCCAAGAATAAAGCCACTTGTTTGGCTGGTGTGGGTAACTCAGGACTAGGACACCTCTCTAAGCATTGCCTAAACCTTCTTCCTGCAAGTCTCACTATCTCTTGAGGTGTCTGCTTGAAGCTCTGAATCAGTGAGGAAGTATTATGCCTTATGCCACTCTTAGAGAATTCAATAATGAAAGCCTCTAGAGTTGGTCTATGTTCGTGAAGTGTCTCTCATTTAGTGGTTGAAACCACGTAAGGGCGGTGTTCCTAAGGGTTAGACCAAAGGCATTGTACTGCGTGAATAGGTCCTCAACTTGTTCAGCTCTCAAGACTTGCCTAAACTCGGCCACATGATCATATGGGTCTCCTGTGCCATCGAAGTAGTTCTTCATGGATTTAACTAGTTGTGTAGGTCTCAAAGTCCTCGTGTGCTCTCTAGGTCTTGGTAGAGGGAATTCATCTGCATTTCTTTGGTTTCTTGGGGCTCTAGGTCTCTCAGTTTCCACTCTATCCGTCTCTGTTCTCATCCTTTCTCTACCCAAGGGGTTGGCAAAACTTACCTCTTGCCTGTCTCTACTTCTGTCCCTTTGAGCTCCATGAGCTTGGGATGTTCCAACTCCTTGGTGGCCATAAGAGACATTGGGTCTTGGTTGGGGAAAAATAAATTCTCCCTTCCAAGTGTAGGCATTCCTACCATGTTCTGAGACCACAAAGATCCTTTCTGAAGTATTGTCTAAATAGGTCACCTTGCCCGGGCTATCAGGATCTTTGAACTCATAGATTGTGAGCGCTCCGACCTCATTTGGTTGATCAGGCTTATACCTCCAAAAGGCTTCATCAGTCTCTCGGTTCAAGAGCAGATCTATGCTCTTATTGTCTTGGGGAATCTACTCTGGTGTGATAATTCTAGTAAGAACTGATTTGCCTCGAGGGGTTTTAGGCTCTCCACCTATGTTCCCTTGCTCTAGGTCACCTATGTCTGTTTCTAGGATCACATTACCAAATTTGTCTGTCCAATCTGGGTGGCTGGTGACTACGTATATGGTTCCTTCTTTTTCCAGGTATGCTCCATTTTCAAACTTGACAGCTAGATGTTCTAGTCCAATGGATTGATCTGGGTTTTTGAGCTGAACCACAGATCTTCCTAGACTGTCCTCATAGATGCAAGCACCTAATCGGTTGGTCCTAAGGTATTCGAGTTGCGTCTTGTAAGGGCCTTCAACCCTTTGTAAGTATGGCATGCTTGAACTTCCTATGGGTCTCTCCATACCATGAGACATTTCAGAATTGCTAGTTTTAGAGCTAGGGTAGTGCGAATAATCGCTCAACTGCTGGGCCCAAGACTTAGCAATATGATTCACACTAGCCCCTGAAGACCTAAGACTCTATCTCTCCCTAGGTGTTGTCATGATCTAAGGTTCATATGCCTAATTGAATAGCCCAAGTTTTTCCTAAGTACAACTTCGTTGTTGAGTTCTTTTGTATTTTTCACTTGTTCTTTTTAAATTTTCTTAGGATGTCACTTCTTGTCCAATCAATCTTCTTCGTGAGGAATACTTAGGTTTTATCGTACTTGAGTTTGGTCACTTAATTTAAATTCTTTTCCCTCATGTTGTTTTGCAAATGTAATCTCTTTGTACTTGCACTTGAGTGATTAGAGTTCTTGGACTTGATCGTGCTTAACGTAACCCTAATTGATCAAAACCTCTATCAGTACTTAGCCTATCAGTACGATTGATGGGTCGATCGCGATTGACACATGGCACGTGGGGTCTGTCGATCGTGGTCAAACAATCGTAGACTGATCAGTCACGATTGACAGGTCCGTTGGGACTGTCGGTCGCGATTGATGGGTCAATCGTGATTGATGAGTCGCTCGCGATCGACATGTGGCACGTGAAAAGTCTGTCAGTCATGGTCAGTCAGTCGTTGACTTTGTCAGTCGTCGTTTATCAATCGTGATTGACGTGTCAATCGCGATTGACAGAAAATTGAGGAATTTTAAAATTTCAAGCACATATTCAAGATGCTCTAGGCCTACACATCACATTTATGCACTTAGTTTAGCAAAAGAATCACTTTTTTTGTCGATCCTGATTGACAGAGGTCAATGCCTTGGGACCTGCACAGTCAGAAATTTTACCTGTTGAAGCTGGTGCAGCTGCTGGGGATGCTGATTCCTGTAGAAAATCTCAAAAAACATAGAAAAGCACAAGCATGCAAATGCTCTCTCACTCTCTCTCACAAGTGAAATGAGGGGAAATGGTATGGGAAGGTGATATGACCAAAAAACTGAAAATGTTGCGATGATGGAGATGGAGGTGGGAGATGTGATGATGATAATGGTGATGAAGAAGGTGAAGAAAACAGATGGAGGTGGGAGATGTGATGATGGTCTCAACTCTACATCTTACCATCACACGCTCGTCCTCAAAGCTCGATCCCCGGCAATGGCGCCAAAATTTGGTGTAGCTCAATGATGAGTAGCACCTGCTTTAATGTCAATCAGGGAAGACGTGAGGATGGTATGAAAACCTCAAACAAGTGATGGCACAAGTGTGTGAGTGAGAAGCACACTAACATGCACACACATACACGCGCACACAAGGCAAGAACAAAGAGAGAGACAATGGAGTTCTTTGGATTACTCAAAAGTGCTCTTACAAGTTCAATTCTACAACAAGCTAACCTCAAAAGTGAGCTCTCTAGCTCTATTTATAGTTTTTGACTAGCTTTGGTCTTGCCCAGACCTAGTGTCTGACCTAGTTGAAATTAGGTTCCTAGGCTAATTTGGAGGCTCAAACGAGCTCAGAAAATTATGAAAATTGATAGGTATGTACTTCTAATGCTCCTCAAGCTCAAGGACTCCTTGGCTTGCACAAAATGGAGCTACAAAAAGGTGGAATGGTATTTACAATGGTGTGGAGTGACTAGAATCACTAGTTGGGAAATATATGGAAAAATTCAAGGGCCTATCTGTCAGATCTGCATTGACTACTTTGCCTGCTTGATCCTTGCTCCGACTCCCTTCTTTGGCTTCCTTGTCTTGTGGATCCTTGGGTACCTTGACTGGTGCCAACACCTATGTTCCATGCTTGCACTAAGCACATTGAGGTGCACTATCATTATGTCAGGGAGACGTTCTCTACTGGATAGATTATCTTGGCATATGTGCCCATGTAGGAGAACATTGTAGACCTTTTCATGAAGGCTCTGCCTTAGGAAGAATTTCGAATCTTTTCACAAAGCTTTGGTCTTACTTCCTTTTGTGGATTGATTCCACATAGCTTGGCACTTCCATATACACGAGTGCCAGCTCCCTATTCACTGCATCACTCCTAGGGGGAAATTGTTGATATATTTGGGTAGTAATATGTGTGAACACAATAGGACCACTGGGGCACTTTTTTCCCTCTTTAGGAGGTTTTTTTCCCACGACGTGTATGTATGCCTATAGCCCTAATGGGTCACTTATCTTTGTACATTCTAGTGGTAATACATTTAGTATTCTATGTTGTGCTCCAAGCTTCTTCTTCTTCCTTTTGATGCTCATGTGCTTCTATAGGCCTCAAACTCCAATAGAGGGGTCATGTGATAGAGCATACCACAAGCACGATAGAGAGGTCCTCTAGGGCTGCACACGATAGAGCAGGCTAATAGATACAAACAAGCATAATACCATCACGATAACTATGAGAAGGTTTGTGTGATAATGTGGATCACAAGTACAATAGAGAGGGCCTCAAAAGCCATGCACGATAGAGTAGACTGAAAGAGAGAGTGGGCACAATAGGGAATCTTCTCTAGATATCAGACTACCCAAGTCATTGCCAACCTCCATTGCATGTGCCCCATAGAGCTTTAATAGTATATGTCAGTCGGACCGAATAAGTGTTAAAAATTGGTGCAAGTTGGTTCTTAAGGGAACATTAAACAACATGATGTTTTTATTTAAACTTTTGAGATACAATCAATTTTCCACATCAAGGTATTCAGTCTTCAGCCATGGTTGAAAGTAGTGATCTAATTTGTATGTTGGTTATTGAGAATAAGTTGGATGGTACTAATTACCCATTATTGGCATATATGATGTGTCATGTATTGGTGGAAAATGGGTTGTGGAATATTGTGTTGGGTGTTGAAAAATGTCCTCCTACACCTACAAATAAAGTTATTAAAGGTGATGCATATGGAGTTGAAGATGATGATCTTCAATCTCCTAGTTATGCTATAGTTCTACTACACCTACTATAGAGCAACTTCATTGGGATGGTAGAGATGCTTAGGCACATGCATTGATAGCTTTTTCTTTCAAACATGCCATTATCTCTCACATTTGCTCCTACAAGGTAGCAAAGGATGCTTGGATACACTTACAACCTTATACCAACAAGAAATGAGGCTCATGTTGCTTACCTCCAAAATAGTTGAGAGTGAGCATATGAATGAACGAGAGTGGATTGATAGTTTTTAGACAAAGATCAAATATTTGAAGGAGTAGTTGATTTCTTTTGATAAAATCTTGCTAGATTTTCACTTGTGCATACTATTCTAAATGGTCCTCCAGATTCATATGAAATTTTTTCTTCTACTCTTTGATTGATGATGAAATGAAATAAAAATGCCTCAGCATTTGAGGACTTAGTCTTTGTTTTGTTTTAGGAAGATCAATCCAAGAAAAATCGATCAATCGTGTGTGTTGCAAATCAAGCTTTCTTAGCTAGTGAGAAGGGCATAGGTAAATGGAGCTCATGTCCTAGTAAGAAAACATTTGCTAATGTTGCACAATTGAAGAAGGATGAAAAAGATGAGAAGAGAATAGAAAAGTAGATACAGTTTTGCAAATACTCTAAGGAAAATGATCATGTCATAAAATGTTGTCCTAAACTAGTTGCACAAGATACAAAGAAGAAAGAGGATGTGATGGTTGTTGCAGTGGCTCCTACACCTAAAACAAATTCTCTACACCTAAAACAGATTCTCTTAATCTTTTTTAGAATAAAGAATGGGCATTTACTACTGTTTGCAGCTATGACCTACTTCTCATGAGTAGTTTATGTTTGTAGTAGGTTCAAATGTTTGGTTCTTTAATAATGGGGCAACCAAAAATTTTACGTTGTGGTGTAGTTTCTTTAGCTTACTTGAGCCTACCCCTATAGGAAATACTATCACATGTGCTAACAACTCCTCTTATCCTCTAATGGGATTTGGTAAGATTATTTTGACTACTAATGATGGCAGTTCTTTCACATTGTCAAATGATTTGTATGTGCCACGGATCAAGAAAAAATTGTTGTCAGTTTCAACATTAGCCAAGATTGGCTTGGTCTTCAAATTTGTTGATCACATATGTACAGGTCATGATATCTCAAATGGTTATGTTACTATTTCTTCTAGCATTTTATGTTGTGGGTTGTATAAGCTCATAGACTCCAAAATTTAAGAATGATTATGCATGTTTGGTTCAAGATTCTTAGACTTTCTTAGATGCAAATCTTTGGCATGCACACTTTGGTCATTTGAAATGAAATGGTGCCCTTTGTGCCCAAACTTGAGGCACCTTCTAAACATGTTTGTGAAGGTTGTATTTTGTGAAACATGTGGCATTCCTCCTTCCTAAAAAATGGTTCAGATTGAGCTTTTCAAAAATTGCAGCTTGTTCATAGTGATGTCTATGGTCCTATGCAGACATCTTCATTTGGGAACTACCTTTACTTCATGATTTTTTTGTAATGAATCCTTCTCTCATGCATGGATGTATCCATTCAAAACAATGTCCAAGTGTTTACATGATGCAAACAATTCATGCTTATGGTTGAAAAATTATCAGCATGTAAATTGGGCACTCTCCATTCTGATCAAGGGGGGGAAGTACATATCTTATGATTTTAATGCATTTTTGGTTGAGCGTGTATGGTCAAAAGTCAAACTTTACCACATAGTTTCTAGCTTAAGCTTGTTATGTGTGCAATATATGTTCTTAATAGGCGTCCCATCAAAGCACTAGAATCAATGAATCCATATGAAACTTGGAATAGTTGCAAGCCATTAATTTCTCATCTCCATGTCTTTGGTTATTTGGCATATGCATTAGTGTCTCAACAACAACGTGGAAATCTGGATGACAAAGAAGTGAAATGTACTTTTGTTGGGTATAGTTGAGAAAGCAAAGGCTATTGTCTATATCATGCACAAATTAAACACACTTTGGTTAGTCGTGATGTTGTTTTGTGGAAGATGCAATTCAGCCATTACTTTCATCAACCAACAAGACATTAGTTAGGCCTCTTTTTACAAGTGGAGAGTCAAGTGCTAGTCCAAATGAGGCCCTTTTTTAGCCTTTATATGTTTCAAATAATGATGCAAATCATTCCATTTTTTAGCAAATTTATGTGATGCCCTTGTGATGAGGGATGACATAGAGGAGGCAAAAAGTGTGCCTAAATGGTTGGTTTAGACCTTGAGAGATAGGAAATTAGATGCACCATGGTTATAAGGGTCTCATGTCCCATCAAAGTAATTTTTCATTAATTTCACTTACTAGTTTGGTCTCAATATTCTAGGATGATCACGTGGTCTAGATAGGGGAAAGTCATCCCTACCACCTGGTATTCTGGGTTCTCTTGGTCTTTCCATTCTATCAGTATCCATGGTTGGTCTATCTCTCCCTATTGATGGGGGAAGTATCTCAACCCCTAAGCAATGACGAAGCGCGAATGACCTCCACAAGTATCCTTCTTTGACCTCTGCACACCAAAAGTGCTCTTACTTAGAGCTTATGCAGATAACTCCAGTGAGCTTTTGTAGACCTGTAGTAGACACCAAGAGCTTTCCAACAAAACAAATTTCACTTCAAATTGATGCTTACACAAGGAGAAACAATGTCTACAACATGAGCTAGTTGAATGCTCACAACTACTAGTCAAGCAGAGACCTCACTTCACTCCAACACGCTTTTCTCAGAGGTTATATAGAGAATGAATCTCAAACTTGAGTCAACTTTAGAGAACTCTAATAGCTACCCAATGACACCAAAATCATAGCAAATGGATACATAGAGAAGGAGAATTAGCCCTTACAACAGAGATCAAAATATTTCCAACAGAGCCTACACACCAAGAGAGATATCAATCACACAACTTCACTAAAATGAATGTTGCTCCCAGATTACTCAGAGAATGCTCCAGAGAATTTGTGAGCCTAAAATAGACTCTAATAGCTATCCAATGACACAAGAATTACATCAAATGGATACAATATGAGAGAGAACCAATGCTAACAACTCTGGGGTAGAGAGTTGCAACACTGCCTGTGCACACACATAGATATGCCTACTAAAAGAAAACAAACAAGCAAGCAAGGGGCTTGCTTATCACAACTCCAGCGCTTAGTGCTCACTTTAGATGAGCTAAAACTCCAGAAGATGGCCCAAAAGAAGTCGGGATACATGCTCCTTTTATAGTGATAAGTGTGCCCCTAAAATCTAGGAAACTACCTTTCCAAATCAGCCTCCTAACTTGGAGGACTTAGTTGAGATGACTTGGGGAGTGGTTGAGTGACTTTTCTTGATGGAATCTCGTGGCTTTTGGCTTCCTTTGATTGCTCCACATGTCCATAAAAGATTCCCCATGAATGTGTAGCTTGAAGCTTGACTTTAAACACCTATGGGATGGGTGAAACTTACTTCTGGCCTTTCTTTGTTCTTCTCTCTTTGGGAACCATGGGCTGAGGATGTCCCAACACCTTGATGGCTCATGTTTACATTGGCTCTTGATGGGGGAAACACTATTTCACCTCTCCATGTATAGGCATTTCTTGCATGATCAGGCACTACAAACATTTGATCTGAAGTGTTGTCTAGGTGTACTACCTTTCCAAGAGTATCTGGGTCCTTGAACTCAGAAATGGTGATGGAACCTACTTCACTTGGTTGTTCCATTCTATATCTCCAAAAGGCTTCATCAGTGTCCTTATTCAAGAACAATTCAATGCTTCTATTATCCCGAGGGATCCACTATGGGTTTAACATTCTTGCCAATATGGACTTCCCTTTGAGTGTCCTAGGTTCATCTCCTACTAGTTCTTTTCCTTGGGTTCCTGCTTCCATATCAAGAATGTCTACACTGAACTCATTCGTATGATTAGGCTGATTAGTTATGATGTACATGGTTCCTTCTTTGTCTATGTAAGCATCTCTCTCGAATTTCACCATTGGATTTGATCAAGGTTGTGCAATTGCACCATTGATCTTCTAAAACCATCCTCGTAGATGCGAGCACCTAGGTGGTTGGTTCGGACATATTCTAATTGGGTTCTATAGGGTCCTTTGGGTCTTTCCAAGTAAGCTACATTTAACCCTCCTTCCAGTCTTTCCGTGCTTTAACCCATTTCAGACTCACTAGTCTCTGAGCCCAAGTCGTAAGGGTAGCTATTGAATTGGTGCCCACGAACGTGCGGTAGTTCCTACACTTGCTTCCGATGATCTAAGGCTTCATCAATCTGACTTACCTATGTGCTCTCTCTCTCTCTCTCTTGCATGCACAAATGAGGAAAATGAGGAGGATAGATGGATATGGTGAAATTTATGATTTTTTTTTAGTGGAAGAAGATGATGTGATGATGAAGGGGAAGTGTAGGGGAGATGAAAAAACACTAAAAACTATGCAAAACAACAACATAAACTGAAGCTTTACCATGAGTGATTAGTTCCCAGAGTTCTAGTATATTGAGTCTCAATTCAACTTCTAACAATATGAACACCCAAGCTATCTAGAAACCCAAATCGATCAAGAAAAGCAAAATGATCTAGAAGTCAAGAAAAGCAACATGATCTAGAGGAAGAGATGGAACGTCCCATTTATAGAGAGGCCATCCAAAGATTCCACAAAAAGAAGGATGCATTTGGGGCTTGCACATGCAAGGAACATGCTCAAGCCACCACACTCTACTAGTAAGAGGTTTGCAACCCTGACTTTGATGCCACTTTTTTATCTAATTTGGAAATTCTCTATGAAGCACTTCAAGGATATGAGGCATCTCCATTACTACATCTATTGATATATCAAGCTCAACATGTGATGATCAAGGATGATACCTACCACTTTTCATTTTCTAACATGTATAGTGGTTATGTCAATATATGTGAGGGATACATTTAGTCAGCTTTACTAGATTTATCTATCCAAAGGTATGGCACATTTTTTTCTAGCCAAGTCACTCATTCACAGACATTAGGGTTTTCTTTAGGTACTATTCTTTGTATATTGTACTTGTATCACTATTGTATTTGGTGATTCTTTTCTATTCTCTTTATGTAATAGAAGAAGTAGAAGAAGGTCATTCTTCCTTGCTTCAATTTGTGTGTGTTCCTCTCTTTCTTTGTGAGAGCTCTCCCTTATCTTCTTTCTCTTGACAAAATCAGCACCAACAACAACCACCCATGCATGTCGGCCCTAACATCCCCCCCACTTCGCCTTAGGAAGGGTTGCACTCTCCATTTTCCTATCTCTGCATGTGATTCATTGTAGTCCATCCTTAGAGGACATGTCTCACCACTTCTACCTCCACTAAATCTTGCAAGACTTAGAATGCCTCCCCCATGCCCAAATTCGTTGGAAGAATTAGCAAGATGCTTCCAACAAATATTCAATGATCAACCATTGATATCCACAAGTATGGTCCCCACAAACCTATTCAGCTACATCTACACCACCACCACTATTGCATCACCACACACCAACTTTCCCTAAAATTTTGATCATGCACTAGCAACCACATCTCCACAAACCACTCTACTCACCATATTCATAGTAACCAGCACACCATAGTATCATATGACACATACCCACCCATCACCATTGTTCTCATTCCCTCTTTCCCACCCCCTACATCTCCACCTCCCCCATCCCAAGAAGCCACACCATCCATATCTCTCCTGTATTCCTTTAAAATCACCCTTTCCCTATCATCATTTGTTCATGTCAACCCAATCTTTGTGTCAGCTTCATTGGGCATGGGACATTTCCCTTAACCAAATATTTATTTACTATGCTCATCTAAGTTAGAGGGAGTATTAATCAAAGGCTCAAAAATACATTACAAGAATAGACAATAGAATAGCAATCCCAACCAAAGCCTTTTCTCATTGAGAATGCTTCTCAAAATGACAAGTATACCAGTTTCAAAGAAGCATATACTGTTGAAAGTTTTGTATTTCAAGCTCAAGAGTCTAGGAACATTCCCCTAATTGAACCTTCCACATCATCCACAATCCAAAGAGGATGATTTCCATGAGTTGGAGGCATCAAATCATGTCTATAATGGAAAGACATTGATTAGAGAAGATTTAGGTCACCTCTTGATGTGATTGGACCTCACTTTTTGACCTGTATATGCTTTTGATTGGTTAAAGAGCTTGGTATGTGACCTTTATGTTGGAAGTGAAGTAGGCCCTTAGGCTCATGTCACAGGTCCATGGTTCCATAGGTCCAGATATGTACAACATTAATTCCAGCAATTTTCCATATTGACAAAACATGAACATACCACAACTTAATCATAAAAATGATGAGACAAAGATAGAGAAAGAATAGACGACATGTGTAAGGTGTTACGTAAGCCATCGCTTACTCATAGTATTATATATACCAATGTTCAATGTACAATGTGGGAGCAAAACTCTCAACCATTCTATGTGATGAGAAATAGATGAATGAGTGAATGTACAATGTAACAAACATATTCAGATGTGTGGGCAGTAATCTGAATATACATGAGATGTGTGACCTAATAGGTTATAGAAGAGTGAATATGAGTGACTGAATGAGGAAGGATCACTGTGAAACTAATGGTCAACAAGCCTACATCTAAACTTAGGCTATGGAAGACCCTAAGTCAGATACGTGTGTGAAAAGATCACATACTTATAAAGTAGCATAGAATGCTAACAAGATTGTTGCTGGAAATCCTCAAACTCATGTGAACACACCTTCTCAAACACCTCATAAAAATATGCATAAAGCATATAAGTACTGATTCTCTTGTACCTATGCCGAATAGGACTCCGTCTGATATGAACGCCACAGCCTCCATAAACTTCAAGTAGTACCTGTGTGCATAAAGAGAATATGTACCTGAATATAAACTTCAAGTAGTACCTGTGTGCATAAAGAGAATATGTACCTGAATACTTAACATAAGATGTGAATCTTATGTTAAACACCATCCAATGTCTTTGAAGTAGCCCGACATCTTCTTGTAGAAGACAATCTTCAACCTAATATCTTCCTGTAGAAGATAATCTTCAAAATCATGTAGATGGTCCCATCCAATGTCTTTGAAGTAGCTAGACATCTTCTTGTAGAAGATAATCTTCAACCTAACATCTTCTTGTAGAAGATGATCTTCAAATACATCATGTAGATGGGCGATCCTCACCATCAAGCTGCTAATAATCAAGTCTTCTTGCCATGAACAAGAGATAACCTCCTCTCCATGAGCTAGAGTGTGAGCACACCCTTCATCTTCATCAAGAAGAATCATTAAGAAGAACTCCATAGCTGCTCCTCAACATGCTTCAAGTTAGCACCATGACTGCCCCATGTGCTAGAAGAAACACCACCTCTACTAAGGTCCAAGCTCTAGAAAGCTTGTGTTGATCCTAGGTGAAGGATGAAAGACAATGAGGCCAATACTCTCCTTAAATAGTTTTGTGTAACTTTGAAAAGCTCATAATAAAGCTAATAAAGCTACGATCTGTGATCGGATAAAGCACAAACGAATAACGCGAAGGCTGTTCGGGCATTGTTGTTGGAAACACTATTGTTAATAAAGTAAAAGCTATATAAAACAACCTCACGTGAATGCGTCCTGCGGGGATTGAACCTTCACCGGCAGCTTGGGAGACTTTTACCTTATCCACAGCGCCCATGCTTTTTGTTTGTACAAAGACAATAGAGAAGAGCTATAGATTCTGTGCGTGCCCGTCTGTTTGTAAAGCAACTTGTAGAGGAAGTAGAAAAGTCTACTACACATGCTCTAAATTGTTGGACCATTGAACCAATAAGGCATTGTTTTTCCAACAATCCCCCCTGCAATGTCATATTGGTACAACCTGGACTAGATCTGCAATCTGTCACAATCTGCAAACTATCACAAGCTTCAAGCTTGTACTCCCGCACTTTAGAATTTGTTCTTCAAAAGTCTTCTTCAAAACTGAATTCAACTTTCCTTCAAAAAACCTGACCTTGTTGAATATGAACCATAATACCTGAGAAAATATGCAAACTAGATATCCAATAGTGTTTTCATCAAGTAATCACTGCTTGATAACAACTATAGCATGAACTTTCTTCGAACCTGCTATTTCCTGTCTTCAAAAACCTCAAACATACACTAGGATCCATATATTTGCATTTACCTTCCAAAAAGGTTTCTCAACGTACTTCTGCTGCGTCATGTAAATACACTAAACAAGAACTGAATCCTGGAACCTGTGACTGACAACTCACAACTTAGTGTATTATGAACACTGCTGGTTCATCTCTGACTGTACTCTAGTCAAATCAACTCAACTCAATTGAAATCAGCTGAAATCAGTTGAATATATGAGTAAAGATCTATGATGTCATCATGTCTTCATCCTTTAAATCCTTCATACCTCTTTCCTTCAGAACTTGGTATAAACATATTTATGCGCACTTTTGAAATATACCTTTCTGAAATATCAAGCTTCTCTTCAAATAGAACTCTGGAACCTTCTCCTGAACAGGAACATCCTAACAGGAATTTTCTCCAAACATTCTTCTTCTTCCTTCTTCTTTCAAAGCTGGAACATAAAGAGAACCTGACAAAGGAAATATAGGAATACCTGTAGGTATGACTCTACATTCTTTTACATATGGCTGAAAATAAGTCTTCATGTTTCATCACCCCCCTGGATGACTTAACGCTAGTATCCAAAATTCTTCAAATATATCAAACTTTATGAAATGTGGAACGTCTTCCTCCTTTCAATAAATCTGATCTTTAGTGATCAATACTTGTATCTGAAACAAAAGTTTAGGATCCATATTTTTTTGTAACATAACAAGTATCTTCTTTTTCTCTGCAACACAAATCTGATAGAATCTGAATCTTTGACTTACTTCTTCCAATGTTAAGAATCTTTACAAACAAAGGATAGACAACTGACTCATAAATGTTCAAGATCATACAAGATCATACAAGATCAATGATCTCTCCTGTGTAGAATCTGCTCTCATCAAACCTTCATGTCTGAATGTTTGATTTGCTACCTGAATGTCTCCAAGTGTCCATGCTTCTCAAAAAGTTGTAAAGCTTTTTTGTAAACAAATCCTTCAAGGAATCTGCAATTCCTACTTGAAATATAAGTGGACAAACTTCTCACCTTGAGAACTCCAAAAGCTGCAAGTTGATACTTCATAACTTACATATTTTACCCAGGTGAAATGTGACAGTACCTGCTTGACTTTCTTTTGGCTAACTCCACTTCTCAATCAAGTGATAGGATATGATGGATCACCTTTTTGAATACAAGCATGTATCCAAAAAACTCGACAATCATAAAAAGTAGATTCTTCAAATGACCTATACATCAGCAAATCTGAATTTTCTGAAGTTTTCTGAAAATATTGAATATGAGGTAATCTTTTCCAAACATAAAACCTCAACGCAAGTCTTCAACATCTACTACAAAAAAACTCTTTTACCTCAAGAGTTAGATAAAGAAGAAATATACTTTTTTGCAACTTGTCATATACCAAGTAGCTCTGTATTGACACTCCAAGAATTCTTTGAGGGAACATATAAGCTGCCTGCTTAAAAGCTTCATAACTCATACACATATGAGTGCTTTTGTTTCTCTCAATGCAATTCTTTGTCAAATCTACTAAATTATGACCAAGTGTAATGCAAAACAAGAAACTGCTTCTTCTTTAAACAAGATGTTCTCGTAGACTTGTCTTTGGGTGTAGAGGATAAAATAGGAAAAGTATATGGAAAATATATGAGAAAAGGAAGCCTTACTTTTGTTTTGGAAATGATGGACTTTCTTTTTCTGCATCTTTCTTCCACCTGATGATGTTAACATCTTCAAACTTCTCTTCCATACCTTTTGTTCTCTTCATCTTGAAGTAGCAAGCACTCTTGACTTCTTCAACTGAACTTTTCTCTTCCTCTAATGCTAAGAGTAAGAGATAAAACAAACATGGTATACAAATGGAAGTGTATATAGAATCATGTTTTATCATCTCCTCATATCTCTGAATAAAAATTTTGCTTCAAATGTCTGAAACGATTAAATTCACCAATCGTTGTCTGAATGATGAATTGCCCTTCTAGAGTTACCTTCTCTAGATACATTTGTACCTTGATATCCAACCAACTTACAATAGAAAATTGGCTGAAAAAAACTCATCCCATCTTCGCATTTGTCTTCTTAGATGAACTTTCTTGCCATGAACGAGATCTCTCAAAACTCTCTAGAAAAACCTCTAGATACCTCTTTTGATGTAGCCTTTAACTTTCAAATAATGAAAAGTATATAAAAGCACTCCTTGAATTTCTTCAAATCTCTTCATAACTGCTCTTCTAAGATATGACCTGCAAATGATAATCTGATAGTAAAAATTGATACCTGTGATTTGATGTTGATGGGATTCCTTCATCTTCTCTAAACCATTGTTCTTCCTTGAATTTGAAGTAGTCTTCTCTTCATCAAGTCTGGGTCTTCAAACAATACTTTTTTAAAGTACTTGCATTCTCTTCAAAAATATTCGGCTGCTAACAGATCATCAACTTCGTACTCCACACTGATGAATGTAACTGAAGTGTCTAATTCTCAAATCTCTACTCATCTAGATTAAGTGTGTATGTCAAATGTCAAATGTTAGAAGATGCTTTCAAATCATATGTTGTAAATCTGGAATTCTAGGAACCTGGGATATGAATGAGCCTTAATGCATTGATGCCAAAGATCTAAAGTTATGTAACACGGAAGGCCCAAATTGCATGATGCAATTGTTTGGAACTTTCCGCCTGACCATTGGCTTGATACCTTATTGGAACTTTCCGCCTGACCATTGGCTTGAGGGTGATATGGGGCTGATTTTTTATGGATCACTAAGAATTCATTCATTAAGGAGTCTATGACTTCATTGATGAAATGCGTTCCTTGGTCACTCACAATCTCAATTGGTAATCCAAAGCGAGTGAAAATGTGTTCAAAAAGAAACTTAGTAGTGGTTTGAGCATCATTCTTTCTAGTAGCCTTAGCCTCTACCCACTTAGTCAAATAATCCGTAGCGACTATTATGTATTCGACATGTGACCCTTTGGCTGGTGGGTTAATGGGTCCTATGAAATCAATACCTGTTGGAAGCAGCCAGAGGCACAGACGACACGGAAGCATGTAACGACGGAGCAGGGAGCCAGTCGAATCGTTTTTCAAATAGTTATGTTTTCAAATACTTTCCAAAAACCTCCAACAGTGATTTTTATCACTATTGTAACATATGTAACATAGAAAACCCCATTTTGTAATCCATAGCTCCATTTTGTGCAAGCCGAGGAGTCCTCGAGCTTGAGGAGCTTAGGTAGAATGCGCGTACCAATTTTTGTTATTTTTAGATATTGTTTACCCTTCCAAATAGCATCTAGGACCTAATTTTTAACTATGCCGGTCACTAGATGTGAAACATATCAAAACTAGTCTAGAAACTATAAAAAGAGCTAGAGAGCTCATTTTTGAGGTTAGCTTGTTGGAGTTTAGAGTTCTTTTGAGCTTGTAATAGTGTTCTTGAGTAATAGAGTTGATTTCTCACCTTCCATTGTGTCTTGCTTGTCTCTTCGTAGTGTGTGTGTATGTGTGTGTGCATTTCTATGCTTCTCACCTTCACTCTCACTTCATCTCACATTCACGATCTTCATATCACTCCTATCTCTTCCGCGGATTGACATTAAGGAGGTGGAGCTTCTTAACGTGGTTCTCACCATTGTGCTAGAGCAACACCAAATTTGGCGCCGTTGCCGGGGATCGAGTCTAGGACGAATGTGTGATGGTAAGAGTATAGCAAGAAGTGGCGTTGGAAGGTAAAAATTTCAGTTTTTGTTGTTGTTTTTACTTAGTTTTTGTGTTTTCCACCTCCCCCACACTCCATCTTCATCACCGCATCATCATCTTCATCTCCAAAAAAATCAGAAAATTCACCATATCCACCCATTCTCCTCATTTCCCCTCATTTGTGCATGCGAGAGAGTGAGAGAGAGCTTTTGTGCTTGTGTGTACTTTTGTTTTCTTGAGTTTTCTTGCAGGTACAGAGCTCCAGTGCATCAGGAAGGCTGCAAAAAGGTAAAAACTTCAGTTTCTGTCAGAAATTTCCGTCTGTGTCAGACCATCGCGATGGTCTGCAAAGTTCGGAATTTGGAGAAGGCGACCACACCAGCGTGAAGAGCACACCTGCGCCTACAGGAATCCATAGCTGCATTCACAAAATTTGCATTTTGGTGGACCATCACGACGGTCTCTGACCATCGCGATTGTGTCACACCATCGCGATTGGCTCACGCCATCGCGACGGCTTGGCCGGACCATCGCGACGGTCTCTGACCATCGCGATTGTGTCACGCCATCACGATTGGCTCACGCCATCGCGCCGACGGTGCCACGTGGCAATCTAGACCATCGCGACGGTGCACTTCAGACCATCGCGACACTTCAAAAATGCAGACCATCGCGATTGGCTCACACCATCGCGCCCAGACCATCGCGATTGGCTCACGCCATCGCGCTCAGACCATCGCGACGGTCCACTTTGGACCATCGCGACGGTCCACTTTGGACCATCGCGATTGTGCACGTTGACCGTTGACTGAGGCCATCGCGATTGTCCAATTTCACGCCATCGCGATTGTGCACTTTCACGCCATCGTGACGGTGCACTTTCACGCCATTGCGATTGTCCAAGTTCACGCCATCGCGACGGTCCACCCTCATGCCATCGCGACGGTCCCAGACCATCGCGATCATCTCAGACCATCGCGATCATCTCAGACCATCGCGATTGTGCACCCCCATCGCAAATTTTAGGGTTTCATTTTTTGGCCAATTTTGGGGCTATTTTTGGGAAATTTTTGGGTGATTAGACTCATAGGAGACCCCTTAGCTCATATTTGGAGAAAAACCTGTTTGTCAGTTTTTACCCCCTAGGGCCTGAACGGTCATAACTTTTCATCCGAAGTCAGGGACTTGAAAGCCAGGGGGCAAGCATTAAAAAGTTGGGCAAAAGGGAAGGGACTTAAAAGGTGTATATACTTAAGTGCTTGATCATCCAACTGTGAATTGGTCTAATATTGGATTTGTCCAGGTCTAGCAAGGGCAATCGAAGGCAACCAAGGCAAGGCAGTGAAGGGCATAAAGCTTGGGAAGCGCAGCTTCTTGGGCATCAGAGCAACCAGAAAAGCTGACTCGAGGTTAGAAGATTACTCAACCCCCTCAGTCAATTCTTAGCTTAGGCTAAACGGTAGTGTTGTGGATTACGACGATAGGAACGCCTCAAGTTGAAGAGAATTAAATTTATCAAGGATAAGACTAAAGTAAAGGGTGTGACGAAAACCTAAAGGAAAGAACCTAAGTCTGACGGAACGAGAACTCAAAATTATAACGGAAAGTCGAATTCCTGACGCATACATTAAGACAAGAATCTAAAGAAATCTAAAAAGAATCAAGACAGTAATAACAAAGAATCATTGATGATCTGAGCGTGTACTGAGTGTGCAAGGAAGAAAATTAATGAACCTTAGATCGGGCAAACATATAGGTAAGTCAGACCGACGAAGCCTTAGATCATCAGAGGCAAGTGTAAGAACTACTGCACGATCGTGGGCTCAACAATTGAACACTAGTTATCCCTACGAGAGCTCAGATAATAGTGAATCAGAAATGGCATTTAGCGCAGAAAGACCAGAAGAAGGGTCGAATGTAGCCTATTTAGAAAAACCAGAAGGACCCTATAGAACGCAACTAGAGTTTCTCCGAACCAACCGATTAGGTGCTCACATCTATGAGGATGGTTTGCGAAGGTAAGTGGTGCAAATGCACAACCCCGATCAACCCATTGGATTGGAACGTCCAGTGGTGAAATTCGAGAGAGACGCGTACATAGACAAAGAAGGAACGATGTACATATTAAGTACGCAGCCAAACAATACCACTGAGTTTGGCGTGATTCAACCAGAGACGGAAACAAAATCTCAAGGAAAACAACCATTAGAAGAGCCTAGAACACCTAGAGGGAAATCTGTACTGACACGAGTACTAATCTCGGATTGGATCCCTCAGGACAACAGAAGCATAGAGTTGTTTGTAAATAAAGAAATTGATGAAGCCTTTTGGAGATACAAGACATAACTACTTAGTGAGGTAGGTATCATCACTATATACGAGTTCAAGGACCCGGATACACCTAGAAAGGTTGTATACCTGGATGAGACTTCAGAAAGAGTCTTTGTGGTGCCTGACCGGGCTAAAAACACATACACATGGAGAGGTGAATTGGTATTCCCTCCATCTAGAACGAACATGAATACAAGTCAACAAGGGGCAGGAACATCCTCAGCCCATGGAAATCAAAGAGAGGGAAATAAAGAGAGACCGGAAGTAAGCTTCACTCATCCCATAGGGAGAGATAGAACAACCACGAACACTAATAGAGCGGATAGACAAAGAGATCATGGAGTACTAGGTGGTAAAGATTTTCCTCTACCTAGACCACGCGAACACGTAAGAACATTGAGACCCACACAGTTAGTAAAATCAATGAAAAATTACTTTGATGGGACAGGAGATCCCTATGACCACGTCGCAGAATTCAAGCAAGTACTAAGAGCAGAACAAGTCGAAGACATGTTCACGCAATACAACGCATTTGGACTAACGTTAAAGAATACCGCTTTAACTTGGTTCCAACCTCTGCAACAAAGGCAATTTAGAGACATCCATCACTTTTTAGAGTCATTCATCACCGAATTCTCTAAAAGTGGGATTAGACATGACACGTCTTTGTTGATTCATAGCTTTAAACAGACCCCTCAGGAAACCGTAAGACTGGCAGGACGTAGGTTTAGACAATATGTTGAACGATGTCCAATGCAAGAGCTACCCTCACAAGCTAAGCAAGTGTCATTATTTCTAGACGGCTTGTTGAGCTCTAAACTACGCTCCTATGTGTACCTAAAAGAACCCAGAACGCTAGAGCAATGTGTGAGAATATGCATAGACATTGAGGACAACTTAGGAGATGAGTTGGAACTCTCAAAGGTCTATAAGGACTCAGACTGTTCATCTCTAGCATCCACAAAATTGTCTAGCTCAATAGAAGACCTAGCAGAAAAAGTGGCCCAGAAACTAGGAGTTTCTAGTAAACCTAGGGTGCTAACAAACAAGCGTTGTTACACCTGTGGTGGTGATCATATGGCAAATGTGTGTCCCAATACAACACAACCTCAAGCCAACCCGAGTGGCCAATACTGTACAATTGAGAGAAGATACACGAATCATACGGCTCAGGACTGCCCATACAACAAACAGACCGTGAGACAGAACTATCCGCAAGCATACCCGCAGCCAGGTAGGTATCAAGGCCAATACAATGCTCAGCCCTATTACTATAGGCCTCCTCAGAACTACCCATACCAGGCTCAACAGAGACCTCAACCTGTCTTAGCTCAGCAGCCACCCCCACCAGCGAATGTCATCTCAGTCAAATACGCTGCTGCAGAAGAGAACCTAAGTAGGGCCTTAGTGCCTTCTTCACCTTTGATCACAGAGAGTGACCCACACTCAAACAATTTTGACTCTACGCATGTCGATAGTCCACCCGCATATTACACAGAGTCACAAGAACACGTGGAGACATATCATTACGATAGTCCACCAGTGGAACCTAGTTGGGAGCCCGACTATGCTAATGTGATGTACACAAACCCAAATCCGCGGCCCCAATTGAGACAACAGAGACCACAGGGCCCTAGAGGACCATGCTTTAGATGCCAAGGAGATCACTTCATAAAGGATTGTCCACATCCCCCGATAGCAGGACAATCACAGTATTATAACATCCAAGGCTTTTGTGCCGATTGTGGCAAAGAGCACATCATCAAAGATTGTCCTAAAAATCCAGTTAACGCTTCGAATGTGACACCGATCAACGTGATAGGTATTGTAAATAACGCAGATGGATCCAACCCTACATACGTGCCTATCCGAGCTATAACAAGAGCCCAGGCGCTCTTACAAAACCAAAAGCTTAATCAGGAGAAAGTAGCCGAAAATAGTGAAGTTGCAGAATCTAGTAGTAAAAAGACGAAATCTTGGAAAGATTCTAGAGAAAGAATTAAGAGAAAATGGAGTAAAAAGATAACTGAGTTGGAAGGAAGTTTGAAGGAATCTAGAGCCAAAATCCAAGAATTGACTTCACAGGAATTGAATCAAGAGAATCCAGCTCAGAAATCAGGATCAGTTTTAGCAGAACCCATACCAGAAAATCTAGACATGATGTTTCGTGCATATCAGGCTAGATTAAAAGAGGGACCTCAGGTAGCTGAAATGAGTAAAAACTACCCTCGAGCTGATCTAGAAATTGAGAGAACTAAACTTTGCATGAAGATGGTAGAACTAGCACAAGCTTTGTTCGAAGCCTCTAGATATCTTAATTGGAATAACATGGCAAAACCGGAACTACATTTCCAAGGACTAATGGAGAGGCTAGAATGTTTGATTGAAAGCAAAGAGAAAAAGGATCAGCCTAGGAACCCTATTGTCCCAGAGACACAGGAAAGGAATGCACCATCCCTGTCTCAAGTACCCAACACAGAAAGTCAAGACAACCTGTCTTCCATACATAGGTACTCACATGAATTTTTGAGAGAAATACAAGAAGAGAAATGGAGAAAGGAACAAGGAACCCATCCTCCTATTCAAGAAATAGACGACTTGCAAGAACAATTTCCCCAAGACATTCCCTCTATATACGATGAGGTAGAGGAAGAACAACTGAGTGAACACACAAGATTTGAATCTAATTCTTTACAAGAATTACCTCAGTTCACAGGACCTTGGGAAGCAAAGTCTATTAGTATGAGAGCACCCACGATAATAGTGAGGAATGAAGAATCAGTAATCCCTAGAAACACGGAAGTGATCAAGAATACCAAAGTACAATGTAATCTCACTCTAGAGGAGTTATTGAAGGTAAAACCAGAATTGTGGAAACATGTAGCAAATCAATTCCCCGAGCTTGCTACTACTCCCTCACAAATAGGATCACAAAATAAGGTACCAGAAATACCCGTAGAAAAGATCGGAGATGTAAGCGAAGGAGAGGAAGGTAACACTTATCTTCCAATAACCCATCAGGGCTACACCACAAAAGCCATCTTAGATTCAGGAGCCGGAGTAGCCATAGCTACCACCGCTTTATGGAAACGTTGGGGTAAGTCAGCATTAAGACCCACCAGGATGAAGCTACAAATGGCTGATGGACACATAGAAAAACCATTAGGCTTACTAGAAGGAATATCCCTCACCACTTGTGGTGTAGAATTTGAGCATACCTTTGCCATTTGTGATTTTAGTAAAAACCATGCATATGAGATGATATTGGGACGACCGTTCATGCGTCAGTTGCAAATTGTACAAGATTGGGGAACTAATTCTTTGTACTTGCAACATTTAGGAGTGACTACCAAAGTCAATCTTAAAGACTATTCACATCGAGATGTACCCCCAATACAATGGAATACCATCCATAAGACACCAGTAAAAACAGAATCCGTGCACTCATTAGAATCAGATCCTTCTTGGTTGCATGAGGATACCCATTTATGGATGTGTAAAGTAGCCAAACAAGAGGAAGAAAGTTTAGAAGCCAGGACCTTAGGTGCAGAACAACATCCACGAACCCTTCAAGATCCAGCCTATGCACCTGTAGTATTCCCAGACGAAGAGTTTGAACCCCATGGTTGGGCAGAAATCCTAGCAACCATGGATGTAGCCATCAATGAAGAACAATGGACACCCCACGGTGACAAGGATGGCTATGACATATCAGTTTTCACGATAGAGCCAATCAGGTGCGATGCAATTTTAGAAGAGTGTGAACCTAACACTGATGCATTTGAGGATGCAAGCGATTTTGATTTAGAATCAATTATCATGGACCCACCCTTTGCATCAGAGGAAGAATATTTTTTCGAGGTAGAAACTCATCCTCAGGGACACGAGGAAATTATGAATGATGTGAGGTTAACCACACAAGTGACTAACAAGAGTGAAGGCAAGAAAAGAAAGAAGAAAGAAACCATGTCAGAAAAAGAAGAATCTTTATTTGAAGTACCCGAGAATTTCAAGAAATATGAAATCGAAGATAGAAGAATCATGGTACGAATGCCTAATAGAAAGGCGAATGACGGACAAGTATATGATAACCGAGAGAAAACCAAGAAAATAATAGTTGCTATCGAAGGAGAAGAAGAAAAATGTACATACATAGGGCATGATTTGACAACTGAAGAAGAAGAAGAGCTAGTTGCCCTATTACGCGAATATAGAGATGTTTTTGCGTGGAGTTACAAAGATTTGAAAGGAGTAGATCCAGATATATGTTCTCATAGAATCCCTATGACTCCAGATGCAAAACCGACAAAACAGAAACCGTACACGTACAATGATAACTACGCTGCGAAGATTAAAGAGGAGATAGATCGCTTGATAGAAGCAGGATTCATTTACGAAATTGAGCATACCGAATGGGTATCCCCCATTGTGGTTGTGCCCAAGAAGAATGGGAAATTGCGTGTGTGTATTAACCTTAAAAAAGTTAATGCCGCAACGATTAGAGACAATTATCCTCTTCCTATCACGGAACATCTATTGGAAAGAGTTGCGGGCAAGGAAGTTTACAGTTTTCTTGATGGATTCTCAGGTTATAATCAAGTAGCCATTGCTCCAGAGGATCAACACAAGACGGCATTTGCCACTGAATGGGGCATATTTGCATTTCGTGTGATGCCATTTGGCTTAACAAATGCACCCGCCACTTTCCAGCGACTCATGTGTCATATTTTCAAGGAATTCCTATGCAAGAGTTTGGAAGTTTATGTCGATGACCTATGTGCTCATTCAAATGTAAGGCAGACACATATCCCAGAGTTAAGACAAGTATTTGACAAATGTCGAGAATATCAGGTTTGTTTGAACCCAGAAAAGTGCGTTTTCATGGTCAGACAAGGCAAAATTCTAGGACACATTGTGTCAAAAAATGGAATCTCTACGGATGAAGAAAAGGTGAAGGTAATTGCAGAATTACCTAGACCAACTAATGTGAAAGAGGTACAGGCATTTATGGGCCATTGCGGTTATTATAGGAGATTCATACACATGTATGCAATCATAGCCAAGCCTTTGTACTCTCTTTTAACCAATTTTGAATGGACAGATGAATGTGAGAATTCATTCAACGAACTTAAAAGACGTTTGTGCTCAGCACCTATATTGACTACCCCAGATTGGAGTAAGCCATTCCATGTACATGTGGATGCATCCAATTACGCCATAGGATGTGTGTTAGCACAACCCACGAATGAAGGTAACATAGATCTCTCCATAGCTTACGCTAGTAGACAATTGAACGCAGCAGAAAGAAATTACACCACGACGGAACGAGAAGGATTAGGGATGATCTATGCAGTAAAGAAGTTTAGGCACTACTTGTTGGCAAACAAATTCAAGTTCTTTACAGATCATCAAGCCCTATTGTACTTAGTCAACAAGCCATGTAACACAGGAGGATTGATACGTTGGTTTCTATTACTCATGGAGTATGATTTTGAAGTAGTAGTCAGGAAAGGAAAGACACATCTTAGAGCTGACCACCTTTTGAGATTAACCTCAGGAGAAGCTCCTCAAGGAGTAGCGGATGATCTACCAGATGCATACTTGTTTAATCTTGAGATAGCACCAGAATGGGCTAAGCCTATAGTCCCTATTCTCACATATGGACCCAAGAATCCTAGGATAAAGATCAAAGAAGGAGAGATTACCGAATCTCAGAGATATCAAATCATGGCAGGAAGCATATATAAACAGGATAATCAAAAGATTCTTGCTTGTTGTGTAGATGAATCAGAACATGTGAATTGGTTGCAATTAGCACACATAGGTGCATTAAAGCAACATCATTCAAAACATCGAACATTACAGACTCTGCATAGATTAGGAGTATATTGGCCTTCGATGGAAGCAGATGTCTACAAGTTGTGTAAAGAATGCCATGATTGTTGTGAAAGACCACCAGTAGAGCATGCTACACTGTATCATGTGTCTCTCACACCAGACTGGAGTGAACAGTTAGTGACATATTTGAGGACGAACACATTCCCTCAAGGAATGACTTTAGCACGACAACGCAGTCTAGAGCAGGAAGCTCACGACTATTCACTTATTGGCGATAACCTATACAAAAGAGGACGAGATGGATATCTAAGACAATGTGTTCATGAGAGCGATTATCTGAGCATACTAGAGACTGCACACCAAGGTGTTGCAGGAGGTCATTTTGGACCCGATAGGATAATCAAAGCCATCCTCTTTGCAGGATTATGGTGGCCCACTCTTCACATGGATGCTCATACCTATGTAAAGAGATGTGATGTGTGCCAAAGAACTCAGTTTCCTACGCGCAGAGATGAAATGCCATTGAAACCCATGATGGGCGGACGTGCATTTTCTAAGTGGGGTATAGACTTTGTAGGACCCATTAACCCCCCTGCAAAAGGTACACATGCTGAATACATTATTGTTGCCACAGATTATCTGACGAAATGGGTAGAGGCAAAAGCCACGAAAAAGAATGATGCACACACAACTGCAAAATTCTTATTTGAGAATGTCTTTACAAGATATGGACTGCCTATAGAGTTAGTGAGCGATCGAGGCACTCACTTTCTAAACCAAGTCATTGAATATCTGTTACAGGATTTTATGGTGATTCACAAGAAATCCGCACCATATCATCCTCAGGCCAATGGTCAGGCTGAAAGCACTAATAAGATCCTTTGTAACGTACTGACGAAACTCGTGAACAACAAACGTTCAGATTGGGACAAACAGTTACATCATGCTGTTTGGGCATATCGAGTGGCCTACAAGACCGTACTCAATGCAACTCCCTTTCAGATGGTTTTTGGTCAGAATGCTAAGCTTCCTTTGGACTTCTTGATACCGACCCTTAAGGTTGCACAAGAACATCAGTGGACCGGCCATGAATTGTCAGCGAGAATAATGGACTTGGAACGATTAGGAGAAACCAGGCTCAAGGCAGCAGCAGGAATATATGTAGCGAAGAAGCGACAGAAAGCATATTTTGATGCACATGTGAAAGATAAGGGCTTAAAAGAAGGAGATTTAGTTCTAGTATATATGCTAAAGCAACACGCACGTAAGTTAGAAAAGCGAGGTTATGGACCTATGATCATTAACAGACTCTCAACAAGTGGAGCAGTACAATTAGCCACTTTAGAAGGAGATATAATGCCTAATTATATTAGTGGCTGTAGAGTCAAGCTATATCAGGAACCTCTTACTGAGGATATGCTTAGACGACTCACGTTGGCAAAGAAGCGTAAGGAGGAAGAAAATAGAATACGAGCGGAAGCTCAGGCAGAAGCAATAGAACGCATTAAACGCATGAAGTTAAGAAGACAAGGACTAGGGAGAGATCATTATAACCATCTGGAAACTACACCCAGACATCCCATGGCCATGTGTCAAAAGTCAACCACTCGTCCTAGTATAGTGGACAGGAGACCATTCATTACAGTCAGGCTAGAGCACGACAACCCTTGCCAAGAGCTCAGGGCTTTAATTGACTCAGGTGCTGCGACTAGTGCTATTAGATGGTCCCACTATAAGGATTCAGGAATAGAAATGCGGCCAATTGAGGCATACCTCATAGGGCTAGGAGGCATGGAAACCCCTTGCATGGGTGAGGTGGACCTTCTTATCCTCATTAAGGATGTGACCATGACAGCGAAGCTTCTAGTGTGCCATGATGACGACCTGATAGAACCCCTAATCCTTGGCCAAGATTGGCTATACGATCACTCAGTGGACCTAAATCTTAGACAAGGCTCCTTACAGATTGGAACCTCATAACAGAAGCGAGTGATACCGCTTGACTTCCCTAATGGCATTCCGATTGAGGTTTGTAACCCTAGACCCTATGAAACGCATGCGACGCAAGACCGGAAGATCTTGGGTCAGACCAGTCACGTTATGTCTACTCCAACCCACTCGGGCTTGGCTAGGGACAATTGTCAATCAGAAGAACGACAGGAGATCTTCCCTGGGGCTTCCTGCAAACTAGAAGGGGCAGCTACCCAACCGCTAGGGCAGATGGATACAATCAGCGGTCAGGTGGGTTGCATCAGCGGCCAAATGAGCACAACACCCTGCGGTGCTCATCCTTCCAAACTTGCTGCGGACTGGCCTAGATTAAAGATAAAGAACGAATCACTTCCTAATGGGCAGGTCACGCAAGTGTTGGATCTCCCTTCTTTTCCAAAGCAGAGCGTCCAATGGACCTCTCAAACCCAATCACGAACAAGTCAACCACAACAGAGGAACCCAGACCGACGACATCACCAGACAAGGCAAGGAAAGCAGCAGTATCAACATCACAGAACAAGTGGCACGAAACAAATATGGGTGCCAAAAGGACAGCAACCACAGGCTATTGGCAACACTGCAGACGAGAACAGGATAAAGTTGCAACAGAAGCAGAGTTCGCATCCAAAGTCCCCTCGATCTTCTTCTACACGTACCAGTACTCGACAGATTTGGATCGCCAAGAAATATCTTATCCATAGACCCACACCCATGCAGATTTGGGTACCCAAACAATGTATTATAGCCCAACCCTCTAGCCATGTAATATATACCCCTCCGAAATCTTTTCATCCCTCAATACCACCAAACCCGATACCGCTTTTTGTCCCTCAGCAGAAACCCACCACCCACTCCAAGACTCTTAGGAAATGGATACCGAAACGTATCCAAACGTCTTCTTGTACCCCCTTATCTAACAATTCTCCCACCCCGTTTAAACTCCACCCTTGTACTAATTCACCTTCAACCAAACCTTGTATAAATTCATACACCCAAACTCCACATCATGCATAATAACGGCTCATCAAGAAATGTATGCATAATCTGAACCATGTAGGTGTCTAGAGACCTGCATTAGTTTTGCAAATAATCATTGCACCAATCACTTCACGACACTTGGCTACACGGGTTACACATCGGTTATGGAAAGGGATTGCGGTCTCACCTTAATGGGATCATAATTAATTTCCATACTAATGTGTTAATCTTTTGTAGCAAATCTTTTCCATTAGCTCATCAGTCATCATGCAAACCGAAGCAGGACCATCGGAAGCAGGCCCCAGCGTAGCTGCGGTGCCCCTCAATGTTTTACGTGCAGAATCCCACCCGACCGCTCCACCGCCAGAGTTCCAAGGATTTCCGGGACCCATGCCAATCGATAACCCACCTATGGGATACACAGAGAAGATACACTGTAACTCTCACTGGTTCCAAGGCCTAGCAGGACCATTAGCTGATGCTGACTTCATTTTTGAAGCAAATATGACATTTGATGACTGCACATGGGGCAAGTATCAATTCTTCTCAAGAGAATTCGAAGGCCTACAGAACACCCAGGACTTAACTCATGTTTGGGCTAGAGCCGGCTTCACGGAGTATTTCAGTGATCCTCTGCCCAAACCTGACTTTTATAGGTGTTATTACTTAATCACCACTTTGCTGGCCTCAGAGAATAAGGACATCCCAGGAACCTTTATTTTGCCTTCTTTAGTGGATGATCCACCTTACAAAAGATTTTATCTTTCGAAGGATTTAATCAGAGCGGCCATCAAGATTCATGAAACACACACTCCAACGGAGAAAGAACGGCTAGTCCCAGAGCAGATGAAGCGTGGTGACGTAACTAAGTGGGAGGATATTTATGCTATAACACCTGAGCTCTCTAAGCCATTACGGATATGCATGCAGCATTTTGCTTTCCCAGCTCAGGATCGTTTTACCATGCCCCACAAGAGAATCTGGTTCGGATTATACTTAGCATGTACTGGACCGCAAACGGTTGATCTAGCCAGCTCGATCATTGATCAGCTCTATTTGGCACAACATAGGTGGGAGCGAAAGAAGGTCATCAATGGATGCTGCGCCCTCACCAGGATCATATATATGTGCTTGGCGTATGACTTACCAATTGAGGGTGCCATGACCAGTGAGGAACTGAAAGCATTCAAAGGGACCACTAGGAAGGCTAGAAAGTCTAGCAAAGGCAGAGCCGGAAAACGCATGAGAGGTACTATCCCGTGCCTATAAGTCCCAGAATCACCCTCGCCACAACCATCTCCAGAGCAGTCACCAACAGCAGCCACTCCCACAGTACAACCTATTCACATAAGGTTATCTAGACCAGTGGTAACGGAGGGCACCACCAGTACTGTCGCACCTCAAGCAGCCACAACCACAGAACCTATCACCACAACAGCTGAACTTCCCACCACTATCAGTGCGGAAGCTTTCTCTTTTCCAATACCGCATTTAGAACCAGGACAAGCAGAGCCACTGGACCAAACTTTTGATTTTGAGATGCCCGATGCATTCTCCAATGAGTTCCAGTTTTCAGAAGGGCAAATGTTTTCTCAAGAATTTGAAAGGCCTAGCTACCCTACCACACCCAGGGATCAGCCACAAGGACAGGTCGTGTCCAGCTCTGATGACGAAAGGACAGCAACCGATGACGACGAAGGAGACGACGAAGCTAGCCAGGGAACACATGAATCCCAAGAGCAGGATCAGACAGATGGCCAAGGCCAACAAACAGACACACATGGTGATACAAGTACCCATGAAGATGAAACTTACGAGGCAGCAGCTTACACTCTAGCTATCAAGAAGCTGTATAGAACTATGGAAAAAGTTTGGGCACGCAAGAAGCTGACAGAGGAAGAGAGCCAAAAAATAATAGAACAAGAACTTGTCACAGGTGGATTCGAAGACGCATATATCAAAGGATTCAAAGAATTAGTCCAATCAGTAGGCTCCAACGAGGCACTCAGGTACTTGCAACGAAAGCCACTGCCACAGTTTGACCCCCGCAGAGTACGACTACTTTCAAAGCCCGGCGAATACATTCGTGTACCAACCAGAGCACAATCTTCAGAACAAGCCAGGGAGGCACGCCTCGTCCCCGAACGTTCATTGGCCGTAGAAACCATCATTGTAGATTCCCCACCCCGCGCTACAACTGTACCTACCTCAGTAGTCACTGAAGTACCGACCACCCCAACCGCTCCTCTCTCACCACCCGTCCATCCAGCCTCCCCTCTTCACCCTCCTTTCCCCAGACCCACATCTTCATTCGCCGGTGGTGTTGCAGAAACCGTCTTTACGACCACTCACCCCACAATTCCCGCGCCCATTAGCCCTAATCTACCCCTTCCCACACCCACCTTTCTATCCAACCCATTCCTTCATCAATCTTTTCCATCTTTCCCCACAACTCCAAGACCCCTTTTCCCATCCCCCCCGCCATTAACCTTCTCCCCCGTCTCACCTCCTCGACCCACTGTAACCCCTCTTTCCCCTTTCCACCAAGCTGCTCCAGCCAGTCCCCCTGTAAATTACCCCTCAACATTTGTGAATCCCGTATTTACACCAGCACGCGCACCCACGATCACACCCATATTCACGGTCACCACACTAGATACATCCACCGACATGGACATCTCACCACCCACTGCACCATCACTATCTTCACTCACGGCACAAACATTTTTAGGCACATCCCAATTTTCAACAATCACTACATCATCCACCTTCCCATCCCCATTCCCCGTTCCCGTTGCATCTACACCAACTGCATCTTCATTTAGCACCCCGTTAATACTATCACCCACTGTAGATAATGCATTCCGACAGATGTTCATGTGTATGACGCAAGTCAGAGATGAGTTCACATCTCTTGGTGATAATTATCAGCAGCTGCAGAGGACAACCAATGACTTACAGTCGCAGCTTAATTTATTGTCCATTGAGAATGCCTCTCTGAACACCCGCTACCAGGAATTACGCGAGGCTTATCACAAATTGGAACTAGAAAGCGAAGAAAAGACCAAGGAAGCCACTGCTGACCTGGATAATTTATTAAGAGCCCAGACATTCCGCAATGCAACGCTAACACGAAACATGGGCTTACTACGAAGACACCTAGCAGCCGCCAAGGAAGAAAACCAGCGCTTACAGGATCAGAACCGAGAAAACTTAGAAGCAGCGCTCGACCACCCAGAACAACCACTCAGTCCTAGCATGTTCAAAGCCATTCCTTCAGACTCGATGAGGATGCTGCTAGACGATCATGTGAGATTGCTAGATGAATATGACCGCATGAACGAGGAGTTACAGAAACTCAAAGAAGATCACAAATTACTCCAGTTACGAGAACTGGCACACCACGACAGACCAGCACCTGTGGACCCCTCTCCTGACCTCCTAGAGGAACTCAACTCATTACGGGCCCAGGTATCGACCCTTGAATCAAGGATTGCAGTATACGAAGTGCCACCAAGGCCAGATTCCCCACCTAAGCTTCCAGCTGAGGAAGAAATGGTCACCATCCCGGTGGAGGAAACATTTGAAGAAGCGTACGAGCCACAACCCATCCCAGGCGGACGCGTCACGGCCGAAGGTCAGATGACGTACGAACTTCCGACCCCCGCGTGGATGAAGACTATTGAGGAGATTGGAACAACGCACTCAGCGAGAGTAGAGGCACAATTACACGCCATGGCGATGATAGAAGAACGAATATTACAGTCTCCATTCTTTGCTCATTTGGCCCCTCGACGATACATATCTGGGCATGAGCTACAGTATAAACCGTATTTCATGTTAATGACCGAATACCAGTTAGCCATTGAGAAAGAGACAGGTAAGAAACCATCGCATGCAACTCAATTCGAGGAGGACGATTTGCCACTAGATGCGCAGCAAGGAGAGATCTATCAACCAGAGTGGCGCAAAGATTTACTACAGAAGTATCCAGAAATGATGAGTACATGGGTAAAGGCACCTTTGCACTTGAAGTATAACCCGTGTTGGGGACCAGTTCCACGATGCCGCTCCTGGACTGCCTTTGCTATTAAGGTACAAAACAATAAGCAGTGCCAAGACTGGTTGAATTACCCCTATTTTAAGCCACCCATTGAGTTACCAACTGTTGGCTACATGATGGCTACAATTCGCCACTGGCTCCCTAGATTAAAGCATATGGACGATATAGCGGCGCATATGACTGTCAAAATCTTTGACATGATGCAAATGATTTTTAAAGTCTTCCGACGCGTCAAGGCACCACATGTCAACACCCCGGGCTTTGAGCATGGCAATTTCGATCTGGTATATGATATGAGTACTACGCCATCGCTACGGGTTTGTTATGCCTCGCACTGCAGAATAAAGTACCTACCGGCGTGCTACAAGCAGACATTCGAAGAGATGTTCACAACCGGTTTTTGGGAATACCATTCAGAGGTATTCATAAGCAGGCCTACACATTTATTACAATTATTTGCCTGTGAACGAATGGTCTATTCCACACACTATCAGCTCCCGCCACCGGAAGAACCGCAACCAATCGACTGGGAGAAACTCGAGGCAGACCTGGCCCGAGGCATTCGTATCTCCGAGCACACCCTCGCTCAAGACCTCCTACAGAACTATATCCGGCAGACCTCACAGCAAGGTTCTGTCAGGGATGACAGAAGCCAGAGGGAGGGGGGTGTTGGAAGCAGCCAGAGGCACAGACGACACGGAAGCATGTAACGACGGAGCAGGGAGCCAGTCGAATCGTTTTTCAAATAATTATGTTTTCAAATACTTTCCAAAAACCTCCAACAGTGATTTTTATCACTATTGTAACATATGTAACATAGAAAACCCCATTTTGTAATCCATAGCTCCATTTTGTGCAAGCCGAGGAGTCCTCGAGCTTGAGGAGCTTAGGTAGAATGCGCGTACCAATTTTCGTTATTTTTAGATACCGTTTACCCTTCCAAATAGCATCTAGGACCTAATTTTTAACTATGCCGGTCACTAGATGTGAAACCGGTCAAAACTAGTCTAGAAACTATAAAAAGAGCTAGAGAGCTCATTTTTGAGGTTAGCTTGTTGGAGTTTAGAGTTCTTTTGAGCTTGTAATAGTGTTCTTGAGTAATAGAGTTGATTTCTCACCTTCCATTGTGTCTTGCTTGTCTCTTCGTAGTGTGTGTGTATGTGTGTGTGCATTTCTATGCTTCTCACCTTCACTCTCACTTCATCTCACATTCACGATCTTCATATCACTCCTATCTCTTCCGCGGATTGACATTAAGGAAGTGGAGCTTCTTAACGTGGTTCTCACCATTGTGCTAGAGCAACAATACCCCATTTGGAAAATGCTCTAGCACAAATCATAGGTCTCAATGGCATATCATCCCGTCTAATCAGATATTTTGCCCTTTTGCATGTCTCGCAACTTTGAACATATGTGTTAGCGTCCATATGTAGAGTTGGCCACCACAAGCCCGTGAATAGGATCATTTTTATAGTTCTCTCGGCTGAAAAATGACCTCCTGCAGCACCTGCGTGTGCCATCTCTAATATGGGTAAGTACTCTCCTTCATGCACACATAAACGTAATTGATTATCTTTTCCCCTCTTGAATAATTGTCTTCCCATAATTACATAATCCTTACTCATTTCATCTAGGGATCGTTTCCTTGTTAAATCGATTCCTTCTTCGTGTTTTCGTGTCTTTAGGGATTTCACTAATGTCTCACTCCATTTTGGTGCTATTGTAGAGAAAGGTAAAGATGTATGATCATCGGGTATGGTTTCCTGACATTATGCACAATTACTAACGTACTCATGGGCATCTTTAGGCATATCAGGCCAGTATACTCTTAGTTGTTTCAATTCTCTTACCGTGAATTCCTTTGTGCATCCTCCATTTGTTTACATGGGCTTATTCAATCAACTTCATTTGTTCTTCTTCCTCAACACATCTCAATAGTACACTGTTGGGCTCCTTATAGTACACACTTCCTACAATAATGTGCAAGTTCCTTGATTGCAGAATTTCCTTTTTACTCTCTTTATTAATTGAGTGTTGTGGGCCATGAGTAAGGATTGGGATTAGCTTCTCTGCCCACTTTGGCCACACTTCCAAATTAAATAGATAAGTGTCTGGCAAATCGTCTGGCACTCCACTTGGTGGTTCTCCATGTGTCAATCTAGAGAGGTGATTCACTCTTATATGGGTATTTCCCTTTTTCACTATTACTTCAAAGTCGAACTCCATCAATAGCAGAAACCATCTCACAAGTCGACCCATTTTACAAGTGTTTGTTATTGATCTTTGGAGTTGTCCTCTCCAATCATTTAGCATAAAGAATCAACAAGACATCTTTATTTTGTCAATCCTGGAAGTATTCTAGAGACCACAGCCCCTTCAAGATGATAGAATCCAAGAAATAAGAGAATAATGGCTGGAATTCTGAGAATAGTGAAGATGAAGAGGAAATTTCTAGGGTTTGGATTATCTTGAGCAAATCTACACCATTTTCTACAATCTTGGTGTCTATTCCATGCTATTTTATCAGTAGAACACAATTATGAAGTCAAAATAAAAAAATATCACCTAAATCATACAGACGAGATAATCGCGATTCTGTGCAAACAGACGATTTTCAGCTCCAGCGCCATTTTTCATCAACTCATCACTCATCACAACAGTATTCAGCTCTCTTCATACACATTCAACAAATTTACACAATAAAAGCTCACAAATCTCCATGGATACACAAGATCTAGACTCACAAATCAAAGAAACCACATAGAAGAGGAGAAACACGATTTTCAGCAGAAACTCCTTCTCTATTCACTTGGATAGCAAGTACACAAATGATTAACCAACCCCCTCATAATAGAGGAAATTAGCTTATATACATTTTCAAGTGTCCCTTTTCACACTTGGATTTTGGTCCTTTCCTCTATTATTCTAAAAATATGCTATCTAGGAGTTTCCAAAAATTCTAGAAAAAATACATAAGATTCTATCCTACATAAGGAAGACTCTTCCTTATTTTTACAACAATTGCATAAATATTTCTACAAATTTCTATCATTTTACAATTATTTTCCTTCAAAACGGTTTCCAAAAATGCATCTTCCAACATCCTTCCCCTCCTAAGCCTTTCGGCTCCTCACGAAAGATTTTCCTGCTCCTTTGCCTTGATCACTTTTCTTCATTTCTTCTTTCTTTGATATACTTGTGACAACAAATCATGACTTTTTCTTTCTGTTATATTTAGATTGTTGACCATCTCGAATAACGCCTTTCTCCACTGTACTACAGCTTCAGGTTTATCTATGACATCCTTTTTCAAGTACTCTGTGTAGGCAGCTTCATATGCTGTAAGTCTGAACTTTGTAACAACTGATAGGTTTCCAAAAATCTCTGACTCCCTCTCAAAAAACCCATAATCAAAGGCATCCTCAAAAATCTGTAAGTAATGACTACCCAAAAATATAATTCTGCTGTAGTAGGCCATTAAGCAGAAAGACACGATTTTGAGCACAGAATCGTGAAAAACACGATTTTGAGCACAGAATCGTGAAAAACACGATTTTGAGCACAGAATCGTGAAAAACACGATTTTGAGCACAAAATCGTGAGAAACACGATTTTGGGCATAAAGTCGTGAAAAACACGATTTTGAGCACAAAGTCGTGAAAAACACGATTTTGAACACAGAATCGTGAGAAACACGATTTTGAGCACAAAATCGTGAAAAACATAAAATCGTGAAAAAACAATAGCCTAGTCACAAAATCGTGAAAAACACGATTTTGTACACAGAATCGTGAAAAACAGGATTTTGAGCACAAAGTCGTGAAAAACATGATTTTGAACACAGAATCGTGAGAAACACGATTTTGAGCACAAAATCGTGAAAAACACGATTTTAGTCATAAAATCGTGAAAAAACAATAGCCTAGTCACAAAATTGTGAAAGACACGATTTTGTACACAGAATCGTGAAAAACACGATTTTGAGCACAAAGTCGTGAAAAACACGATTTTGAGCACAGAATCGTGAGAAACACGATTTTGAGCACAAAATCGTGAAAAACACGATCTTAGTCATAAAATCGTGAAAAAACAATAGCCTAGTCACAAAATCGTGAAAAACACGATTTCCAACAAAATTTGTAAAAAGATCACTACTTTGATAACAAAATCGTGAAAAACACGATTTTAGTCAAAAAAAAAAAAGGGAAAAAAACACTTTCCTAGGTACAAAATCGTGGAAAACACGATTTTCAACAGAAAATAGTAAAAAATAACTAGTTTGAACACAAAATCGTGAAAAACAGGATTCTGAGTTCAAAATCGTGGAAAACACGATTTTAGTCACAAAATCGTGAAAAACACTTTCTCAGGTAGAAAATCATGGGAAACACAATTTTCAACAGAAATTGGTGAAAAATCACTAATTTGAACACAAAATCGTGAAAAACACGATTTTGAGTTCAAAATCGTGAAAATTAGCTGAATGATCCTTAGGTCTGGGAACAAACTAAATTCACTTACCAAGCAAGAGCTAGGAAGGAAGGAGGTAGAGTCAGGAGTAGGGGAAGCTCTAGAAAGAAATTTAGGGCAAGAAAACAACATGGAGAATTTAAATGAAACAACTGAGCCCATTGAAACTGGGGATTACAGAAACATCCTCAAGTACATGTATACAAATAGGTTTGGCACCTATGTATATCAGGATGGGATGCATAAGTTTCTCATTAGATTGAGAAACTTAGAAGTTCCCTTAAACATAACACCTGTAGCCCAGTTCAAAGATGGTAGGTATGAGGATAGGCAAGGGTGTGTGTACATCTTCTCCCCAGACCCAGAAAATTCAAATGACTTAGGACAATGTGCTGACAAAGGACCTTGGGAACATAACATGGGACAACCAGATTTACCTAGACCACATGAAAACTACACTAATACTGAGCAACAACATGGGAGAAGGACACATGCTTCACCAAATCCCTTTGACAAAGAACCAGAATGATATAATGAATTTCCACTCAGAAGAAGACACCATTGGCAACCTCAGGGTAGAATGCTTAGACCATATCAAGTAGCCAAATGTATGAAAAATCAATATGAAGGGTATTCAGATCCCCATGCTCATGCTGCAGAGTTTAGGAAATTAATTAGAGCGGAGGAGGTGGAAGATTACAAAGTTCAATTTGAGGCATTTGGTCTAACCTTAACTGGACCAGCATTATCATGGTTCATCCCTTTAAGAAAAGAAATGTACCTAGATATTGAATCCTTCCTAGAGGCCTTTATTGGAGAATTCTCAAAGACTGGGATAAAACATAGCACAACCACTTTGATACATAGTTTTAAGCAACAAAAAGATGAAAATGTCAGAGAGCCAGCCAGGAGATTTAAGCAATATATTGATAGATGCCCTAAAGAGGAAGTCCCTTCATGGCTAAACAGGTATCCCTATTCATAGAAGGGTTGAGAAGTGCTCAATTAAGAACCCTAGTATACTACAGGAGATGCCCTGATCTAGGAGCTTGTGTGAAAGAAGCAATAGATTCGGAGGACAATAGAGGCCAAGATTTGTTAGCATTTGATCAACCCAGAACATATGAAGACAAAATTCCTCCAGCAGAAGAGTTGGCTCAGGCTATTGCTAAAGCCATAGAGGTAAGTACTAAAACCAATTTGATAAACTCCAGGATAAACACAAATAAAAAATGCTACAATTGTGGAGAAAGTCATCTGATACAACATTGCCCATATCAAAAACCTCCACATTTGCAAGACAGAAAGACACACAAATACTGTACACTAGAGAGGAAATGGACCAACCATACCAGGGAGGAATGCTTCTATAATAAACAACCCATAAAGGAGAGAGACTATGGGAGCCAAAGAGAATCAGTGTATAGTGAGCAACCAAGACCTGTGCTAGGGCAACAACCTCCTATACCAACAAATGTAGTGCCAATCAAATACGCACCAGTAGAGGAGGGAAATTCAAGAACAAAGTCACCATACAAAGAAGATTATCAATGGAATGAGGGATTTCAAGAAGAATGGGAAGGTTATGAATCAAGAGAGCCAGAATTACAAGCCTTAGACTTGGGAAATGGAAGAATTGAGATGGACACTGCCACTTTCATGTATATAACCAATAATTACATGTCCAATCAAAAACCTCAATTCAAAGGAGGACCAAAGATAACTTGTTATAGGTGTGGGGGAGATCATTTTATTAGCGATTGTCCACAACCTCCTACATTAAGAATAGAAGGAGCATATTGCAAGGATTGTGGTAGGGAGCATTTGATAAAGGATTGCCCAAAAAATCCCCAAAAACAACAAAACACATCTAATAACATACCACTAAAAGCAGTCAGTATCATGGAACAGGAAGAATTGAGTGACATTGAGTTAGTGGTTGTAAATGCTGTAACAAGGTCACAAACAAAACAACAAAGAACAACTAAGGAACAAAATGAAGAATCAAACTCAAAGGTGAAGAAAAATAGACAAAAAGGGAAATGGGAGAGGAAGCAAAAAATGAGTAAAAATATGGAAGAAGAAAATAGGGAACAATCAAACAATACTTCTTCGTCAAAGACACAGACCCAGTTGGAAATAGGAAATTCAAAAAGTCTAGACACTCTGATAAAAGCATACAAAGGAAGAATTCAAGAGGGACCAAGCCCTGCTGACCATACAATGGCTTATCAATGCCAGACTTAGAACATGAAAGAATGCAGAAGTGTAAATAGATAATTCGTGAAGTACAACTCAAAATGGGGGAAGAAGACAATTCTCAAAAAACAGTTGAGGAATCTGAGATAACAAAAACAAGAGGAAAGAGTATCAAGGAAGAAAACCCACAAGTAACACTCCAAGTGAATATAGACAAAAGATGCACATTTCTGTATCACACCACATGGGAAGATTTAATAAAACAAAATCCTCACCTACAGAACCAAGTGAAAAAATGGGAGACAACACCAGAAAATCTTCACTCACAACTACAGGAAATGGAGGAGTTGTGGTATATTCCCATTGATAAGATAGGAGGATATTGTGAGGGAGAAGAGGGAAACTCAACTTTAAAAATACAATTTGGTAAAAACCAGGCCAAAGCTATTTTGGATAGTGGATCAGGAGTGGCCATCATGACTAAACAAACTTGGGAAAAATGGGGAAAGAGTGAATTATTACCCACAAAAATGAGATTGCAACTTGCAGATGGACACATTGAAAAACCCCTAGGAATATGGGAAAAAGTGATTGTGGACATATGTGGGATAGAGATAGAACATACCTTTGCTATAGTTGAATTCCCACAATCTACTTCATATGAAATTATCCTAGGAAGACCATTCATGAGACAAATGCAAATTGTACAAGATTGGGGTAATGATTGCTTATACCTACAGAGCAAAGGAAGAATAACCAAGGTAAATCTAAGAAATGGGCACTACTGTGACATACCCCCTCAAGAATGGTATAAAATTCATCAGAATCAAGAGTTGAGTGAGGAATCAGAAATGGAGGACCAAGAGGAAGCTGAATCATCTGTATGGAGGTGCAATATGATAAGAAATCTGACCAATAGGAAAAGGAGATTAGGAAGAGAGGATTGTGTGGAAGAAAGAGGGCTACAAGATGAGAATTATGTACCTCAACAATTCAAGGATGAGGAATTTGAGCCCTATGGGTGGAATCAAATTTTGGCTACCATGGATCTAGCCAGTGATGAATATGTAGGAGTGGAATTTCAAAATGAAGAAGGATATGATATTTTTCATATTGGAATACAAATGATAAAGGTAACTAGAACAGAAGAGGACATAGAAGAAGAAATAATATTACAAAAAGGAAAGACACAATTTTTGGAGGAAGTAAAAGCTGAAGATGCTATTAAGGATAAGATTTCAGGTAAGTACAAGAAAAACAAACACGAAGAAACAGAAGAAAATCAGGAAAATGAGAAGAAGACAAGGGAAATGAACAAAGACCAACAATTTGATGTACCAGAAAATTTCAAGACTTATGAAGTGGAAAATAGATTACTTCTCAGAAGGAAACCAAAGAGGGAAAAGAAGAAAGGAGAATCTTATGACAATGAGGAAGAAACTAAGAAGATCATGATCACTCAGGAGGAGGGAGAAGAAAGACACATTGTAGTGGCTAATGACATGACAACCCAAGAAGAAGAGGCACTAAGAAATTTGGCAAGAAAATATAGGGATGTATTTGCTTATAGCTACAAAGATTTGAAAGGTATTGATCCTAAAATCTGTGAGCATAAGATTCCTATGACACCTGAAGCAAAACCTAGTAAACAGAGACATTACACATTTAATGATAAATACTCCGCTAAGATAAAGGAAGAAATTGACAAGCTATTAGCTGCCAATTTCATCTATGAAATTGAGTATACAGAATGGATATCTCTTATAGTTGTGGTACCAAAAAAGAATGGGAAACTTAGGGTATGCATTAACTTGAAAAAGGTAAATGCAGCAACTATAAGGGATAATTATCCACTACCTATAACAGATCATCTTCTAGAAAGAGTTGCTGGGAAGGAGGTTTATAGTTTTTTAGATGGCTTTTCAGGATACAACCAAGTGCCCATAGCATTGGAAGACCAACATAAAACTGCCTTCTCCACAGAATGGGGAATTTATGCCTTTAGGGTTATGCCCTTTGGGTTAACCAATGCTCCAGCAACTTTTCAGAGATTGATGTGTCATATCTTCAAAGAGTTCCTGAGGAAGGTAATGGAAATCTATGTAGATGATCTTTGTACTTTTTCATTAAAAAGACAAGATCACTTGCAGGACTTAGAAAATATATTCAGGAAATGCAGAACCTACAGAGTATGCTTAAATCCAGAGAAATGTGTATTCTTTGTGAGACAAGGAAGAATGCTGGGTCATATAGTCTCTAAAAATGGAATTTCAACTGATGAGAAGAAAATAAAGGCCATAATAGAGCTTTCAAGACCAACAAGTGTAAAAGAACTTCAAAATTTTATGGGACATTGTGGGTACTATAGGAAATTTGTACATAAATTTGCTGACATAGCAAAACCCTTATATGCCCTAATTACAAAGTTTGAGTGGACCGAGGAGTGTGACCAAGCCTTTGAAACTCTAAAAACTTGTTTGGTAACAACCCCAATTCTGAAAACACCTCAATGGGACAAAATTTTTCATGTCCATGTGGATGCTTCCAATTATGCTTTGGGATGTGTGTTAGCACAACCAATAGAAGGAAGCAAGTTAGATTTTCTAGTGGCCTATGCTAGTAGACAATTGAATCTAGAAGAGAAAAATTACACAACCACTCAAAGAGAGGGATTGGGCATGGTATTTGCTGTAAAAAAATATAGACATTACCTTTTGGCCAACAAGTTTAAGTTCTTTGTAGACCATCAAGCTTTGTTATATTTGGTAAATAAACCTTGTCACACTGGGAGAATAGTCAGATGGTTTTTATTGCTAATGGAATTTGAGTTTGAAGTAGTGGTCAGACAAGGGAAAACACACTTGAGGGCAGATCATTTATCTCGAATCCAGTCTGAATAACCCAGTTCACCTTTAGATGAAAATCTGCCAGACACTTATCTCTTTAAGGTAGAAAGTGTTCCTGAGTGGGCCATGACTTTAGTACCATTATTAACCATGGGACCTTGTAGAACAATTGGGAATAATGCACACCTAGTTTTGCAAAGCAGAAACTTCATGTTACTAGCTAGGCATTTATACCATCTCAACCACACTGGCATATTAGAATATTGCACTCCTAAGGAGGAGCAACAAGAATACCTGAGGAGAGCTCATCATTGGAACCCTTGCACTCATGCTTCTAGGGTAGTCACCCTAAGTAATCTCAATAGGATGGGGGTACATTGGCCTAATAAAATTCAAGATATATCGAAATACATTGCCAATTGCAAGAAGTGCCAAGCATTACAAGACTCAGAATTCATAACTCTATATTGGTTCAAGAAAAATCCAGATTGGAGTGAGAATATCATTGGAGAATTGAGAAGGAAGGAGAAAGGAAAACAAGTGAAAACTGGTACAGAATCAAAAAACTTACAAGTAATCTCTGAGGAATATCAATTGATAGGGGAACAATTGTATAAGAGAGGAATGGATGGGATACCTAAGAATTTGTGTTCCTGAGAATAAATATCTGGAAATGTTGGAAATGGCACACTCTGGAGTGGCAGGAGGACACTTCTCAAGTGACAGAACTGCCAAACTCATTTTATATTTTGGCTTTTGGTGGCCAACGCTATTTCTTGATGCAAGAACTTATGTAAAAAAATGTGATATCTGCCAAAGGGTAAGTCAACCAAAAAGAAGAAATGACATGCCATTGGTTCCATTAATTTCAGCCAGAGCCTTTAGTAAATGGGGATTGGATTGCATTGGACCTATACATCCTCCAGCAAAACAATCCCATGCTGAATACATCATAGTGGCTACAGACTACCTGACAAAGTGGGCTGAGGCCAAAGCCACAAAGAGAAATGATGCTAATACTACTGCCAGATTCCTATATGAAAACATTATCACCAGATTTGGACTTCCAATTGAACTAGTAAGTGATAGGGGGACCCATTTTATAAACCAGATCAAAGAAAACATCACTGAATATTTCTTGATCAGTCATAGAAAATCAGCCCCATATCACCCACAAGCCAATGGGCTAGCAGAAAGTACGAATAAAGTACTTTGTACTGTACTATCAAAATTAGTAAACACAAACAGAAATGATTGGGATCTACAACTTAATCATGTCCTATGGGCTTATAGAGTGGCTTACAAAACTGCAATAGGGAGCACACCATTCAATCTAGTATATGGACAAAATGTAGTTTTACCTATGGAATTCCTTATTCCAACATTAAAAGTAGGAAGTCACTATAATTGGACTAGACATGAACTATCAGAAAGAGTGATAGAATTGGAAAAGTTGGGAGCATCTAGACTCCAGGCCATTATGAGTTTATATGTGGACAAGAAAAGACAAAAAGCTTATCATGATGTTCACATAAAAGAGAAAGATCTACAGGTAGGAGATCTAGTGCTGGCTTATACAGTTAGAGAACATCAGAAAAAGTTCCAGAAAAAAGGACATGGACCATATATTATACATCAAATAAGCAACAGTGGAGCCATTCAACTAGCTAACATAGAAGGAGAAATCATGCCAAACTTTATAAGTGGATGTAGAGTTAAGAGGTATGATTGCCCATTAACTGTTGATGAATGGAGAAGGTTGCAACAAGCCCAAAACAAGAAAAGAGAAGAGGAAGACATTAGTAAAGAAGCCCAACAGGAAGCTATGGAAAGGATAAGAAAAATCAATGAGCTCAGGGAAGTCTGTCTGTGTGAATCTCCTCTCAAACCAAAGGAACATGTCCCTGTGATGATAATGGATTTTCAAAATGAAAACATTAGGGTTTTGATAGATTCTGGAGCACAAGTAAATCTGATTAGTTCAGCCCTGGTAAGTAAATTCAACATAAAAAGGAAAGAAAGTAGAACCCTAATCAAAACTTTGGAAGGTCAAGTAGTACAGAGCATGTCTTCACTGACTATTGAAGTAAAGTTTAATGAAGAATATATGACAATAGACTGTGAAGAATGGCCAGATAATTTGATGACTGAAAAAGTGATTTTAGGTCAACCATGGCTTCAACAAGGTAAAGTGATCTTGGATTTTGAAAAAATGAAGCTTAAATTGAACATAAATGACAAAAGGTTTTTAATATTTCTATTGAGTAATGAAAAACAGGAAATTCAATCAGATGTGCATGATATACACTTGGAAGGATTCACTTTTGCACTTGAGGATACACAGACATTACCAATACAAATGCTAAATCATCAAGCTTCATATGATCCAAATCAGCAAAGGATTGGAGGAACAAAGAAGGGTGGTGAGATAAGAAGAAGATGGCAATCATGGCAGGGTTCAAAGAATCAAAGCATCAGAGCAAAAAGCACATGGAATCAAAGTCTACAGCAGGTCTACTCATTAAAACAGGAATCAAGGACAAAATGGATATGGAGACCAAAAGCTCCTACAAAATACTTATCCAAAGGGAATGATTGGTTGCTGGGAACCAGACCAATTGGAGTCAGGAAGTACTGGGTTAAACAATCAGAATTGTTCCAGTGGAAGAAAGATCATCCAGATTTGAACTATATCTAGAAAATCATGGAAATTATGAAAAAATACATATTAGACCTGATTTTCTTTTCTAAAAGAGAATTAGGAGGGGAGGAAAAGAAAGAAAAAATTATTATGAAAAAAAATGAAAATGAAAAAAGAAAAGAAATGGAAAAAAGTATTTGAAAAAAAAAAAAGAAAAAAAATCATTGCTGAAAAAAGAAGAGAGAAAAAAAAAATCTGTTGAAAAAAAGAGAATGAGAAATTGTGAAAAATTGTTTACTTTCTGTTGTTTTTTACAAACAACATATGTCGCAAAGCAAGATCTAGGGAGAAGAATAGTAGAGATCTATTTATTTTTTATGTTTTTATTTCTTGTTAGTTAGTTCTTTAGTTAATTTTTGTTAGTTTTTTGTTTTCTATCATTTGATACATGATTTATCTTTCCAAAAGAATGGTTAGGAAAAGGGACTGCACTAGACATCTTGCTATACTTGTGATGATCACTTGTTGAGTCTTTTCTGGAGAAATGAAGTTTATTTTGGATTTCTCATTCTTATGACATGACTTCTGAAAATGAATTCCTACATATTACTCTTTGATTTCTTGCAACTTATGTGGGTGGAGTTTTTCTTTATTTTAGTTTCCTCATAAAATGGTGAACACTAAGGAGCTGCCAATTCATGACTTCAAGGCAGAATCAGTTGTGCTATCAAGAGGCCATTGGTTTCTGGATAGTGAAGCTGTGGAGGAACAGGTGGACTTAGAGTCAGAGGAAGAATCAGAAATTCCAGAAGCTGAGAAAGTGGTGAAGGAACTTAAGGAGACCCTAAATATAATTGGCCAACACATATTCACGGTGGGGGTAGGAGGATACAAGTATACAATGTTGTGCCAGGAGTTCTACAGGTTCCAAAGAGTGGCAGTCAACATGAAAAGATGGAAGGCAGTAGGGCTGCACAGAGTATTGGAGGAGCCTATCTTTTTCATTGACTTTGAGAGAGTATCACAGGTAATGAACAGTTTGACAGAAATGATGGAGCCCAGTTCTTAACAAGAATCATTTATCATGTTCTTGGGATGGAAGATCAACTAAAATTGTCTCCAGAGGCATAGTATTTCAGAAATCTTATGGTTGGAATCAAGAGTCCTCCAAGGAAATTGACTGAAAGGGAAACAGAAGGACAAACCCGTATGAGGGGAACAGGTATGAAAAGGAAAATGATATCTGAAGAAGTAATTCCTGTGAAGAAAAGAAGGTTGGACCCAAGGAAGGTGGAACTAGAAATGGAGGAAGCCACAAAAGAGGAACATGAGGAGGCACAGAAACAGGTTCAAGCCTCTAGTGAACCACATCCACCCCAAACAAGGAAAGAGCAACTATACACCTATCTAACCCAAGGGAATAACAAGAGAGCTATGTATGAAGCACAATACCAGAAAATGCTGGAAGACTACTCATGCAAAGCTACAGACTGGATTCAGGAGGAGGTGGAGCACTATGAAGCTCTTCATGACCAAATGATGACAGCTGAAACTGAGGAGGTGTTTGTCAGAAAAGAGGTTGAATTGCTAGCTTATTTTAAGGAATTACAAGGACCCCCAGAGACCAGAACCACTGTGGTGGTGAAAAAGAAGGTTCCAAAGAAGCCAGTACAAAAAAAGAAATTGACCAAGAAGGGAAAGGGTAAATCCATAGCTGAAACTGTTATCACCAAAGAGAGAGAGGAAGTAGTCATGGAAGAAACACAGAAGCCATCCTTGGTGGAAGAAGTATCAAGACCCACAGAACCAGAAAAAGGAGGGCCTTCACACTTCTCATCTGATTCTGACAGTGATATTGAGAGCTTTCTGTTAAAAATTCTAAATTTGTCAATACCAAATACTCCCAATGTCATTATACAGACCTCTGAGAAACAAAAGACACCTGAGGAATTAAAGAAGAAGTCTCAGGAGAAACCACTTCAAGAGCAGGCAGAAAAAGAGCTTAGTCTGGAAGATGAAAGAAGAATAATGAAGGGACAGGCAGTAATGATAGAACAAGCAAGTGAAATAAGGGAAGAAGTTAGTTGTGGAATAGTGCATAGTGGGATGAAATTTATATGGACAAAACCCTCACAGACCTACTTTAAACTGGATGAGAGCATAGAAGAAATAGCTAAGAAGGCATAGGTGTACAACTCAGTCATAGCACAAAAAGGCACAGAACAAGATCCACTACAGGAGGTAGAGGAAGTATGTGAGAAAGGTAATGTTCAAAAGGTTACAGGGAAAGTAGTGGAAAAAGAAATCATTCAGAGTATAAAGGATGTGCTGCATGATTTGAAGAATAATGAGGAATTCACATCCAATGAGGATCAAGAACAAGAGGTAGAAATGGACATCATGGACATTGATGAACAGGAAGAAGGATACAAAGAAGATAGAGGCAATGATCAGGTCAAAAATTTAGAAATAGCTGAAACAGTTTTAGCACAGGAAAAGGAGAGACAGGAAGAACAAGCAGGTGAATGTCAGGGAAATTTTGGTGAAGAAACTGAATACAATTTGTTCCAGGAAACTATAAGCCAGGAAAAGGAGATGCAAACAAAGGAAGGATATTTTTCTGAAGAAACTCAACAGGTGTTGGAGAAAGAAAAGGTACAAGAAATAAAGCTGATCTCAGATGTTTTGGAGCAAAAGAGTTCAGGTGTTCAAGAAGACATGGTAGATTTAGAAACATTGGACACTCAGCCAAGCCATGAAGAAAACAAGGCCAAAATTATAGAATATGAGGGAGAAGAGGAAGAGAAGAGTGAATGCAAAGAGGACAAATAGCTAGAACCCAAACAAATAGCAATAGAAGGAGGACTGGAAAGAATCCCAAAGAGTATTAGATCAACATGTCAACTCATTATGAATAATATTGAACAGTTCAAACCCTCAAGCCGAAATATGATCATTTCAGGGATGGTAGCAGAGTCAGAATTTGAAAAAGGCAGTATGGTTATTAAAGAGCATAAAAGGGAAAAGGAGCATATGGCAGAGCAACTAAGGAAGGTGCAAGAGAAGAATGAGGAGTTTTCCAATAAAATAATTGCTTTGGAAGAACTGGAAGTACAGAAGCAAAACAAGATTCAATACTTGGAAGAGAAGAGTATGCAACTAACAGAGCAGAATGATAAATTGGAAAAAGAATTGAGAAAGATTGAGGGGAGATATAGAACTCTGCAAACTTCCTATCAAATTTTGACTAAAGCTAATGAAGAAATCAATAAGCTACTATTGGAGGAAGGACAATTGAAGGAGGAAAGTCAGACAGCCCAGTTGACAGAGGAGGAAAAAGAAGGATTACATAAAGAGATTCAAAGATTACAAGGAGAATTGAAAGAAGCCAAAGAATTAGAAAAGCAGGCTAGTACACATGCTGCTACGTCTATGAAAGGGTATAATAAGCTATACTTGGATATGGAAAAGGAAAGAGGTGAGTGGCAGACAAAGAGAGAAAAGGAACGGAATGAGTGGAAAAAAGAAAGGGAATTATGGGCACAACAGAATGGGAGTCTGATGTTGACTATAGAAGAATTGCAGAAGAAATTGAATAAGCCACAAATCCAGGAAGAGACACATGTGGAAACCACACATGCAGAAGAATATGGGGTAGACAATATTGCGGGAATACAACATGACAATGAACCAGCACACAAAAGATCAGAAGAAGAATATTAAGAGGATTTTGTGAAGAAATTGCTGACAAGTAGAGATTCTAGAATGGAGTTCATCAGAAAGATGCATGATGAGTACGAAGAGCAAATTGTCACATTCGCATTGAATAAGGGAATCAATCCAGATCAGCATCACTGGGCAGCAGATGGATTGGGGATACCATTTTGTATGATTTTGGAGAGTATAAAGAACTACCAGATGGCCAGAGTTGGGCTACCTCCAAACAAATACTTTGAGTATGAAGAGGACATCAATATCACTAAAGAACTATTTGAGAGAGCCAACCCTAAGTGGAGAAATAAATGGTTGGATGCCAACAAAGAATGTAGGAAAATCTGGAAAGAGGCACCTCTTCATTTAAAGATCAATCCAGCCTATTGTCTAGTGGCACGAAGAAGAGAATGGACAACTTTTTGGGATAGAAGAAGAGAAGGTCAAATTCCACCAAAGTGGATGAATTTCCCGAAAGTAGCAGGTCCAAAGGCAGGCACATGGCCTACCAAGAGTTATATGGTGAATACTGCTGAGTCTGTAATAACTACATACAAAGATGTCAATGACCCTGCTTGCATACTACTTGTAAGAATAATGAGATTAATTCTGGCTTGTATAGAAACTTATACTGACACAGATATTAGAACCTTGAATTATATCGGCTTTAATTCTCCAACAGACACCTTATTATTTGATTTGAGCGAAACACCTGACAGAATCTGCTTAATGGCCTACTACAGCAGAATTATATTTTTGGGTAGTCATTACTTACAGATTTTTGAGGATGCCTTTGATTATGGGTTTTTTGAGAGGGAGTCAGAGATTTTTGGAAACCTATCAGTTGTTACAAAGTCCAGACTTACAGCATATGAAGCTGCCTACACAGAGTACTTGAAAAAGGATGTCATAGATAAACCTGAAGCTGCAGTACAGTGGAGAAAGGCGTTATTCAAGATGGTCAACAATCTAAATATAACAGAAAGAAAAAGTCATGATTTGCTGTCACAAGTATATCAAAGAAAGAAGAAATGAAGAAAAGTGATCAGTGCAGAGGAGCAGGAAAATCTTTCGTCAGGAGCCGAAAGGCTTAGGAGGGGAAGGATGTTGGAAGATGCATTTTTGGAAACCTTTTTGAAGGAAAATAATTGTAAAATGATAGAAATTTGGAGAAATATTTATGCAATTGTTGTAAAAATAAGGAAGAGTCTTCCTTATGTAGGATAGAATCTTATGTATTTTATCTAGAATTTTTGGAAACTCCTAGATAGCATATTTTTAGAATAATAGAGGAAAGGACCAAAATCCAAGTGTGAAAAGGGACACTTGAAAATGTATATAAGCTAATTTCCTCTATTATGAGGGGGTTGGTTAAATCATTTGTGTACTTGCTATCCAAGTGAATAGAGAAGGAGTTTCTGCTGAAAATCGTGTTTCTCCTCTTCTATGTGGTTTCTTTGATTTGTGAGTCTAGATCTTGTGTATCCATGGAGATTTGTGAGCTTTTATTGTGTAAATCTGTTGAATGTGTATGAAGAGAGCTGAATACTGTTGTGATGAGTGATGAGTTGATGAAAAATGGTGCTGGAGCTGAAAATCGTCTGTTTGCACAGAATCGCGATTGTCTCGTCTGTATGATCTATGTGATATTTTTTTATTTTGACTTCATAATTGTGTTCTGCTGATAAAATAGCATGGAATAGACACCAAGATTGTAGAAAATGGTGTAGATTTGCTCAAGATAATCCAAACCCTAGAAATTTCCTCTTCATCTTCACTATTCTCAGAATTCCAGCCATTATTCTCTTATTTCTTGGATTCGATCATCTTGAAGGGGCTGTGGTCTCAAGAATACTTCCAGGATTGACAAAATAAAGATGTCTTGTTGATTCTTTATGCTAAATGATTGGACAGGACAACTCCAAAGATCAATAACAAACATTTTTTGGTGCCGTTGCCGGGGAGTAATTCAAAAGCTTCATTGAAGTTGGACCTTGCTGGATCTTCTATTGATGATGGTAACAAACACAAGGGAAAGGTAACACTCTTTAATCAAGAAATGTGAACATGAAAAGGTAGATGTCTTTTGTTTGTCTTTTGGGAAAAGAAAGCAATAGATCATCTTTTAGGAATGGAAGTGCTGAAATTTTTGTAAATTGATAGTTGCTCATTACATTTTGGAAGTAAAAGTGCAGGTGTGTGGAAGATATAAGCCAAGAAAGCTGAAGATGAGGTAACATGTGTCTATTCTTGCATTTTTAGAGTTCTTTTTGACCAAGTACTAGGCACCATAGTTGATCTTGGCATGGTTGCACTAAGGAAAAGTCAGTTAAAGTAGCTAGATGCAGGTGTAAAAGATTCATGAGTCTATTCTTGCATTTTTAGAGTTCTTTTTGACCAAGTACTAGGCACCAATGCGGATCTTGGGAAGATAACATTGTTGCACTAAGGAAAAAGTCAGTTAAAGTAGCTAGATGCGAGTAGAAAAGATTCATTTGTTAGCCAAATCTGAGCATAAATCTTGAGTTGAGCTGCATTTTGAAGAAAAATATGTGATTGAGTTTGTCTTTGCAAAAATTGCTTGCACTTCATAGCACATTTTCTTTGGAAAAACTTTCTTATGAACTGTTGTGATAGCTGAGCCATAAAAAATCATAACCAATCAAAAAACACAGGATCAGTAGATCACCAAAACAAGGAACCCTAAGTAAAGTGTTCACCTTTATTTTAGGGCAAAATACTAAAAAAATTCATAAAAACAATCAAACAAATTTCTTTTCTTCTTAGGAAGTTGTATTGGAGCTGTGTGGATGGGAGTGATAGGGACCAAGTAAGAGAAAAGCAAAAAATTTGTCAAAAATTAGCAAATTTGAAAAACACGATTTTCTGTACAACATCGTGATTTTCTGATTAATGATGGTGATTGTGAGGTAAACTTGCAGGTGATTGTGGAATTGGAGTTGGTAAAGGATACTGAAGGGGAACAAGAGTAGAGAATACTCAAATTTTCATAAAATCAAAAGTTTAGAAAAAACACGATTCTCTGCACAAAATCGCGATTTTCTGAGTAAGGTTGTGATTTTGGTGTAGAAGTATAGGAGTTTGGTGAATTACAAAGGAAAGAAGGTATTGAAAGAAAACAAGAAGAAAGAATACTCAAATTTGCACAACATTAGATCTTCAGAAAAAAACACGATTTTCTGCACAAAATTGCGATTTTCTGTAAGGGAATTTTTTTTGGAATTTCTAACATATTTGGGTACTATGAGAAAGAAAATTGCAAAAGATGTCATCAAGATTGGGTAAGTAAGGATTGGACAAGTGGAAGAGTGAAGAATTTTGAAAATCACACAAAATCGCGATTTTCTGGACACTATAAAAACCTGGAATTCAAAGAAAAATTCATTTGAGTGAGAGTGAGGGAGAGAGAGAGTGATCAAAATCGCGACTTCTTGCAAACAACTATCATTGGAAAAACTTTCAACCAAGCAAGCAATGTAAGGAGTCCTAACATCATTCTTAAGTACATATTTTTGTATTTGAGTGATATAATAACACAAAAAATAGAAAATAATCAAAAATCACGGAATCGCGATCTTCTGATTTTTTGGGTTTTCTATAGGAAAAAAGTATTTTCTGATAAATTTCTTTCATTGCATGTTAAAAAATCAATAAGGCGATTCTATTAGGAGAAAGAGAAATCTGAAAATCAAAACTTGAAAAAATTCGAAAAATTGTTCAAAATCGTGATTCTGAAGTTCCCAAATCGTGAAAAACACGATTTTGAGCACAGACAATCGTGTTTTTCACGATTCTGTGCTCAAAATCGTGTTTTTCACGATTTTGTGCACAAAATCGTGTTTTTCATGATTTTGTTCCCAGACAATCGTGATTGCTCACAATTGTATATAACACGATGTGAGCACAAAGTCGTGAAAAACACGATTTTGAACACAGAATCGTGAGAAACACGATTTTGAGCACAAAATCGTGAAAAACACGATTTTAGTCATAAAATCGTGAAAAAACAATAGCCTAGTCACAAAATCGTGAAAAACACGATTTTGTACACAAAATCATGAAAAACACGATTTTGAGCACAAAGTCGTGAAAAACACGATTTTGAACACAGAATCGTGAGAAACGCGATTTTGAGCACAAAATCGTGAAAAACACGATTTTAGTCATAAAATCGTGAAAAAACAATAGCCTAGTCACAAAATCGTGAAAGACACGATTTTGTACACAGAATCGTGAAAAACACGATTTTGAGCACAAAGTCGTGAAAAAACATGATTACCCCCTCATAATAGAGAAAATTAGCTTATATACATTTTCAAGTGTCCCTTTTCACACTTGGATTTTGGTCCTTTCCTCTATTATTCTAAAAATATGCTATCTAGGAGTTTCCAAAAATTCTAGAAAAAATACATAAGATTCTATCCTACATAAGGAAGACTCTTCCTTATTTTTACAACAATTGCATAAATATTTCTACAAATTTCTATCATTTTACAATTATTTTCCTTCAAAAATGTTTCCAAAAATGCATCTTCCAACAACAAGGCTTGTTGACTAAGTACAATAAGGCTTGATGATCTATGAAGAACTTGAATTTGTTGGCTAAGAGATAGTGTCTGAATTTCTTTACAGCGTACACCATTCCTAATCCCTCTCGCTCCATAGTTGTATAGTTTCTCTCGTCTTGATTCAGTTGTCTACTTGCATAGGCAATTGGATGATCTAACTTTCCTTCATCTGCCAGTTGAGCTAAGATGCATCCTATTGCGTAATTTGAAGTGTCCACATGAATATGGAAAGGCTTGTTCCAATTCGGTGTTTTCAGAATTGGGGTTGTGCTAAGTCGCCTTTTTAACTCGTTAAATTCCTTTTCACGTTCATCATTCCAAGTGAATTGGGTCAACAGTCCAGGTTTTGCAATTATGGCATACATGTGGATAAATCGGTGATAGTATCCACAATGTCCCATAAATGCTTGCACTTCTTTTGCATTATTCGGTCTAGGAAGTTCTAAAATGACCTTGATCTTGTCTTCATCTGCAGATATTCCGTCTTGACACTATGTGTCCTAAGATCTTCCCTTGTATTACCATGATGATGCACTTCTCGGGATTCAGGAAGACTCTATATTGTCTACATTTATCAAATATTTTCTGCAATTCTAGAATGTGGTCTTGCCTTTGATTTGAATATGTGCATAGGTCATCTACATACACTTCCATGCTTTTCTTTAGGAATTCTTTGAAAACATGACTCATCAACCTTTGGAAAGTAGCAGGTGCGTTAGTGAGTCCAAAGGGCATCAGCCTGAAAGCATAGACTCCCCATTCAGTCCCGAAGGCGGTCTTATGTTGATCCTCAGTAGCAATAGCTACTTGGTTGTATCTAGAGAATCCATCCAAGAAGCTATAGACTTCTTTTCCTGCAACTCTTTCCAATAGGTGGTCGGTGATAGGTAATGGATAGCTGTCACGGATTGTGGCTGCATTGAACTTTTTCAGATTAATGCATACTCTAAGTTTTCCGTTCTTTTTAGGCACAACCACTAGTGGTGATACCCATTCAGTATGTTCTATTTCATAAATGAATCCAACTGCTAATAGCTTGTCTATTTCCTCTTTTATTTTTGCAGCATAGACCTTGTTATAAGTGTAAGGGTGTTGTTTTGATGGTTTTTCCTCCGAGGTCATTGGTATTCTATGGGAACAAATGGAGGGTTCCACACCCTTGAGATCCTTGTAGGTCCAAGCAAATACATCTCGATATTCCCAGATCAACTGTATTAATTCTTCTTCCTCCTTGGTTGACACATCTTTTCCTATGTATGTACATGTTTCTTCTCCATCTTCTACAGTTACTATGATCTTTTTTGTTTGTTCCCTGTTGTTGTACGCTTCTCCTTCTCTTGCCTCTCTCTTAGGCATTTGAATAGCTATTTTTCTCTCTTCTACTTCATATCTTTTGAAATGCTCCAGAACCTCAAAAAGGCTAGGATTTGGTTCGGTCTTACTCACACTTTCCTCCTGCTTTGGTACTATGGAGGCTGCTTCTATTGCTAACACTTTGGTCATTCCATATTTGTCTTTGGTTTGAATGGCTTCTAGGTAACGTTCTTCATAATCAAATTTTGGTTCCATCTCTATGCTCTGGTATTCTTCTTTCCACTCCTTTTCCAATATTTCCCCTAGTTCTACTTCTTGAAGGACAACCATGTACAAGTTTACATCGTACCCCTCTTCGTCCACACATTCATTCATCGTAAGCACTTCTTCATTCACACATACATCTAAGGTTGCTAGGATCTCCATACATCCATGTGGCTCAAAGGCTTCATCAGGAAAAATTTGAGGCATGTACATTGGATCCTCTACCGGCCGATAGTTAGGATGTCCTATTGGCCATAACTGCACCTTGTTATCCTCTTTCTTGGCTTCTTTACACATCCATGATTGGGCATCCTCATGCATCCATGATTGATCGCTTGATCCAACACTATGGATAGACAAATCATCCTCTTCCTTATGTATGGGGTTCCATTGTAGTGGTGGTACATCTCAATATGCAAAGGTATGCAAGTTTATCTTGGTGGTGTTTCCTTGATGTTGAAGGTATAATGAGTCTCGTCCCCAATCTTGCACTACCCTAAGCTGTCTTATGATGGGTCTTCCTAATATCATCTCATAGTTATTTGATTTTCCAAATTGACAGATGGCTAAAGTATGCTCAAATTCAACTCTAGAGGTGGTTAATTTGATCTTTTCTAATATTCCCAATGGTTTTTCAACATGACCATCTGCTAACTGAAGCTTTATGTGAGTGGGTCGTAAGGCAGGCTTTCCCCATTTCTCCCAAATTTCTTTGGTAGCAATACCTACTCCCGCTCCTGTGTCTAGTATGGCTTTGGTCATATAGCCATTGTAAGTGACATGTAGACACATGTTGCCTTCATCTCCTTCACTAAATTGTCCAACTTTATCCACTGGAATTTGTACCTTCGGTGGGTTTTCCTTTTCCTTACTTTCCTTTTCGTTCTTCTCCTGCCCTAATTCCAGTTGTCCTACTAGTTGTTTCCATAATTGTGGTTTAACACGAAGTAGTTCTTCCACAGTCAACTGGCCTTGTCCTTTTGTCTTTTTAAGTTCTGTTAGAAAGTGTGAATTCTTATATGAGTTTCCCTTTCCTTTTCCTCGTATTGTAGGCACTCAGAAGATCATGGATTCTTTTTCATACTCTCCCATGTAATTTGGTAGGGTCGAAATTCTCTGAGCTTCTTCCCTATTTCAGTCTAGTCTCGATACTTCCTCATATACTTCTTCCATGTTGGGACTTTGTTGATAAACTTGCACATCTAATTCCTCAAAAGGAGGTTTAGCCACTACATTCCTTTTCCATTGTTCTTCTCGGATTCTATTCCACAATTCTTTTGGCCAATCAGCCTCTAAATCAAGCACTGTTGACATAGGTTCGTCCTAGGTTTTCAATAGCTCACGTTTATCATCCTTCTCTTTCGGTTCCTTGTCCTTGGCTTTAACACAATCCTTGTATTGATCATCCGATATCCTTGTCTTGGGGAGGGCAAGGATAGTCTTTTCTAGGGTTGCTTGTGCTACCTCTATGAGTTTTCTACATATCGCAAGCCTCTCCTTTTCTAACTCTCCTTATGGGTAAAGCTTTTCATGTTGCTCCACATTCGGTCCAGTCTTAATTCTAGCTTGGTATGCTTTCAACCACATGTCCAAATCATCTGGTTTTGGGTCGGCTAGAATTGATCCTAGCTTTTTTGACTCTCAGATAGATGGTGGAATGGGAATTTCTTCCCGAATCTCTGGTTCTTTAGGTTTCTTATTGCTTCGCGTATGTTTCTTGTCTTTCTGATTTTTGTTTTTCATCCATTTTTCTTTGAGCTTCTCTCTTCTTCCCTTCCACTTTTGGCTTTTCGTTGCTTGGGTACTCTTGCATGGGTCTTCTGAATCTTCCACTACTTGACTTCTTGGGTTATAGTTTCACAGTTTTCTTGTTCAAGGTCCGGTTGTTTTCCTTCTTGTTCCTTCGTTCGTGCTCGTGTAATGGCCTTTAATGGTACGGTGTATTCCTTGTCACTTCTCGATGCTTCTATCACTTTGATCACATTAATAGGTGCAGTTTCTTGAGCCTTGTTGGGATTTTTTGGGCAATCTCGGAAGAGATGTTCCTTTCCACAATCACTATAATACCCTTCCCAAGTCCTAAGAGGTGGTGGGTTGTACAGCCGAGTGCATTCTCTGATAAAGTGATATCCTCCGCATCTATAACACGGTCCTCTCAGCACAGGTGGTTTGATGGGTGGTCTTACGGGTGCCTGTGCTTTAGGTGCAGTGTACATTAATGTCACCACTTTTGGTCCATAGGTATTGTCATATCCTTCGCATCCATAGTATTGCGGATCATAAGCTTGCTCGTAATCCATTATACTAGCATCATAGGAATAGTACTCCCCTTGGGATTGCTCGTATCCTGGGTTTGTTGACTCTACACTAGCTATTGGTGATGCTGGCACTATGGCTCTTTCTAAGTTTTCCTCTGGTTGGGTATACTTGATAGGTACCACATTTTGGGGATGTGACAGTTGTGGTCCTAACACAGGCTGGGGTTGTGCATATTGTGCTTGCTCATATGGCCTAGGTGCTCCTAGTGGTGCTGGATAAGGATTGTACCTAGGCATTTCTCTGCCTATCTCTCTAGGTGGATATCCATTTGGCCGATACTGAGGTGGTTGTAGAGGCCTTGTTTGCCTATTGAATGGGCAATTTCTCGTGGTGTGATTGGTGTATTTTTGTTCTATGTGATAATACAAGGTCGTTCCTTGATGGGGCTGTCTATTATAAGAGTACGCTTGAGGTGCACTTGTTCCTCCTCGCACACACATGTGATTGGGGTGATCACCTCCACATAAGCTACATCTTCTCAACATGGGAACTCTTAGAGATGGATGCTGGTAGTTTCTTTGTCCATGAACTCCTAACTTCTTCGCTACCAGTTCTGCTAATTCTTCTATGTTATTGGAGTTGGATGTAACCATACGCTGAGCGTCTTCTGATTTAGTAGGACTGGTCGCACTCTTGAGATCATCTTCTAGGTTGTCCTCTAGATCAATACACTCTTGGAGACATTCACTCAATGTCTGTAGTCTCTTCACGTAGACTAATGTTCTTAGAGTTCCGTTTGTTAATCTGTCCAAAAATAATGATATCATTTTTTGTTGCGTAGGTCTTTCAGCTACAGGACATCTATCAACATACTGATTGAATCTTCGTGTAGCTTTTTTTACAGTTTCATTGGGGTTCTATTTAAAGCTATGGATTAAAGATGAAGAGTTGTGTTTAATCCCTCTTTTAGTGTATTCCCCTATGAATTCTTGAAAGAATTGTTCAATATCTCCAAATTGATTTGGATCCAATGGCTAGAACCACGTCAGAGTTGTTCCGGTGAGCGTGAATCCAAAGGACTCATACTACACAAAGAAGTCATCCACTTGTTCAGCTCTTAGAACTTGTTTAAATTTAGCAATGTGGTCATAAGGTTCTCCCAATCCATTGTAATGATTTCTCATGCATTTGGCCACCTGAATAGGTCTTAATCTTCTCATGGGCTCTGGCTGTCTAGGTATTGCAGGGACTACTGGTCTAATTGGGGGTATTCCAGGTTGCACTCCTAGTGGTGGTCTTGGTCTTACTGGCGGTCAGTGTTGGTTGCCTAATCCAGGGTGTGTCTGATTGTGTGCTTGCATTCCAAGCATTGTAAATTGTACATGTGTTCTGTTTGGAACACTCCGATGGCTTGTTTGTCCCGACATGTTTCGATTCCTACTGTGTCCCAAAAGGGTTTTGAGAGGTAGTTGCTTGTTCTCATTGAGGGAATACAGGTAACCCCATGTACTTCAGTCTAGCCCTATCTAAGGCATCTACGAGCTAATACCTTCTTTGGTTTTTGTCTAGGTATGTTACTCTAGACTCGTCGTCCGGATCTTTTAACTCGTAAAATGTCATCGTGCTTTCTTCCTGTCCCTATGTAGGTGAGTCTATTTGTAACAGTAAATCTGCTCCATAGATCAAATAGACCTCCAATAAGTAGTCATCTTGAGGTATCAAATCCCCTCTCAAGATTTGTGTCACTACTGACTTTCCTCTAGGAGTAGTTACTAACTCTCCAGGGTCTGGCCTTCCTAAATGTTCTTGTCCTTCCAATTCTCCTCTCTCATTGATCAATTTTGGGTGTTCTATCACCACATAGATGTGACCCAACTTATCCACATACACCCCTCCTTCATACTTGACAGCTGGTCTGGGCACAATTGTGGAATCGGTGGAGGTTACCATCCTAGCAACTGATCTATTTAACCCATCCAAGAAGATAGGAATCTCCTGGGCATTAGTAGACACGTATTGCAAAGAGGTGCGGTACTCCCCTTCTACCGTAGACATGAAGTTTCTCTCAGGAACATGACCTTGCATGTTTTCTGAAGCCATGGGTATCTCCTCCTCCGAATCACTAGAGGTGTCAGAATAGGTAGAGCGGTGACTGACCTGAGCGGTACTTCCTACTAATGATACAACACTTCTCCGGCTACTTAGAACTCTTCTTGACCTCAAGTTCATTCACCCTTCTGGGGCTATCTTGGCCATTAAAACTCTCCTTAAGTAGCTCCTCAAATGCCTCAATTTTACCTTTAAAAATGCTCAAAGTGTTCTAGATTATACCACTTTGGCGATACTGCACTAGGCGATACCAGGCTGTCGGCAATACAATACTGCTACAGTGGACAATATGATACTAATTTTGCCCGATACGATACTATGTGTTGAGGTGATACGATACCACCTGAAGACACGATACGATACTGATGTAGACCACGATACGATACCAGATATACCCGCGATACAATACCACAGTAGTGCACGATACGATACCTCTGCACTACGTGATACGATACTACAAGAATCGACGATACGGTCTTGGGTGCGCGATATGATACCAACCTCACGATACGATACCAGAAATGACACGATACGATACCTAAAGTTTAGGTGATACGATACTAGAATTCTCACGATATGATACTGATTCAATGGACGATACGATACCACTTTTTGGCACGATACGATACTAAAAGGGGCCACGATACGATACTGGAATTGTATGCAATACGATACCGCTCGATCGACGATACGATACCGTGACCAAGACAATACGATACCAAGTGGACTGTGATACGATACCACTGGCGAATCGCGATCGCGATACCAACTTGGCGATACGATACCAAAAATGGTATTGCGATACCACAGGTGGTAACAGGCGATACGATACTTTGGCGAGTATCACGATAGAAGGGAATTTTGGTATCGTGATACCAAAATCACATGTAAATGCACATCTACAGTGTTTTTGATTTTGAAATCTTGAGGTAGCTTACCTTTGTGATACCCTACTTGAGTCTTGAGTTCACTATGTAGCTTAAAATGCTTGGTTTGCACGATACCACACGGACGATACGGATCGCTCTTTGCAGACGATACCACTCTGGGAGCAAGTGTCAAATGAACTACAATTTTTTGGCTTTTATAGTTTTTGGTGACTCAAGCCTATACTACACTAATTTGGCAATTCTTTGGGATTTTTCTTGATGAATTTGACCTACTCCTACTCCACTTCTCTTCCTAGCCTAACTCTAACTCTTTCTTCTCTCTCTCTCTCTCCTAACCCTAAACCTAAAATCTCATTACACACACACCTCCGGGATGTGGAGTAACAAGTGCTGAAGTGTTGGACTACTTTCCACTGAACAAATTCACTTCTAGAAGTACGACTTCTTCACGCTACAGCTGTAACCATCACGAAGGCACCTTGATCGAGTGTGTTCCCCAGCAACGACACCAAAAACATGTGTACCTAAGTCACGAAGTCTAGGGACTTGTGCCAAAGAGAATAAATCTCGCTTGACACACAAGTGCATATAGTGGTGGGTTGACACACACTTAATTATCAATCGGAAGAATAGACCTAACCAAGTGTATGAGGACATGTGGGTACCTGAAGGAAAGTGAAGTGGTTCAGCTAAAATGTATGAGAAAAGACTAACCTACCTCTCCAAACACACTTACCCACTGGAACTGTCTACCACGATACCACTTACAGTAGTTTTACTAATTTCAATGTTTCTCCTAGCTCCAAACTCTGAATATGGTCAATAGCAGGTTTGTTTCGAAGCTCTCGATGAGACGCTTCTATTAAACATGGTTTCACTCAATTTTGACAACCGTGCTTCAAGTTATGACGGGAAACACACACACTCACTCCACAACTCATGCTTGCTCACACACACACTACAATAGCTCAAAAGTGACGGGGAGGGGTAGACAACAGTCCTACACACACATTCCAATCTTCACACACACACACACACAAAAGATCATAGAGAAGATGAAAATCTACAGGAAAGAAGCAAATTCGAAATTTTGAAGCTCTCCTTCTTCAAAATGGCAAAAAGTCCCTACAAAGAGTCACAAAGTGAATTATATACATGTGCCCTAAAAATGCTCCTTTCACACAAGTGATCGGCACTTTATTGACTAATCTCTATTCTCCTACTATTTACAAGGAATGTATTACAATGATTTGGGATTATGCATCTAGAGGACTCCTCTACTGCATTTACATAGCTTGAGGGAATTTCCTAAGACTTTGAAGAAGAAAAATATGCCCATTAATTTTGAAACATTTGGGGCTCCTCTTTTGTGCCTCTTTGCTCTGCAACACAAGTGAATTGTCTTTTGATGACATGATCATGTAAGAAATCTGAAAATTCATTTGAAAGGCACTCTTTCCCTCCATCCGATCTGAGAGTATTTATATACTTTCATGTTTCCTTCTCCACTAGGTTTTTGAACCGCTTGAAGTGGTAAAACACCTATGACTTTGACTTCATGCAATACATCCAAACAAACCTTGAATGATCATCTATAATTGTGACAAAATATCTATACCTCCAATGGACGGCTCCCTTGTAGGTCCCCATACATCTGTATGTATGCGATTCAACACCATTGCTCACATGGGCTCCCTTCTTGAATGGCAATGGGCTTTGTTTTCCTAATTGACAAGCATGGCACAAATGTTGCACATTTTGAGATCTAAGATCAGGTAGACCACTCAGCAAGCCCTTCCTTTGCATTTCCTTCATCTTTGTAAGTTTATGTGCCCAATTCTTTTATGCCATAAGTCGATTTCTGCAATCTGTTTATTTCCAATTGATGAGTAGACAGTGTGAGGGGTTGATGGCTTTACATCCATGGTGAAGAGTCTTCCTTGCTTCTTTCCTTTTGCTATGATCTTGTAGTCTTGCATGGGGTCTTCAACAAAACATCCTTGATCATTGAACCTCACCTCATAACCTCTTTCAACCATTTGACCTATTGAAACCAAGTTCGTTGTGATGGTTGGCACATGCGACACATCCTTCAACACCTTGGAGCTTTGAGATCCATTCAATGCAACATCTCCCACATGTGTAATCTTGTGCTCAGTTTCATCCCCTATCTTTACATGTCCTTCAGTGATGGGTGAGTGTAAATTAAAGAAAACATCTTATTGCAACTCATATGGTTGCTACAACCACTATCAATGTACCATGTAAAATTTGAATTCACTCTTTCACTTGAACCATACATCATAAGAAAGTTCTCATTTTCTGAATTTGCTGAAGTACTAGCATAATTACCTTGGTTCCTTTTGTATCCTTGATTGCCTCCTCCTTTGGACCAACAATCTCTTGCATAATGGCCCATTTTTCCACAATTATAGAATTCTCCATTGGATGCTTCTCTTCCATGTGATCTTCCTCCTCTTCCTCTACTCTTTCCTCTTCCTCTTGATCAATAGCTTTGGTTGGAGCCTTCTTGGTTGCTTGAGCTTAAGTTTGACCTTCCTCTCCCTCTACCCTTGGAGTTTTGTCCACCTTTTATTTTGCCTTTGCCTCTACCTGCATAGAAAACTTGGGCTTGGCTGCCCTTTGATTGTGAACCTCCTTGATTCATCTCCTCGGTCACCATCAATGTGACTAATTGATCAAATTCTAGTAGGGAATCCCTCACATAAACTGATGTGGCGAATGCTTTCCACCTTTCATCCTCTCTCAAGCCATTGAGAGTGTGTGCGACAAGATTTTCATCTTCGATTGGGCTCCCGATTGAGGCTAGGGCATCTACAAGATCCTTAACCTTCAAAATGTACTCATTTATGTTAGTACTTGGTGCTTTCCTAATATTATTTAGCTCATTCTTGTGCTGAATCTTCCTTGCTTTGGTTGATGAAGAGTACAATCTCTCTAAGGTCTCCCAAACCTTCTTGGATGTGTCCAAGTCTTGTATATGCCCTATCATGCTATTGCTTATGTGTTTGGATAGAACGAATGTGACTCTCCTATCCCTTTCTATCCATTCATTTAGTGCCTTGACCTGCCCTTGAAGTGGTGGATCAAGTACATGAGGCATTGGCTCCGTTTCGCTCACTAATCCCCACAATCCTTTGTCCATAAGGTAGTTGCTAACTCTAAATTTCCATGGTTGATAATTGCCTTTCTCTAACTTCTCTATTTGTGCATTATACTCAGCCATACTGAGCTCTAAGATGCTCCTCTAGCTTCTCCTCAAGTGTTTGTATGATTTAGAAAGTGTGGATATTACCTTTCAATAGCTTTTCCCTTGCAAACCTTTGACTAGTTGCGATCTCGATCGATGCAGCATCCTTTCGATGTCTTCTTGCTTTGATAAGTCCTCGTTGTGCTTCCACGAGTTGTCTTGATACCTTCAAGTCTTCAATATGTTGCCCATTGATGTCTCCAAGCCTCCAAAATGTCTCTGATACCACTGATGGGATGATTCTAACACCCCAATGAAACAATGGAAGATGGCTACCCTCCACTAGGTCCACAAGCAGTGATATATGCTCACTGTTCTGAACTTTTCTCTGCACTTGTACATAGACTTAAAATAACATTTTGCCGACTTACAGTAGACTATAAGAGCTACACCAAAATCTTTAAATCATTAAAAATGGATATTCCATCTAGGAGAACCACCCTTTGCAAAATAGGCTACCTATTTGCAACACTCTGCCTATGTGCAGAGATATACCTTCACAAAGTTGGCAGTTTCTCACAACTCACTAGCCAAATAACTTGAAACTTTGGAGACATTCAAGGCACTATATGAGAGACCAAATGAAGCTTGAAATAAATAAAAATGAGTACAATGAGAGAGCAAACAATGCTATGCAATCTGGTACAATCAGATTTGGAAAAGCCTAACTACACCTCTAGATAGAGAGGAGCAAAATCATGGGAAAATGAGGTAGGCAAGCAAGGGGGCTGCTTGCTGGAGTTTATGACTTCACTAAACTAAGTGGGAAACTTGAGGATTTCATAAAACTCAAGAAATAAAGGCGGGATGATGCTTATATAGAGTTTCCTTTTCCTACAATCTAGTTAACCACGCACCAATCAGTGTAGGTGCACTTTTTGGTGGCTGATTTGATGAGATTTGAATTTGATTGAGTTTGGTGGAGCTTCTAACTTTATCCCATGACTTTGGGTCCTCCTTTTTTATTAGTCCACTTGCAAAAAGGAGGATTTTCAACAATATGTTTCACACATAACCGCCTAAGCCAGAAACTATGTGGTAAAGCCTAACTCTTGACCATACACCTCCCCATCTCCATGATTGACATGTTATTTTGTTCAACAACTCCATTTTGTTGAGGTGTATATGACACTATAAACTGATGTTTTATCCTACTTTCAACCAAAAATGCATTAAAATCATAAGACATATGTCCCCCCCCCTCTATTAGAACGGAAGGTGCCCATTTTACGTGTTGATACGTTTTCAACCAAAACCAAAATTGTTTGAAGCACATAAACACTTCGGACTTTGTGTTCAATGGATATACCCATGCATGCGTGGAAAAGTCATCAATGAAAGTCACGAAGTAAAGATAGTTTCCAAAAGAGGGTGTCTGCATAAGACCATAGACATCACTATGAGCAACCTGCAATTTTTTACTAGTTCGAACTGAACCATCTTTTGGAAAGGAGGAATGCTGCATTTTGCCCAAAATACAGCCTTCATAGACATGTTTTTTAGGTGCCTCAAGTCTGGGCAAAGAGAACACCATTTCAGATTTCTGTAGGCGTAGCAAACTAGCAAAATTCATATGACCAAAGCGTGCATGCCAAAGCTTTGCATCTAACATAGCTTGCAATAATTCTCTCTCCAACTCCAAGAAACTTTTATCCATGCATGGGATACATTACTTCTTATTATAACCTTCCAAATTCTCAAATGATATTGATTTTTTCCTCCACGTTTTTGGAATGAGCGATTCTTCCTCTATCTATGAAAAATCCCTATGGAGGGTGATACTACATCTACTGAGTGAGGAGGTGATTATCGCATTGGATCTTCATGTTCTAGTTGTGGGTGATATTGTGTAACCTCCTCTTGTGCCTTTTGCAATTCATCAATTTTATGTTGGAGTTCAAGGCTTTCTTCCATATAGGTATGTGTATAGTTGCGAATCTCATTTACCAAATCCTACAACTGAGAAACCTTTTGAACACTTCCTTTGGATTCTTGTTATGTTTGAGGATCGGTCTAGTCTAGTGGTGGTAGTAATTTTACGTTTCTAAGTTAAAACTTTACCTTTGAGCTTTTTACTTTTCTTCATAGTTTTCTCGTACTTTAGATGCAACTTTGTTCATGGTGCCTATGAAGTATATAAAAACTTCAAGCATTTCTTTGCACTCATTATGGACATAAATAACTTCTTCTTAATTCGTGATCTACCTCTTGTAGAAGTCCTTACAAGTAGACCGAGTTTCAAAAAAATATATCATGTGCTCTTATTCAACATGCATTCCGTCCATTTTTTGTTGATGATAAGATATTTCTCACATTCTCTCCATAGTTCAAGTCTTAGATTGTCGATTTCTTTGTCTTTACCTACTATCAATTGATGCACCTCTTGAGATTTTTGTTGGAACTCATGATGTTCCCTAGAAAAATGATCAAGATGCTACATTACTTCTATCATCTGACTACTTATATATGTGAGGAGATGGTTGGACACACTCCAAAGATGAGGTAGTTTTGCACAAATCTTGCTCTACACATGCCAATGTAGCTTCAGAGTACGTTAGTAGACACCTTTAGATTTCGAAATATGCATTTGGACCCACTATGTACCTTGGAGCATCATCTTCAAATAGTTATATCAAAATAGATAACTTTCATAGTTGAATGGTTCCAAAAAAACTTGTTATTTATGGACTAGGTTCCTCTTACTGAGTGCTCACTCATTGATTACAATTGACCTAAGAGCTTTTTGACATAGCTAAATGTAGACCTTAGCTCACTATTAGAAGTTATTTCATTAATTTAGGATGATTATATGATGAGAAATGATATTAAGAAGTTGGGGGTGTAATCCCAAGTTTTTCAGAAGATGACAATTTTCAAAATAGGTTGCTTACAGAGACATTATCTCACAATCTAATGAATCAAATGATATGAAAATTGATATTGACAAATAGACAGATCAGGCTATCTATTCCAAGTTGAATCACATCAAATAAATGAGTATACATAGAGAACTCGACTGATCAAAATTGCTGAAATGAAGACTTTGCAACAGACAACAACACACAGAGAAGGACTTTCACTAAATGAATCATATGCATATAATTATGAAAGTGTGATAGAAGGGAGATGATGTAGGCTTATGCATACATATGTGGGCTTAGTGTAGCCACAATTGTGAAGCTCAATAACGCCTTCTTCTTTGCTATATACCCACGACTAAAGTGATGTAGTTCTATAGTCATGAAGTGATTTTGAATTTTAAATCTGCCACCTAAAAGTGTTCCTACCTTTTTCGTAGTGATTGATTTGATTTTAACCACTTAGGTAGCTGTGACATAAAACTTTTAATGCTACTAGATTAATCTATTTTACTTTTATCTCAAGATTTAAACTCTATGCTTTTATAAGAGGTGTCCACATATGCTCTATGAGTGATCAAAAATTTATGTGAGATAAACCTTTGATATTTGGTCAAGCATCAAGGCTTGCCAAATGTACCAACAACTCCCCCTCAAGCCTAAGATGCTTGAGTCTTCAATCCTTAGGTATTTTCTGTAACCTCGTCATGGATTTAAACCTGTTAAGCTTTCTTCCATCTAATGATTTGGTCATCATGTTTGCACATTGCATATGTGTAGATACATAGGACAATTGTATCTCCTTGCTGGAAATCATTTCTCGAAAAAAATGATAATGGACTTCTATATGCTTAGCCCTAGCATGAAGGATAGGATTAGCACCTAAATGAAGTGAGCTCATTTTATCTCCAAATATAAATGGAGTGCCAAAATCCAACCTTTAATCTGTGTATAGGGTCTTGATCCACATTGATTCTTGTGTTGCATTTGCCAACCCTCTATATTCAGCTTCAGTTGATGAAATAGCTACAGTAGGTTGCTTCTTTGAAGACCAAGAAATAATTTTTGTACCTACGAATGATAGATATCCAGATGTACTTCTCCTATCATCCTTAGAACCCGCCCAATCTGCATCAATGAATAGCTTCACATTTAAATTAGAAATGTAAGGATAACATAGATCTTCATTATGTGTTCCCTTCAAATACTTCAATATCCTTTTGGCTGCATCCATGTTGGGTTTCCTAGGAGTGTGCATAAATTTTCTAAGCACACTTACTCCATAGAAAATATCCACCCTAGTTAACGTAGCATAGTTCAAGCTTCCAACCAGACTTTGGTAGCCTGTAATGTCTTCAATTAGTTCTCCTTCATGAGCACTTAACTTGTGATTGACCTCCATGGGAGTACTTGCAACCTTAGTGTCTTGCATTTTGAACTTTGCAAGCATGTTTTAATGTACTTCCTTTGTGTAAGGAACATTCCTTGATCTGTGTAGACCACTTCCAATCCAAGAAAATAAGTGAGAAATCCAAGATCACTTATCTTGAATTCTTCTTTCATTTGCACTTTAATCTTCCTAATTTCATCAACATCATCACTTGTAAGAATGATATCATCTACATACACGCATTAGTCTATAACTTCACATTTACTTTTCTTAATGAAAAGTGAAGAATCATCCTTGCTTAGTTTGAATCCTTTGTCACAAAAATGTAACAAGTCTATGGTTTCAAGCTCTAGGAGCTTGCTTTAGTCCATAAAGAGCTTTCTTGAGTTTGCATACATTATGAGGGTGTGATTCATCTACGACACATTTGGGGAATTGAAGGATAAAAGTAAAGGTATGTGAAGTGGAAGCGGTACGCAAAAGTGAAAGCATGGCCCCCCATTTAAAATTTTGTTGTTGTCCCAAAGTCACTACAGGAAAAAATAGGGATTCGTTGGCTATACACATTTTTAGAAAATCATGGGAGATAAAAGTGAGCACCAAGATACTCTATCAGTTAGGAGTGTACATACGTGAACCAACACTCAACTCAAGGCATGCATTATTCTTGGTTAGACTAAGCAAGGTGAGGATAGTCTACGCTAGGAGAGAGAAGCACAAGGGACATTGAGTTAGTGTACGACGCAGAGAAGCAAGTGCAAGTGTGCAAGAAGTGTAGCTTAGTGTGTGTGTGTGCAGAGGAGTGTTAACCAAAGCAATCAAGGTGTCACAAGGTCCCTTTGAAGCTATGTGCACGTCGATAGAAGGTGTCCATTCCTCCTCCCCTATTGGCAGCTTGAGTGCAAGGTGTGCACAAGTGCAAGCTCTTGGAGAAGGTGGAGGTCTGGTGTAGAGAGGGTCGACGGTAGAAAGAACCTTGGGTATTTTGTAACCTTGTTTGATTGTGTACTCTTTGGTATTACGCATTACACACAGAGAGCATTTGGCTTTGTGCTATACATCATCATTGTATTTTTCTCTTTATAATCTATATATAGAAGCTTTCAATGTTTGTATTTCTCTTCTTCTCCTTATTCCTTCGCCTACAAACACCCAAGTACCTTTCTACACAAGAATCCCCCAACAAAATTTGGCATGCCCGATGGGACCACAAGGAGGCTGTCGGAGGCGTATGTTGTCCTGAGGAATCCCCTCACTTTTGGGGGAAGCTTAGCACAGATTACGAGGAAGGTCTATCGGCTATTAAACGGAGCAGAGACACGGAGTTCTTTCATAGATTGTCCCCCCAGCCGCGTACAAATTCCATTAAGAGCCTCTCTCTCTCTCTTTCCATATTAATTGAGTCACCTATGGCTCTATACATGAGTGCCACATGGCACTCATGTGAGAGCCATCTAAATGGAGTTAAGAGGTGGTTCACACCTCCTCCATATGTTGACTCCATATAACATTTCCTTCCCCTTAACTCCATTTTTGTCCTCAAAAATGGTATTGGAAGGTCTAAAAGAAAGAGATAATCAATGGAATAGTACTCCCACTAAATCCCCATGTATAGAAATACATGGTCCTGTATCCGTGTTGTTTCCCCATATCCTTCCCCTTAAGAACAATCATGGGAAGGTAGTCTAAAATTGAGAAACCGTCTCTTCTCGTCCGTTTCTCTCGAGTGTGTAGTATGCTCTTCTCATGTGGAATAGATTGAACAGAAATAGGCTCTACTACCTCACTATCTGGAATGAGGTTGTCTGATTCACCCAGCCTTTTCTTAAGCCGGCTAACATGAAAAACTAGATGGATATGACTATTCTATGGAAGTTGGAGTTGGTAAGCCATCTTTCCTATTCTCTTAAGTATTTGGAAAGGTCCACAATACCTAGGAGATAGTTTTGGACAGGGTCCCGTCTTCATGATTTCAGACCTAGATGGAGCTCTAAGATAGACCTGCTCTCCTACCTCAAAGTTGATATCTCTCCTTTGAGGGTCAGCATAGGCTCTAGCTCTATCCTGAGCTCTCCTAATGCTATCCTTAGCAAGTCTAAGCATATCATTCATCTCTTCCAGGAGGTCCTGCTTGAACTTTCTCATTCTGCAAGCCTGCTGCATAAGGAGCTCTAGGTTGAAACCCATACATAAGCATAAATGGACTATGCCCAATGGAAGAGTGCTTGGCACTATTATATGCAAAATCTACTATAGGTAAGTACTCTTCCCAATTAGTTTGCTTTCATTCACATATGCTCGAAGCATATCCTCTAGGATTTGGTTAACCCTCTCTGTTTGCCCATCCGACTGTGGATGCTCGGCCGTACTCATGCTAAGTTTCATGTCCAAGCTTTTGAAGACTGTCCTCCAAAAGTGGCTAGTAAACTTCCTATCTCGATCCGAAACTATGTCTAAAGGAAGACCATATAACCGGTATAGGTTCCTGACAAAAAGTCTAGCCAAATCTGGTGTCTTCACTGTAGTACATGTTAGAATAAACCTAGCCATTTTGGTTAACCTATCCACAATTACCCAGACTGAGTCGTGCCCTCTCTGTGTCTTAGGTAATCCGACTATAAAGTCCATGGAGATATTCTCCCACTTCCCATTAGGAATATCCAATGGGTGGAGTAGTCCTCCAATTCTCAATCTCTCAGCTTTGTTGACCTGGCATTTATTGCACTTAAGCACATACTCTAAGACGTCCTTATGAAGTCCAGGCCAATAAAACTACCTCTTAACAAGATCATAAGTCTTGTTAACTCCTGGGTGTCCCGCACTAGCTGTGTCATGAAACTCATACAAAATATGCCGTCTCATCTCAATAGCTCTAGGGACACACAACTTGCCTTTATATAACAGATATCCATCCTAGACACCGTAGTTCTTCCACTTGAATCCTTCTTGAGTACCCATCGATACTCCATCCTCACTGGAAACCCGTATATCAGGATCCCCATTCTCTATGGCTTCCCAAATCTCGGAATATGCAAGATCAAGCCTACATTTCCCTCTAATGGACTCAAGTAGCTCACTAGTGATCTGAGTGAAACTCAATCCATTGAGCATAGGCATGCGGCTAAGTGAATCAGCCACTACATTAAACTTTCCCTTCCTATACCTAAGCTCATAATCAAAATCCTAAAGGGTCTTTGCCCATCGGTCCTTATGACCTTTAAGGTCTGTTTGATTAGAGAGCCACTTAATGCTCTCTTGATCAAACACTATCGTGACTTTGGCACCATATAAATAATGACGCCACTTCTTCAAAGCATGGACTATTGCATACAACTCCTTCTCGTAGACGGAGTAATTCTTCTGAGCCGGTTCTAGTTTGTTACTCTCAAAAGCTACTGGTCGACCATCCTAAACTAAAACCGCTCCTATGGCAAAATCACTCGCGTCAGTCTCAACCACAAATGGTTTGTTGGGATCTGGTATATGTAAAAGTGGAGCTATAGCAATTGCTACTTTCAACTTCTCCATACTTTGCTTCTGTTCGTCTCCCCAATGAAATGCTTTCCCTTTCCCTTTAAGCTGTTTCATCATCGGGACAACAATCTTGGCATAGTTCTTAATGAATCTTTGATAGAAACCTAATAAACCTAGGAAGATCTGCAGCTCTTCCAGGTTCCTTGGATGTGGCCATTCCATAGCAGCCCTTACTTTTTCAGGATCCATTTGGATTCCATCTTGGGAGACTATATGCCCAAGGTATCTAACCTCTGTCTTGAAAAATTCGCACTTTGATTCCTTAGCAAAGAGTGAATTTTCCCTTAGAACTTGAAATACCTTTCTCAAGTGTTCCAAGTGCTCCTCTTCTGATGCACTATAGATCAGAATATCATCCAAAATCTACCACAAAGTGTCCTAGATAAGGCCGTAAGACACTATTCATGAGCTTCATGAAACTGGCAGGAGCATTGGTGAGACCAAAAGGCATCACCAAAAACTCATAGTGCCCATATCTAGTCCTAAACGCAGTCTTAGGGACATCCTCTGCCCTAATCCTGATCTGATGATATCCTGATCTAAGGTCAAGCTTGGTAAAGTACCTAGCTTGATGTAACTGAGAAAATACAACTTCCAATCTAGGCATTGGAAACCTATTTTTGATAGTTACCTTATTAAGTGCTCTATGGTCTATACATAATCTCATAGAGCCATCTTTATTTTTAACTAGGAGCATTGGTTATGCCCAAGGTGAGTTACTATGTTTAATGAAGCCCTTATCTAAATAATCTTGCAACTGCCTCTCAACCTCCTCATGTTGAGAAACAATAAGCCTATAAGGTGGCCTGCAAATAGGGTTAGTGTTAGTAACAACCTCAATGGCATGGTCAATGTCCCCTCTTTTAGGTGGTAGCCCTCTAGGTAAGTCAGTGGGAAAAACATCTCTCTACTCAAACATAAGATCCTTAAAACTTTTAACCACACACTCTTGCAAAAAAGAATAGTAGAAAGTCTTGTTCATATTTACATTTTTAGCATGAAAATATACATCAGATGAGCTGTCTGTACAATGCTCCATATCATGACTATACAATAAAAACATGTTCTGTACATGCTGAGAATAACAAAGACTATACAACTCTAGTGATGAAATGAGAGGTGCACTAGGTACATCTCTCTCTCCCCGAAGACAAACTTTACTTCCATTCTTTTCAAATTCAAGTGTGTTGTTTTGATAGATGTGTTTAAGTGTGTCTCCCAACCCCCAAAGCCACTCTCTTCCTAAGACTAGATCTGTCCTCTCCATATTCATAATTTGCAAGTCCATATAATCTATATAGTCCTTCATCTTGACTTCCAAATTGGATGCCATAGTATCCCATATTCTTTTATCTTGCCCTTGCATCATAGATACAATGTATTTATGTGCACTAGGCTGCTAGGAAATCTTTAATTTCTTGACCAAACATAGTTTATAAAATTATGAGTGGCAGAGTCATCTATCATGACCCGCACCCTGGTCCCGTATACACTACCATGCAATTTAACTAGGTCATGTGGTCCAAACTATGGTGACCACAATGACTGAGTCAAACAACATGTGTGCTCTATATCCTCGTGCATCATCTCCACTCCCTTGCAGCTAGAGCTGCCATGAATATGAAGGGTCTACACTAGGTGGACCGCCTTTTTGCCCTTTTTGGGGTCCGGACTAGACTCTGGTCCCTTCTTCTTTTCTTCCCCCTTCTTGAGTGGACAGTTCCACTGTGAATGGCTAGGAGAGAGGCACCTAAAACACAGGTTCTCTCTTTTGGCCCTCTCAAATTGATCTGTGGATAACCTAGGCCCTTGTGATCTTTGCTTTTTAATAAAAACTTTTTTTTTTTCAAAAGGCAACTTCTTTTTGAATTTAGTTGTACTAAGAGGCTTGAGGGGCTGATCCGTCTCCATATGAGTATACTGAGGACATTTATGGTCCTCATAGATCTGTACATACTTGATCGCCTCCTCAAATGTCTGAGGTGCATTCCTTCTGACTTGCCTCTTTATGGCTTTATCTAAGCCCCTAACAAACCCTCTGGTCTTTTGGAAATCATCTAAGCCCTTAAGTTTCAAAATGATCTCTCTATAGTGGGATAGGTAGACCGAAAGAGGCCTACCTCTCTGTGTAATCCTATCCCACTCATCCCAATTCCTCTCCTCCTCATTCTTAGGAAGAAACTCTTTTAGAAAAAGAGTCTCAAACTGAGTCCAGTTAGTAGGGATAGAGTTTGCCTCCTTAAGACTCATCCACCACTTCTAAGAACATGGGCCGAGGGAAAGACTTGCCTCTAGTACACGGTACTCTAGTGGGGTGCCCTTCAATTGATGCAAATCATGCCACTTTTGTAAAAAAGTGTAGATTGCATCCTTGTTCCTATCTCGGTCATCCCCCGTAAAGGTAGGGGGCTTCAAGTCTTTCAAGAGGGGAGCTTCCCTAGAGCTCTCTCCTTTGTGCTTACTAGGAAGAGAAGTATCTTTCCTAGTGAGCTTCAAAGGGATAGGAGGGGTCTCTCTTTCCTTCCTAGCAAGGAAAGAGGTGACACTAGTCTCAAGTGAGATCATTTGAGACTTAAGCTGCTGTATGAGAGATGTGATGCTACCAAGATCTTTTCCTAATTTAAGGGTTTGCTCTTTCAAGTCTATGAATTGTTCACGAGTGAAAAATTCATCTAAAAGCTCCTCGTATGTATATTCCTCTTGCTGAGACTCTTTCTCTTCTAAGTTCTCTTCTATTTCTTGCCCTAATTCTACTTCTTCCATTCTAGAATCGGGATCCTCTAGTTGCTCTTTAGATGGAGAAGTATATTCAACTACTACTTTGGCTTTAGATTCCATGTTTTACTTCGCTTCCCCCGTTTCCTAGCTAGAGTATATGAAAATGAATGGAAGTAAAGCTTAAATATGCAAGAAGAATAGAAATATATCACAAGAGCACTTCCCTGTTACAAAATAGAGCTACGGAAGCGAAATCCAAATGATCTTTGAAGCTTTAGGTCACAGATTTTGAATCCTCACCAGGCCCAAAAAAAAATTGGTTTGGCTCCGGGAGGTTCTAAATACCAAAAACCATCCAAAATAATACCAAAACCACATGGGAATAGCCCCAACAGGGAAAATTGAGTAAAACTGAGCAACTTCTGAGATTTGACAGTCCTCACTAGTCTAAGAAATGTACCTCAGCACCAGTATTTCAAAATCTTGAAGTTATCCCAAGTGAAAAAAGTGAATTTGGACACCGGATGATGAAAAACTAGGCCCGGGAGTGGTCGCCTAGTTCTTGCTGAAGTGCTGCAGAGAGATTTTGGTTGGCCAAATTGCATCCAAATCCAACGCCGATGGTTTTTGACAAAGCTTAAAAGTGTAGCTTTGTAACCTGGCCAAAATTTTTGAAATCAGATATCATATGAGCAAGCTATGGTGCGGAGAAGCTGGGTATGTCAAGTATAGGAAGTGAAAATGCTAATCTTCATGGAAGGGTAACTTTAAGAAGCTCCAAACTAAGAAACTGAAGCTTTTTGAATTAACCCATGACCCATAACCCATCTGCAAAGCCCATATTACATGTATGCATCATCATTTTTGCAAAATCTTGATCCAAGTTATCCTTTTTATTCTCCCCCAAATTCAAAAAAAAACTCATTTTTTTCATTTTTTAATGGAGTATTATATTTTCTGCTTTCCCAAATGACCATGCAGAGGCGGGAGAGCATGTCTAATTATCCCACATAGGGAGTTTCAAGTGCAGAGAGTAAGTATATACAAAGAAGTGAGATCTTCATTTGGAGTTAAGAGGTGGTTCACACCTCCTCCATATGTTGACTCCATATAACAGAGGCTTGAGCATAGGAGAAGCAATATTTGCAAAGTGTAGAAGAGTGCAAGGGTACCGATAGTACTCTACTCGCTTAAGAGGTAATCTTTCTTCTATTGGAATTGTCTTAGCCTAAGAGGAGTATGAGTAGCTCATGACCACAACTTGGTCTCATATCTTGAGGATCCCTTGTAAAGCCACAAGAAGGAAGGTTATTCGAAGATCAACTAGTCCACTATCATCGCCATCATCAGTAAAGAATATGGTAGCCGAGGTAGACTTGGAAACTTTACTCTCTAGATTAAGTATCAAATTTCCACCTTTCAAGGGATTAGCACAAGAAGACCCGGATGAACACATTAGAAGTTTTTTGGCCTTATATAATACAAGGGGTCTGATGGGAAGAGAAGATGCATTTCTTATTCTTTTCTAGGAAACATTAGAAGGGTTAACAGAAAAATGGTTTAGTCAGTTTGCTGACAACCATTTCACCACATGGGGTCTGATGAAAAGCTCACACACACACACTCACAATCAAAGAGTGTTGGTGCATGTCAATCATCAATTGAAGGATTATGAAGAAATGAAGTCAAAGAGTCAAGAAGAGAACAAATTTAGAAGGTTGAAGGAAGGACATATTCAGAAACCCAAAGATATGTATACATATGTACATTAGCTGACTTATACTTTTGTCTAGTCATAAACTTGTATATATTTATCTATAAATACTTTGGAAAATGTCGGGGCAAAGAGAGCAGAAGAAGAATAGAGAATAGGAAGAAAGAAATGAGTAGTAGAGAGTGTCATTAGACACATGAGAAGTGAGTTGAAATCATCAACTTCATAAAGTTGTAATTTTCTGAGAAATTAAGAAAACTTGCACCCGATGTTTTGCTGTCTGCTCCTTCTGTGTTTAATCTTTTGAGAAATCCTTCTGCACGTATCTAAGTCCATAGCTAATCTATCTATTGCTAGAATTTGAGAGGCTAATTGTAATCAGGTTGAGAGAATTTAATTTAGGAACATTCATATATGAAGATGTTCTGAGAGTCGACAAAACTGGCGCAGATTTTATGTTCAGAGAAATGAACATTACTCAGTGTGTGGTGTAAAGTTTTACACAAGTGAGGGATTAAAATCTAAGTTGGAAGGTAAGCCATCTATGGCTAAAAAATCTTGACCAAACGGGTTCGACATTGTGAGAGTTGTAGCTAAGTAGTTGTAGGTGTCAAAGTCGCTACTACAGAGAAGGTGTTTTACACATAGGTAACTTGTTTGTGTGATTTCTCAGAGTATACTAAACCATTTGCAGAAATTTAAGTTGGAGAAGGTGCGCAACCTTAAGGCGAAGTAGTCTACAAAGTTTTATAAAAAACTTTACAGGATTGATTAGTCAATGAGTGATTAATCTGCAGCAGACTTTTCTGAGAAGTTGAATTTTTCAGAATAATCAATTTTCAGATAAATTGGTGAATGATCTCTAAATTAGGTGGAGTCTAAAGTTGATCTTGATATAGAGGTGGTCTAAATTCAAGATTAACTTGTTCTTTTGGAGATTAACACTCTCCATCAGTGGTATCAGAGCAGGATGTGTCAAAATTGAGGTGAAGAAGACTCCGACTACTGCAGAAGTACAAATCTTTACATCTTGAAGGTGCAAAAGGATAAAGGTTGAAGAAAACTTGAAGGTAAACACATTGAAGCTATCAAAAGGATCAGAAGGAGCGAGATTCAAAGTCAAGGTACATTTATTTCTCATAAAGATTAAGAGTTGACAATACAGGTAAAGAAATAATGGGAGATAGTCTCCAAATTGAGAAGCTGGATAGAGAGAACTATCCTGCATGGTCAATGAGGATGGAAGCTCATCTTATGAGCAAAGATCTGATGGGATACATCACAGGAGATGAAGAAAAGCCAGAATTTAGAGACTCTAGTGTTCCAACTAGAGAGGAGCTTGCAGACTTGAAGAATTGGATGAAGAAGGATGCTCAAGCAAGGAGCATAATCTACATGGCAGTCAATGACTATTTGCTTCCTCACATTAGAGGACTTGAAAGTGCATGTGACATTTGGAATGCTTTGGAGGAGCATTTCCAAAACACAACCAAATCAAGGAAGGCTTCACTATGGGCAGAATTTACTACCTTCAAGAAGAAGGCCTCACAATCAATCTCTGATTATGTGACAAAGATGAAGGACATTGCAGATTCTCTAGGTGCAGTGGATGAAGATATTGAAGAAGACAAATTGGTAAGACAAATTCTCACAGGGCTAAGAGGAGATGAGAAGTGGAAGCCTTTCATTTTATCTACAGAACTTTCATTAGATCACTTTACTCCTGATTTGAATCAATTGTTAGGTCATATGCTAACTTTTGAGAATGATATCAAAGGAGATGTTGATAAGAGTGCAGGTCATGCAATGTACTCTAAAGACAAGAAGAAAGCTAACAAAGGGAAGCAACAATCAGGTGAAGAAGAAGGTACTTCGAATCAAGCAAATTTCATAAGAGGGAAAGGAAATGGCAGAAGTAGAGGAAGAGGCAGACACAACAAAGATAATGCAAGAGCTTGTTGGATATGTGGTAAGACCAATCATCTATCTCATGATTGTTGGCACAATAATCAGAATAATAGTAATTATTAGAACTTTAATCAAAGAGCAAGAGGTGGTAGATTTCAGAGAGGAAACTTCAGAGGTAGAGGTGGTAGGAATTCTTTTGGAAGAGGTGGAGGAAGAAGCTTCCAAAATCAATCCTATAATAACACCTACTATAACTATACATCAGATCAGAAGGAGGATTCGACTCTCATTATGAATGCAACATATGAAACCTCACATGAGGACATGAGAGTCTTTTATATTGATTCAGGATGTAGTAATCATTTAAGTGGAAATATTGCTTTGATGACTGACCTAGATCATAATGCAATTAATCATACAGTTCAGACAGGTGATAATACAAAGCATAAGGTAAAGTCAATTGGTTCAGTCAAGGCTAAAGATGGGAGCACTCTTCTGAGTAAGGTACTTTATGTTCCCACAATTCCAAAGAATTTGATCAGTGTAGGTCAAATTGTGGAAAAAGGATATGAGGTAAGATTCACCAATGATGGAGTCTATGTTGAAGACCCTAGTCAAGGGTATAAACACGTTGTTACAAGAAAGAAAGAAGGAAGGCTCTTCACATTGAAGGTACAAGGAAATGTTGGACATGCTATGTTCACATATGGAGAGCAGAAGGTGTCAGAATTGGATCTTTGGCATAAAAGACTTGGACACTTCAATGAGAGAGGTATTAAAGAAATTATTAACAATGATTCAGTGCTTGGGTTGCCTAACATTGCAGGTCAACACATGACATACATATGTGAGGCATGTCAATTAGGTAAGGCTCATAAGCAATCCTATTCCAAGCATGGGTTTATGTATTCAGAAAGACTTGAATTGGTGCATACAGATGTGTGGGGTCCTTCAAAGGACTTTAGTATAAATGGTTCAAGATAATATGTCATTTATGTTGATGATGCTACCAGATGGATCACAATTTATGTGATTAAAGAAAAGTCAGAAGTGTTTAATACATTTAAACATTATCATGCATATGCAGAAAGAATTACAGGTCAAAAATTGAAGAGACTAAGGTCAGATGGAGGGGGAGAGTATTTTTCAAATGAATTCAATGATTACTTGTGGAATGCAGGTATAAAGAGAGAAGTTACTTGCAGGTACTCTCCTCAACAAAATGGGGTAGCAGAAAGAAGAAATAGGACTCTTGTTGAGTTTGCAAGGTCCATGATGAAAGAGAAGAATTGTCCAAATTATTTGTGGGCAGAGGCTGTAAATACAGCTACTTATTTGGTCAATAGATTGCCTTGTAAAGCTTTGCAAGGTATGACACCATATGAAGCTTGGTGGGGTAAGAAACCTACCTTGGATCATTGCAGAATATTTGGATGCTTGGCATATGCATATGTGCCATCTCAATTGAGGCATAAGCTGGAGTCTAAGGCAGAAAAGTATGTATTCATTGGTTATGATGATAAACAAATGGGATACAGGTTGTGGAGTCCATCCACAAAGCAATTCCTTGTATCCAAGGATGTTACATTTGATGAGCAAGGTACTTGGTATGCAGGTAAATACAATGTACATGCAGATGATGAAGAAGTAGTGGATCAAAGGAAAGGTAAAGCAAAGATTCAATTACTTGATGAAAATGAAAATAATGAAGTACAGGTTGAAGTTGAAGAGAGGCCAAGATTTGATCCAGAATGTGATGAACCAGAGACTTAAAGAAGTGCAAAAGTTAGGAGGTCATCTAGGCACAAATGGCAACCTACAAGGTATAGCTATGACACCTCATTCTTGACTACTAAAGATTATGCTTATTTGATAAAAGCAGATGAAGATCCATCTACATATGATGAAGCCAAAGGCAAGAGAAATTGGGAAGAAGCCATGCAAGAGGAGTATGATGCATTGATAGAGAATCAGACTTGGGATCTGGTTCCTAAACCTAATAGCCAGAAAATTATTGGATGTAAGTGGGTTTACAAAACAAAAAGATTTGCAGATGGAAGTGTGTCTAGGTACAAAGCTAGACTTGTTGTGAAAGGGTATGCACAGACATATGGAGTGGACTATGATGAGACTTATAGTCCTGTGGCAAAGATGACAACAATCAGAACCCTCATAGCAATTGCTGCTTGCAAAGGTTGGAAGTTGTCTCAATTAGATGTTAAAAATGCTTTTTTGAATGGTTACATTTCAGATGAAGTTTACATGGAGCAACCAGATGGATTCAAAGATCAAGTGAATCCAAATTATGTGTGTAAGCTCAAGAGAGCTTTGTATGGATTAAAGCAGGCCCCAAGGGCATGGAATTATAGGCTTGTAAAGTTCTTGAATGATCTTGGATTTCAAGCATCAAAGGCAGATAGTAGCTTGCTAGTCAAAGCAAGTGAAGATGGATTCATTTATGTTTGTATTTATGTTGATGACATAATACTTATAGGAACAGATGATAAAGGAATACAAATGATCAAAAAGCAGATGGAGAAAGAGTTCAAAATCAGTGATTTGGGGAACCTATCATTCTTCTTGGGAATGGAGATTTCTTATACTCAACATGGAGTATATGTGACTCAAGAAAGGTATCTTAAAAATTTGCTAACCAAATTTAAAATGGAAGATTGCAGGGTTGCACCTACACCTTTGGAAGTGAACCATAAATTGTCTAGATTTGGAGGAGAAGAATTCAGAGATATGAAGCTCTATCAAAGTTTGATTGGTAGCTTGATTTATGCTACATTAACAAGGCCTGATTTGTCATATGCAGTTGGTGTGCTTTCACAATTTATGCATTGTCCTAGAAAGGAACATTGGATTGCAGGACAAAGAGTACTTAGGTACATCAAGGGTACACTCAGAGAAGGGTTGTACTATGGATTTACTTCTGATACAAGAGTGAAGATATATAGTGATGCAGATTGGGCAGGTAATGTGGATGATAGAAGATCAACCCATGCATATTTGTGCTATGTAGGAGACAAATTGATTTCATGGTGTTCTAAGAAGCAACATACAGTTGCTTTGTCATCTACAGAAGCAGAATACAAAGGTATGGTGGAAGCTGCAAAGGAGGTAATATGGCTAAAGACACTTATGAAGGTGTTTGATGTGATTCAAAGTACTCCTATTGTTTGTGGAGACAATATGAGTTCTCTATACTTGGCAGCTAATCCTGTGTTTCATGCTAGAACTAAGCATATTGAAATACAATATCATTTTCTGAGAGAGAAGGTCATTGATAAAGAAGTTGAGGTTGTGCATACACCTACAAAAGATCAACTTGCAGATATGATGACAAAATGTCTAGATGGACCAAAGCTTCAAAGATTCAAGGATATGGCAGGAATCAAGAAGATAGAGAAGAACCTCAATTAATGATTGAGGGGGAGCTGTTGGTGCATGTCAATCATCAATTGAAGGATTATGAAGAAATGAAGTCAAAAGAGTCAAGAAGAGAACAAATTTAGAAGGTTGAAGGAAGGACATATTCAGAAACCCAAAGATATGTATACATATGTACATTAGCTGACTTATACTTTTGTCTAGTCATAAACTTGTATATATTTATCTATAAATACTTTGGAAAATGTCGGGGCAAAGAGAGCAGAAGAAGAATAGAGAATAGGAAGAAAGAAATGAGTAGTAAGAGTGTCATTAGACACATGAGAAGTGAGTTGAAATCATCAACTTCATAAAGTTGTAATTTTCTGAGAAATTAAGAAAACTTGCGCCCGATGTTTTGCTGTCTTCTCCTTCTGTGTTTAATATTTTCAGAAATCCTTCTGCACGTATCTAAGTCCATAGCTAATCTATCTATGGATACAATTTGAGAGGCTAATTGTAATCAAGTTGAGAGAATTTAATTTAGGAACATTCATATATGAAGATGTTCTGAGAGTCGACAAAACTGGCGCAGATTTTATGTTCAGAGAAATGAACATTACTCAGTGTGTGGTGTAAAGTTTTACACAAGTGAGGGCTTAAAATCTAAGTTGGAAGGTAAGCCATCTATGGCTAAAAAATCTTGACCAAACGGGTTCGACATTGTGAGAGCTGTAGCTAAGAAGTTGCAGGTGTCAAAGTCGCTACTACAGAGAAGGTGTTTTACACATAGGTAACTTGTTTGTGTGATTTCTCAGAGTATACTAAACCATTTGCAGAAATTTAAGTTGGAGAAGGTGTGCAACCTTAAGGCAAAGTATTCTACAAAGTTTTATCAAAAACTTTACAGGATTGATTAGTCAATGAGTGATTAATCTGCAGCAGACTTTTCTGAGAAGTTGAATTTTTCAGAATAATCAATTTTCAGATAAATTGGTGAATGATCTCTAAATTAGGTGGAGTCTAAAGTTGATCTTGATATAGAGGTGGTCTAAATTCAAGATTAACTTGTTCTTTTGGAGATTAACACTCTCCATCAAAGAGAAGCACATACTCAGATTGAGGCAAGGAAGAATGATCTTCTTCTTCTTCTTCTTCCCTTACATAAAAAGGAATGTACAAGAATGACCTAAAACAAGAATAGAGCAAGTGCAATATATAAAGATCACTACATAAGGAAAAACCTAATGTTCGCGAATGACTGAGGTGGCAAGGAACAAATATGCCATGACGCTCGATAGATAAATATGATAAAGCTCAATGAAGTATCCCTAACATATATCGGTGTGACCACTATACATGTAAGAGAAACGAAAAACTGATACGTGTCATACTGGATCATCACATGTTGAGCTTGATATCTCAACAATCCCCCTCAAGCTCAACATCATGTACTCTAATCTAAGCATCTTCCGAAACTTCTTCAGGTTCTCTGCTCCAAGTGCTTTAGTGAAAATATCAGCAACTTGCTCATCTGTTCTCACATAAACGAGATCAATATCACATGTTAATACTTTCTCTCTAATGAAGTGGTAATGTACCTCGATATGGTTTTTTCTAGCATGAAAAACAAGGTTCCATGCTAATTGTATACTACTAAGATTATCACAATAGATAGTGATAGGCTTTTGCACTTCCACACCTAAATCTGCAAGTAGCATCTCTAGCCATGATGCCTCACATGCTGCCATTGCAGCACCTCTATAATCAGCCTTTGTATTCGACAAAGCAACAGTGGGTTGCTTCTTGCTACTCCATGTAATAGCTGCACTCCCAAATGAGAATAGAAAGCCACTAGTAGATCTTCTATTTGGAATGCTACTAGCCCAATCTGCATCGGTGTATCCATGAACCTACAAATCTACACGAGCTTCATAAAATAATGCATAATCCAAAGTAGCACTCAAATGAGGGAGTGCACCTCAGAGCATCTAAATGTGGCTTCCTAGGAACCTGCATAAATTGACTTTCAAGTTCAACAATGTAGCTAAGAGCAGGCCTCGTAATTGTGAGATATATCAAACTTCCCACAATTTTCCTGTACATAATATCATTTTCCAATGCTTCACTTGATGTAGTATGGAACTTCAAATTTTGATCTAATGGCATAGAAATTGGCGTACAATTAGCCATATGTCACTCTAGCACAATGGCAAGTACCAATGTGAGGAGATACACCTCATAAATGTCAATCCTTGGAGACATGACGATCGGTATGAAGACTGTGAGCAAGTGATGGCACAAGTGCGTGAGTGAAAGCACACAAGCATGCACACACATACACACACACGCGCACAAAGTAAGAGCAAAGAGAGGAACGATGGAAGGACTTCGATTGCAAAAGATTTCCCTTATAAAGCTGAAATCTACAACAAGCTAACCCCCAAAAATGAGCTCTCCAGCCCTTTTTATAGTTTTTTGAGTGGTTTTGGCCCTGTCCAGACCTAGTGTCCGACCTAGAACATCTACATATGCAATACAACCAAAAACTTTGAGATGCAATAAGTTTGGCTTTTTACCTGTAAACTTCTCTTCACGTGCAGCAGCAGTCGGAGTTCTGTTCATGATGTATACAACAGTATGAATATCTTTTGCCCAATAACAATGATGCATAATCTTCTCAGCCATCAAGGCTCTTGCTATTTTTGCAATATGTCTATTTTTGTGTTCAACAATGCCATTCTATTCTGGTGTGTACCTGCACGAAAACTAACGTCGAATTCCATGATTTTTTAGAAAATTGCTGAACTCATTTGACATGTATTCACCTCCTCCATCAGATCGTAATGTCCGAATATACTTCCCTATCTACTTTTCCACCATAGCTTTAAAAATTTGGATGTGAGTGAACACCTCACTCTTCTCTTTCATGAAATATATGCACACTTTTTGTGTATGGTCATCAATGAAAGTAACATAAAACCTATAACCGCCCATAGATGTGGTCTTTCCAGGACCCCAAAAATCTATATGTACTATTTCTAGCACATTCTCACTAGCATGCTTATCATGCGGAAATGCTGATCTTGACTGTTTACCAAATTGACATGTTGCATATACCTTTTGCATTTCTACAACCTTGAAAGTTGGTAGTCCATTGACAATCTCCTTTGACTACATCAATTTCATCCTTTGCACATTTGCATGTCCAATTCGTTTGTGCCAGATCTCTATGCCAACAATAACACCTGCACCTTTTACAAACATTGCTGCATTCATTTCAAGAATTTTCACATTTAAGGTGAACATCTTACCCACTTTGTTTTCTTTAGCAATCAATCATCTACCCTGTTTGTACTCTTCCACAAATAACCCATTAGCATTGAACCTAACTTGTAATCCTTGGTCAACCATTTGCCCAACAGAAACCACATTCTTTGTTATATTTGGAACATGCAGCACATCAGCAAGATGTTTTACCTTTCTGTCCTCCATAGATAGTGCTATATTTCCTGTATGCTTGATAGGATGTGATGTGTCATAACCTGTTTCAACATATCCAAGAACTGGCAATTTTTGCAAACTACTAAACCATTTTGCATGATTGGTCATGTGATTTGAAGCACCAGAAATCAACATACCAGACATTATCATTTGATTTTGAAGCATCAGCAGACATTGTTCATCATATGATGTTGAACCATCAACAACTTCTTAGAATCACCTGCACTTGTGGATACATAGTTATTCTACTACCTTCTGTTATTTTGATTTTCAACTTGCAATCACGTTCAAAATGTCCAGGTTTACCACAATTCTAACATCCTTTACTATCATTACCTGAGTCATTTCTTTGGAAATTTCTACAACCTCTTTGGCTCCCCCTACCTCAAAACGGTCCTCTTCCTCCTGCATGATTCTGTTGTTGATTTCGGTCTTGGTTATTGTGTCCTCTTCCACTTTCGAATCCTTTACCTTTATCTCTTCCTCTACCAAAGTAGAATACCTACTCAGAACTAGGTTTTCCTTGGGAGTTTGAATCCTCACCAAGATTATTTTCTTCAATAATCAGCATGGACACCAAATTAGCAAAATTTGGAATGTTTTCCCTCGTCTGTATAGAAGTTCTGAAGGGCTTATATGCAGCTCCTAAACCACGAAGGCACACCTCCACCTTATCATCATCATCTACATTCACTCCAATAGATGCAAGTGACTCACATATGCTTTTGATTTTCAGGGTGTAGTCACTTGCCGACATGCTCTTCTTCTCCAATGTATGCAACTCGTTCTTGAGTTGCAATTTTCGTGCCTTTGTATTGGTCTCATATAATGTGACCAAACTATTCCAAGCCTCTTTCGGGGTCTGCCTATATGTGTCCAATCATGCTATCTTGTGTGCTAATAGATAGCTAGTACATTACCTTTCATGCTCCTCAATTCCATTCCTCATATCCTCTTAACTGATCTGCAGTCCAATTCCTTTCTGATAATTGCTGAGCATTTTCGTTCTCTCCTTTGATGTACTTCCAATAGCCCTTTCCCATGAGGAAACTCGTCATTCTGAATCTCCAAGCATGAAAATTGTTCTTTTCCAGCTTATCACTCATAAACTGACTCATTCCATCTGCATTTGCCATTTCTGTAGCAGTTCTCAACACTGCAAAACACTACAAGTATCACTTTTGCTTGAACACTATCGCACTATGATGTGACAGTTCGATCTCAGAAAAACACAGTTTTCATGTATCAACAGTACATGGAATCACTTGAAATTCTGGATCTGGAATATGTGAGTGTTGCCGTACACAAAGCAAGTTACAATTTTTGAAACTGACCTACTTTTTTTTTGGGCCCCACCTTGCGGGCTCAAAACAGAGGTAGCAAACGGAGGTCATTTGTGAATCACATTTTCTCCACACCTTGCCATGTACTCTTCACCATCACCTTCTCCACGAGCTCTCTACAGCCATGTTGGCTCTCATACCATGTCACGAGGAAGGAGATAAGAAAGAGAGCTCACACACACTCTCACTCTCAAGGAGAAGCACACACACAGATTGAGGCAAGGAAGAATGATCTTCTTCTTTCTTCTTCTATTACATAAAAAGGAATGTACAAGAATGACCTAAAAAATAAGAATACATTAAGTCCAATATATAAAGAACAATACATGACAAAAATCCTAATAGGTCAGTTTCAGAAACTGTAACTTGCGTCATGTTTGGCAGCACTCATATATTCTAGATCCAAAATTTCAAGCGATTTTGTGTGGATACAGGAAAACTGTGTTTTTATGAGATCGAACTGTCAAGTCATAGTGCAATAGAGTTCAAGCAGACGTGCTCCTTGTAGTTTTGCAGTGTTGTGAATTGATGCAGAAATGGCAAAGAAAGATGGAATGAGTCAGCTTATGAGCGATAAGCTGGAAAAGAACAACTTCCATGCTTGGAGATTCAGAAGGAAGAATTTCCTGATTGGAAAAGGCTATTGGAAGTATATCAAAGGAGAGAACAAAAATGCTTCACAGTTACCAAAGAGGAATCAAACCATAGAATAGTTAAGAGCATATGAGGAATGGAATCAAGGAGCACAAAAGGTAATGTATTGGCTATCTCTTAGCATACAAGATAGCATGATTGGGCACATACATGATGCCAAGACTCCGAAAGAGGCTTGGAATAGTTTGGTCACATTGTATGAGACCAATATAAAGGCACGGAAATTGCAACTCGAGAATGAGTTGCATACATTGGAAAAGAAGAGCATGTCAGTATGTGACTACACCCTGAAAATCAAAAGCATATGTGAGTCACTTGCATCTATTGGTGTGAATGTAGATGATGGTGATAAGGTGGAAGTGTGCCTTCATGGTTTAGGAGCTGCATATAAGTAGTTTAGAACTTCTATACAGACTAGGGAAAATATTCTGAATTTTGTTGATCTAGTATCTATGCTGATTATTGAAGAAAAGAATCTTGGTGAGGATTCAAACTCCCAAGGAAAATCTAGTTCTGAGCAGGTATTCTACTCTATCACAGGAAGAGGTAGAGGTAGAGGTTTTGAAAGTGGAAGAGGAAACAATAACCAAGACCAAAGTCAACAACAAAATCATGCAGGAGGAAGAGGACAATTTCGGGGCAAGGGGAGCCAAAGAGGCCGTAGAAATTTCCAAAGAAATGATTCAGGTAATGACAGCAAAGGATGCTAGAATTGTGGTAAACTTGGACACTTTGGACATGATTGCAGGTTGAAGAATCAAAATAACAAAAGGCAGCAAAACAACTATGCATCCACAAGTGCAGATGATTATGAGATGTTGTTCATTGTTCAACATCACATGATGAATACGATGTCTGCTGGTGTATCAAAATCGAATGATAATGTCTGGTATGTTGATTCAGGTGCTTCAAATCACATGAGCAGTCATGGAAAATGGTTTAGTACTTTGCAAAAATTGCTAGTTCTTGGATATGTTGAAACAGCTGATGACACATCACACCATATCGAGCATACAAGAAATATAGAACTGTCTATGGAGGATGGGAAGGTAAAACACTTTGCTGATGTGCTTCATGTTCCAAATATAACAAAGAATTTGGTTTTTATTGGACAAATGGTTGACTAGGGATTACAACTCAGGTTCAATGCTGATGGGTCATATGTAGAAGAATACAAAAGGGATGGAAGATTGATTACCAAAGGAAACAAAGTGGATAGGATGTTCACCTTTAATGTAAAAATTCTTGAAATGAACACAGCCATGTTTGCAAAAGGTGTAGGAGTTATTATTGATATAGAAATGTGGCATAAACGGATCGGACATGCAAACTCGCAAAGGCTGAAATTGATGCAGTCAAGGAGATTATCCATGGACTACCAAATTTCAAGGTTGTAGAGATGCAAGAGCTATGTGCAGCATGTCAATTTGGTAAACAATCAAGATCATCATTTCCGCATGACAAGCATGTTAGTGAGAATGTGATAGAAATAGTACATACAGATGCTTGGGGTCCTGCAAAGACCACATCTATGGGCAGTTGCAGGTTTCATGTTACTTTCATTGATGATCATACACGGAAAGTGTGGGTATATTTCATGAAAGAGAAGAGTGAGTTATTCACTCACTTCTAGAATTTCAAAGCTATGGTGGAAAAGTAGACAAGGAAGTATATTCAAATATTAAGGTCTGATGGAGGAGGTGAATACATGTCAAATGAGCTCATCAACTTTCTTAAAATTCATGGAATTTGATGTCAATTTTCATGTAGGTATACACCACAACAAAATGGTGTTGCTGAATGCAAGAATACACATATTGCAAAAATAACAAGAGCCTTGATGGATGAGAAGAATATGCCTCATTGTTATTGTGCAGAAGTTGTGCATACAGTTGTATAAATTATGAACAAAACTCCAATTGCTGTTGTACATCAAGTTACACCTAAAGAAAATTTCACAGGTAAAAAGCCAAACTTATCACATATGAAAGATTTTGGATGTATTGCATATGTACATGTTCCAGATGAGCTAAGGATGAAGCTTGATCCAAAAGTAGAAAAATGATTCTTCATTGGATACTCCCTTGAGCAAAAGGGATATAAATGTTATAACCCACTCACACGATAGGTGAAGGTGAGTAGAGGTTTGGTATTTGAAGAAATGTTAAGCTTCTATGTAGATGCAAAAGAAGAACTAAATCTTGAACCAAATGACAAAGAAAATGTTGAAAAATAAAGTGCAAAATCTCAAGTTTTGAGTGGACCGGATGCATCACCAAGCAATATTTCCAGCTCAAATCCATGGAGTGGAAGATTGCATGGAAATTTCAATCCAGAAAATTTTTCAAATACATCCAAGAAAGGTAAAGAAAAGCTTTGTGCTGGTAGTAAAACATGTGTAGGTTTTGAAGACGTTGATGGAGATTCAAGCAGTTTAGAAAAGAGCCTTGATCAAGAACTTGGATTGCCCTTTGTGAAGACTCCAAGACTAAGAAAAGCACATGCAAATGATACAAGGATAAGTGACCCAGGAGCAAGAAGGTGTGGGACGATGCAAAATTCAGTGCAATGATTGACGTATGATAGTTATATGGCTGGTCATTGTGCCTACATGACAAAGGTAATACAAGATGTTGAACGCTCTTGTTTTGAAGATGCAATTGGAAATGCAGATTGGAAAAAAACTATGGATGAGGAGATGGTTGCGCTTTATGGAAATGATACATGGAAGCTGGTTCCATTGCCAAAAGGGAAGAAATCCATAGGTTGTAAGTGGGTTTACAAGTTAAATCACAACAATGATGGTAGCATAAGCAGGTACAAAGCACGATTGGTAGCAAAAGGATATGCACATACATATGGCATTGATTATAAGGAAACATTCACCTGTGTAGCTAAAATGTCTATTGTCAAAACACTTGTTGCATTAGCTACAGCAAAAGGATGGACTTTGCATCAGATGAATGTGAAGAATGCTTTCTTACATGGTGAGTTATAGGAAGAAGTATACATGGACGAGTCACAAGGATATGAAGATTTAAAGCATCAAAAATATGTTTCTAGGTTGAAAAAGGCTTTATATGGGCTGAAGCAAGCTCGTGCATGGCATGCAAGGATTGTGGATTACTTAACCACCATTTGGTTTTCTATGTGTGATGTAGATCATTCACTATATGCAAGGAAGGGTGATGATGGCATCACAATTGTGGCTATTTATGTTGATGACTTGATTGTAGGTGATGATAATGAAGAAAGCATTAAAGAAGTAAAGCAACTTCTTATGCAGGAATTTGACATGAAAGATCTTGGTGTGCTGCGATATTTCTTGGGCATTAAGTTTATACATACAGAAATAGGTATATGGATGTGACAAAGGCAGTATGCCTTGAATATGCTGCAAAAGTATGGTATGGTGTTGAAGCTCAAGGTCAAGGACAAAGCATAAAGAATGGAATCGCATTAGAGAAGTGGACACAGAGCATATAGGGAGCTCCAAGGAGCACATGTGAATTTTTCAGAAGGAATCCTTACAAAAATAGTGAATTTTATCACTAAAAACCATTGTAAATACCATTTTCCATTTTTGTAACTCCATTTTGTTCAAGTCGAGGATTCCTCATGCTTGAGGAGTATTCAAACTATCATCCTACCAATTTTCATAAATTTTAGACTCCGTTTGAGCCCCCAAATAAGCCTTGGAACCTATTTCTTAACTAGGTCGAACACTAGGTCTGGACAGGGCCAAAACCACTCAAAAAACTATAAAAAGGGCTGGAGAGCTCATTTTTGGGGGTTAGCTTGTTGTAGATTTCATCTTTATAAGAGAACTCTTTTGCAATCGAAGTTCTTCCATCGTTCCTCTCTTTGCTCTTACTTTGTGCGCGTGTGTATGTATGTGTGTGCATGCTTGTGTGCTTTCACTCACACACTTGTTCCATCACTTGCTCACGGTCTTCATACCGATCCTCACGTCTCCACGGATTGACATTTATGAGGTGTATCTCCTCACGTTGATACTTGCCATTGTGCTAGATTGACACCAAATTTGGCACCGTTGCCGGGGAGAGAGCTTGGAGGATGAGCGTGTCATGGTAAGACGTAGAGTAACGATGTTGGAAGGTAAAAAAATCACCATTTTCAGTTCAGTTTCTGAGTTTTTCTTCATCTCCATCATCATCATCATCTCCATCTTCTCCCATCTTTAGCTTCTTTGTTTTGTTCATTTTTCGACAGTACATTCACTCATTTTTTACTCATGGTTGTGAGAAAGAAGCGCAGGGGGAGTTGAGAATAAAAAACGCTGAAGAAACACTCTTGAAAAACTCCCAAAAACACCAAAATTTGGGCGACAATATTGCAAAGTGACAAGAACAGTGTCTGGTATCGTGCAGGTGGTATCGCCAGTTTGGAGATAGATTTTGCATCTACAGGCTGATAGAAGTGACAAGGAGGAAACAAGGTACACATATTTGCAAAAAAAGTTTGAATTTGGACCTCAAAAGCTCCAAGTATCGTGTCTGGTTGAGTTTTGGTATGGCGATACTAGAACTCCCGTGTATCGTGATATTTGTCCAGGTATGGTATCGTGCATATCCACTTGAGGTATCGCGATACCATTCTGGTATCGTATCATCAAGTGTTGGTATCGTGATCGCGGTCGCCCTAGTGGTATCGTATCATGTTCCACCTGGTATCGTATCGTGCTGTCTTGGTATCATATCGTTGACTATGCAGTATCATATCGCCTCCAATTTTGGTATCATATCGTTTGCCTAGTGGTATCGTATCGTGCAGTCAAGAGGTATCGTATCGTGGTCCACCTGATATCGTATCTTGCACTTAGTATCATATCGTCGCTTATTCTGGTATCGTATCGTTCAACTTGTGGTACCCTATCACGATTGGAGTGGTATTGTATTGTTTCTAGACTGGTAAGAGATTAGTCAAAGCTTTGGAAAATGAGTAAAGATGGGGCTATCTCAACAAAATGGTTGAATTTTCCAAAGATAGCAAGACCTAAGAAAGGAACATGGCTATCATGAAGATACATGCTAACTACTTCTAGCTGTAGTAGATAATCTCAATTCTCAAGGATGTGCATGATCCTGCTTGTACGCTAACAATTAGAATGTCGAAGTTGATAATCACTTGTATAGAAACCCTCACAGACATTCTAATGAAATAGATCTTGTGATGATAAATCTTAAAGTCCAATGATGAAGAAGGGGTTGTGGTCTTAGTATACTTCATGGATTGACAATTTAAAGTGTTTGAGGTGTTACTTTATACTATGATGATTGGAGAGGACAATTCCAAAGGATAAAAGACATGTTTCCAACAAGAAACCCTTTGTTCCATAAGTTCTTTGCCCCTTGGAGATTTTCCAAGTCAATCCCTTTGATTCCCCTAATGGGAAACCAAATAGAATCATTTTTTCTAATTTTTATTGCCCACTTTCAATCTTCATTGACCTTCATCTATGATTTCATCTCGTTCCAACTCTTCCACATGGAGCAAACTAGCTATGAACCTTTGAGGATCACATGAAGTTGAGAAAACATCACAGTGAATAGATTGAGTCCCTTCCACCAAGGGATTCCCTTTATCGTAAGAGAAGATTTGGTTTTTAATATCAATTTGGTCGATGAAGCTTCAACATTCACCACACTTTCATTCCTCCACTCGGCACAACTTACCAGCCATTCCTCCAACATCCAAAATACCAAAATCACTAAAAAAAATGGTTTAAAAAAATGGCCCATTTGATTTTAGGCACACCCCTCCTATTGGGATCACTTGTCCAGAGGAAATTTTTGCAAGTTTTTTCAAACTTTGCTAACTCTTTGTCTATCCAACAAGCCAAAAAATAGATAATCGATGAAAGGATAAAGGTATTGATCACCATGGAATGCCTAGGGAGGTTGAGTAGAATGCCATTTCAGTAAGAGAATATATTATCCAACTTTGCCAAAACCTAGTTCCAATGTTGGCCCATTGAAACATGAAATCCCATCAAAATTTCAATCAGTGAAAAGATTTGTCCATTGGGGAGCTCTTGACATCCTTGTTTAATCAAGAATTATTGTGAGAGCCTAGAAATATCCAAGGAGTAGTCCTCTCCACTTCCCATGTATCATATGTTCAATATCATACATATTTTCTATCATTACTTCGAGTAACTCACTCTCCTAATGTTATTGTAGTACATTCATGAACACAGTGAGCTTGTTTTGTCTATTTCCGAGTGTGTGAGCATCTAATTGCTATACTTTCACTTGGGTTATACGCATCAAGTTTCATCATCATTGGTTCAATAGATCCCAAGATATGAATGATCGAAGCTAACTATGTCTACACATCTTCTTGTTCCTGAAAAGTCGGGGTGACCACCCAAACTTGTAAGATTTATTTCTCTCTATATGGTGTAGAAGAATTCATTAAATAACTTTCTTTATTTATCTATACACTTCAATCAGATTGGTCAATTCATACCAGTTTGTGAGATCTGAGCATATTTATGTGACCTTTGTTTTTTCAAAATAGAAAGTTTCTTCAACTCTTGAGAAATGCAAGTCATCTATTTTGGTACAAAAATTTGATAATGATGTTCCAAATGACTTGATGGATCTAAAGAGACTAAGGTCATATGGAGTGGGAGAATATTTCTCCCATGAATTTGTTTCTTATCTCCAAGAGAGAGGAATAAAAAAGAAAATGAAACTGGGTATACTCTTGAGCAAAATGGAGTGGCAAAGAGAAGGAATAGAAAATTTGTGGAGGCTACAAGCTAAATGAGAAGAAAATTCCCAACTACATGTGGATAGAGGTAGTATCAACAACCACATATTTGATTAATAGACTTCCATCAAAGGCTTTGGATGGCATGACACCATATGAAGCATGGAATGGGAGGAGACCTAGTCTTGATCATTGCAAGATTTTTGGGTGCATAGCATATGCACACATACCTTCACAGATTAGAGGAAAGTTGGATCCAAAGGGAAAGAAATGCATCATAATTGGCTACTACCTTTATCAGAAAGGTTATATGTTGTAGAATCTAAGCAACAAAGGCTTCATTGTAAGTAGTGATGTTGTGCTTGATGAAACAAAGTAATGGTTTGAAGATGATTGCAATAAGATGAAACTTCCATATGCTCGAGAGGAAGAATTTCCAATCTTATCAAAGATGAATGAGCATACACTTGAAGAATCAAGTGATTCTGATGATGAACAGAAGACTCCAAGGAGGGAAATCAATTCTCGGAACTCTAAAGGAAAAATCAAATCACAGGGGTTGAGAGATGTGGTAGAATCCTCTCAAGGAGCCATTAGAAGGTCAACTTGAGAGAAAAGAAGGCTAGAAAGGTATGGATATGATACTTCATTAGTCACAAACATTCAATATATCTAGCATAGTACTCAAAATTCTGAAGAACCCTCAACATATGAAAAAGAAAAGGAGAATCCTAAGTGGATTAATGCTATGGAAGAAGAGATAGAAGCCTTACAAGAAAATCAAATTTGGGAATTGGTACCTAAGACTCCATGTATGAAAGTCATAGGTTCAACATGGATACATAAGGTAAAGAAGAATTATGATGGTTCTATCAATAGGTACAAAGTGGCCAAAGGATATGCACAAACACAAGGTATTGATTATGAAGAAACATTTTCACTTGTTGCAAATATGCCTACCATTAGGGTACTCAAGAGTGTTGCATCTTCCAAGAATTAGAAGATTTATCAAATGGATGTAAAAAATGCTTCTCTGAATGGAAAATGGATGTAAAAATTGCTTCTTTGAATGGATGGACATCTCAGAAGATATACATGGCTCAACAAATACCTTGAAGGGTGCAATCAATGAAGGTTTATACTATCCTTACACATTCGATATAGATATTAAACTCTTCTATGATGCAAATTGGATAGGCTCTAAAGATGATAGATGAAGCACATGTGGATACCTCAACTTTGCAAGTACAAAGTTGATTTGTTGGTCTTAAAAGAAGAAACCAACTATAGCACTCTCATTAATAGAGGCCAAGTATAGAGGACTTGCAAATGCTAACAGGACGCAATGTGGATTAATAAACTATACGCTGATTTAGGTCTTAAGTCTTCCACTCCACATATCTTGGAGATAATATCATTCATTGCATCTTGCTTCTAACCCAATCTATCATGCTAGGACTAAAAATATAGGAGTGCATTATCATTATGTTAAGGAAAAGATCACAAGTAAGGAGATTCAAATATCATATCTATCAACACATCAATAAATTATAAGATATGATGGCAAAGGCATTAGATGGAGTCAAACTAAGCACTTTCAAAACAATGATTGGATTTCAAGAGATCTTGAAGGATTGAAGACTCAAGATTCTTAGGCTTGAGGAGAAGCCTTTTTTACAAATGACAAGCCTAAAATCTAATCCATGTATAAATACACATGCTTCTTAGTCGTGGAATATCATGCCTATTCCACATAGATTGAGCTACATTATTGAGGATACATTGTGCTCACTTCATGAAGGAGTAGTCCTATATGCTTCCCATGTATCATATGTTCAATATCATACATATGTTTTTATCATTACTTTGAGTAAGTCATTCTCCTTGTGCATCTGCAAAACATTCATGAACATAGTGAACTTGTTTTGTCTATTTCTCTGTGTATAAGAATCCGATTGCTATATTTTCACTTGGATTAGTTAGTTTAAATTTTCAAGTAACTATATATCAAGTTTCACCATCATTGGTTTCGTAGATCTCAAGATATGAATGATTGAAGCTAACTATGTCTACACATCTTCTTGTTCCTAAAAAGTCACGATGACCCCCCAGACTTGTTAGATTTATTTCCCTGTGTATGCTGCAATAAATTCATCATAGAACGTGATTTATTTAGCTATACACTTCAATTAGATGTGTGAAAAATATGTCTAGTCAATGCATACCAGTTTGTGAGTTCTGATCATATTTCTGTGACCTTTTATTTTGAGAATAGAAAGTTTCTTCAACTCTTGAGAAATGCAAGTCATTTGTTTTGGTAAAAACATTTGATAATGATATTCCAAAGGACTTGATGGATCTTTGTGCATATTTTGGAAGCTAAAGAAGTGCATTAATAATTCTTGAAGTCACATTGACTAGTGTACAACACGTTTTTTGCAACATCAACTCATCTCTTTGCATATTCCATCACCTCTTCACAAAATTCAAGGAACCATTTGAAGACACATAGCATAGTGCAGAACACTTCCAAGTGCCAACTTGCAATGCTTGGAAGGGAATTATTCATTTTAAAAAATCACTAGCATGTGTTTGGCTAGCACGAATTGACACTTAAAAACACCAGACCATGGGAACCACTCCTTATGAAACATTGATGAAGGGATTCAAGAGGTTGCTTTGGATTGAACATCTGTCCAATGAGGCAAAACTTTTTAAGTTCTTGCTTACTCAGGAAGGTTCACGATTAGAGTTTTGATCCCAAAAAGTCCAAGAGAGGCACTTGAGGCATTGTCCTTAGAAAAAGGAACTAAATTACTAATGGCCAGCAAAGGGATAGGTCTAGCCATATGTCATAGCAAGGGAATGGGGAGGCATTCAAAATCCAAAATTAATGAGAACCAAGCCAGGAGTGAAGCTTTTGATGAAGGAAAAACACACACCCACTCCCATTAAAAAATCCAAAAAAAAACTCCCTACCTTCTAGCTTTTCTTTCTTGCTTTTCTTTTTTGCCTTCCTTTGTTACTTACTTCTTTTTTCTTTTATTTTTTTCTTAGTTGTTTTCTCTCTTCTTTATTTTTATTCTTCTTCTTCCCCCTTTTTTTTTTTTTTTTAATTATGGTTTTTGAACACCGCAAGACAAAGAAAAGCAAGCCAAAGGCTTCAAAATCAAGGAAAAAAGATAAAAAATATCTTATTAGATTTTTCCCCTAGCTTTAGGTTCGAGGAAAGAAAGAGGCATTGAAGTTTGAGTGCGCTAGGGCCAAAAATGAACTCCTAACTAGACAAAGGCATGCATCGAAACCCCACTATATAGGCCCATTCAAAGAACCGACTTGAACCCCCAATTAAAGAAGATTAAAAGGCACAAAACTCCCTTTTGCTCTATCAGAAAGAGCCCAAGAACATTCCACACAATAGGACAGAGAAGTTGGCGGGTGTTGATATATTTAGGTAGTGATGTGTGTGAACACACTAGGACCATCAGAGCACTTTTTTTTCCTCTTTAGAAGGTTTTTTTGCCCAGCTTGTATATATGCCTATAGCCCTAATGGGTTACTTATGTTTGTACATTCTAGTGGTAATACATTCAGTATTGTGTGTTGTGCTCCAAGCTTCTTATTCTTCTTCCTTGTGCTATTCACGTGCTTCTATAGACCTCAAAATCCAAAAATTGGTATCAAAGCAGGTCACCACTTCATCTAGGTCATCATTGACACCCCTTTGATCACAGTCTTAGAATCACATGAAAATGGGTGAGCATACTTAGGGTGATTAGGAGATCAAAACTGCTTTGCTTTCTGGTGTCGAAATCATGATCTCAAATAGATTTGGCCTCTGAACGCACTATCATAGTGCTTGTGCAAGTAATTTTGTCTTTTTGTGCCAAACATATATACAAGTTTTGATTCACCAATATAAGCATATCAAAGTCTACTAAAAGTTTAGCAAAACTCACCAGGGTAGTTCTATTCAACTTGTTGAGATATAGTCATTTTTTTGCATCAAGGTATTTTAGTCAGTGGCCATGGCTGAAAGCAGTGATGTATTCCATATGTTGGTTGTTGAGGATAAGTTGGATGGTACCAATTACCCATGATATTGGTTACAAAAGTACTGTGGAATATTGTGTAGGGTGTTGAAAAACATCCTATTACACCTACAAACACAGTTGTTGAAGGTGATGCAGATGGCATTGAAGATGGTGATATTCTTCAGATTCATGTTTGTGATATAGTTCTTATTGCACCTACTGCCAAACAAATTTTTTGGGATGGCAGAGATGCTCATGCACATGCATTGATAGCCTTTTCTATCAAACATGACATTATTCCTCACATTCGCTCTTGCAGAACAACTAAGGATGTTTGGGATTGTCACTCTAGCACAATGATGACTACCAACGTGAGGAGCTTCACCTCATAAATGTCAATCGGTGGAGACATGAGGACTGGTATGAAGACCAAGAGCAAGTTAAGTACACAAGTGTGTGAGTGAAAGCACACAAGCATGCACACACATACACACACACGCACAAGGTAAGAGCAAAGAGTGGAACAATGGAAGATCTTTGATTACAAAAGAACTCTCTTACAAAGCTCAAATCTACAACAAGCTAACCTCAAATGAGCTCTCTAGCCCTTTTTATAGTTTTTTGAGTGGTTTTGGCCCTGTCCAGAGCTAGTGTCTAACCTAGTTAAAAATTAGGTTCCATGGCTTATTTGGGGGCCCAAAAGGAGTCTAAAAATTATGAAAATTAGTAGGGTGATGCTTCTAATACTGCTCAAGCTTGAGGACTCCTTGGCTTGAACAAAATGGAGTTACAAAAATAGAAAATGGTATTTACAATGGTTTTTAGTGATGAAAATCACTATTTTTATAGGGATTTCTTCTGAAGATTTGACATGTGATTCTTGGAGCTCCCTACATGCTCCTTCTCCTTGTGTGTCCACTTCCTTGATGTGCTTCTATGCTTGTTCTTGACCTTGACTATCAACACTCCCCCCCTCTTGAGTCTGCCGTCCCTGACAGACCCTTGTTGTAGTGGTTGTTCCATGTAATACTTTGAGAGGTAGAGTTCCTCATATCTCCACCAGAGCGGTCTGTCTTCCACCTATAGCGGGATTTCTTGTCCCATTCTTCATGTTTAGTCCCTCTATATATACTTCTTCCTTGATTCCAACATGAGAGTGTATTGTTGAGCTTTCAGAAATTGTGAGCTGCTCCAAAGAGGTTATCATGGTTGATTGTGAGTAGCTCTTGACGTTGGATTGTTTCCTTACTCTTGATATTGTCACCTTGGTGTCCTCTGGTTTTCAAATATGGCTTCCCTAGTTTTCACGCCAAGTACTCGTGACCCATAATGACTGATGGGTAAGTGCATTAGTGCATGGGTTGGAAGAAGAATGTGCCTTGTGCACGGCCTTCTAATGTAGCCCTATGCATGCATACTTGGGAAATGCATTGGAAGAATTATGGTGCAAGAAGTTAGGTCTTGAGCTAAGTGTTCAAGGGTATGCCGACGAAGAGTTTTCCTAATTGATCATGGTTATAGTGTTGTTGAAGCATACAGTTCTTACCATGGTGAAAGATTCGTCGATCTCCGTCTCTTCGTGTTGTACTTCCATCATGTTGATTGACCATTGGCTTGTCTTTCTTGTCGATGGATGTCCTTTTTGATGGTTCACATTATGAGATTCTCCAAGTGCACAGTCTTGTCTCTCTCCTTTTTTTTGGAACAATGGCATAAAACAAGAAGAAAGCGGTTAGTGCCAATAAAGTATTTTACATATGGCAAGTGTGTCTCATGTGCTTGGGATTTCTCAATGCTGTCTATGCACGGCCATGTAATGTGGCCCTATATTAATCCATACTTTGGGAATGCATGACCTAAATGGTGCAAAAGGCAAGGTTATGTGAAAGTCACATGGTTGTTGCTAGTCGAGGCTTCTGATGTTACTTGTAGACTTGATGCAATCTTTGTTTGGAGGTGGCGATTGGATCTTGAAATGATGTAATCCTCCCTAGAGGGATCCATTTTAGAATAGTAGTTGGCCTTATAGAGATCACCTCTGGCCTCTTCCTCTTTGGATGGTTACTGAAACTTGGTGTCCAGTGTGGTTGGCTCTTTGGTTCTGTGGAAGTTACTGTGTTCTTTGTGGTCCGTTCTTACCCTTTTCTCTCCTTGGCTTCTTTGTTGAGACCTTTTGCATGGTGGAGAGCATAGGCCTTTATACATGTAAGAGTGCTTCGGGAACCCACATATGTAATCACCCTTGTTGAGCTATAGCTAATTTTTTTGGTACCCAAATCTGTCGAAGAACTTTTGGTTGAGCTGGTCCTGGTTGCTTGGTTCTTGTCTTCCCATGGTCGGCTTGCCGAGGTGGGAATTGTGTTGGCACGACTAGTGGTTGCTCTCCTTTTTGTACCTAGATCTATTTTATGCCCGGAACTACTTTACTCTTGAAGGATGTTGCAGAGCTAAAGAGAGCACAAGGCAGAGAAAAAGACGGGCCCCAAAATTTTTCCAATTTGGACACCTTATTTTTGTATTATAACCATTCTTGTAATATGTTTTCCGTTGTAAATGCACTAGAGGAGTCCTCTAGATGCATCCCCACAGAACATTAGAAGCTTACCCATGTAAATTAGTAGGAAATTAGTCTTTTAGTGAATAAAGTGCCGGTCTCTTGTGTGAAAGGACCATTTTTAGGGCACAAGTATATAAGTCAATTTGTGACTCTTTGTAAGGACTTTTTGCCATTGTGAGAATCAAGAGCACAAAAATTCGAATTTGTGTCTTCTCCTTTCTGTATCTTCTTCTTTGCGAGCTTGTGCGCATGTGTGTTGCTTGGAAAGAGTGTTAAGAAGTGTTGTCTATCCATGAAAGTGTTTGTTTGCTGTTGTTAAGGTGTGTGCGAAGTGTAGGAAGTGCTGAAGTGTAGGAAGATTTTCCCATGACTCAGTATTTTGCTCATAACTTGAAGTAAGAGTGTTAGAATTGAGTGAAACTACCGCCATTGGATGCGTCTTCTCGAGAGCTTTGAAACGCATATACTATTTGCTATATTTGGAGTTCGGAGCTGAGAGAAAAGCTCAATTTACTATTGGCTACTGTTCCAAGTATCGTGACACCATAACTGACAGTTGAAGCTTGTTTGGATCAGTCTTTACCTTGTTTGCACTCTTTGAGTAGTTCATTTGCATTGATCATCATTTGAATGCATGTCCTCATACACTCGGTTAGGTTTGTATACTCATCGGATTGATAATTAAAGCGTGAATCCCCACTATATGCACTTGAGGGGGATTGAGGTATAGTCTCTTTCTCCACAATTCCCTAAGTTGGTGCTTAGGTCAACACGTTTTTTGGCGCCGTTGCCGGGGAGTGTCGAATCAAACCGAGGCATTCATGTGATGGTAAGTAGCTTTTTGCATTGAAGCGATAGGAGGAGTAGTGATTTTCTCTTCTTTGGTAAGTCACTTTCAGCCGCACTTACTACTTCTCATTCTTGGAGTGTGTGTAGTGAGTTGTTAGTCTAGGGAAGTGAGTGGAATGAGTAGAGTAGGAGAAGTAAGGGAGTAGGTTAGGTAGTGAGAGTAGCATTCAATCCTTGTAGTGTTGTTCTATTTTCAGTGAATAGGAAAATTCAAAAGTATAAAAGCCAAAATTGTCATTTGAAAGTCACTTGTATTTTAAACAAGTATCGTGAGAAGAGTTGTTGAGTATCGCAAGCTACAGTTCGGAGCTGAGAGAAAAGCTCAATTTACTGTTGGCTGCTGTTCCAAGTATCGTGACACCATAACTGACAGTTGAAGCTTGTTTGGATCAGTCTTTACCTTGTTTGCACTCTTTGAGTAGTTCATTTGCATTGATCATCATTTGAATGCATGTCTTCATACACTCGGCTAGGTTTGTATACTCGTCGGATTGATAATTAAAGCGTGAATCCCCACTATATGCACTTGAGGGGGATTGAGGTATAGTCTCTTTCTCCACAAGTCCCTAAGTTGGTATAGTCGAGAGAGCTACGCAGAGCAAGTGTGGTGTGATAAAAGGGTTGAGAGCGAGGACTGGAGGTGAGCACACTCATCTACACTCATGCTTACCACTTAAATTCACTGGTTTAGAAAGAAAACGATCTGCGTTAAGTATCGTGAAGGACTTGCAGGGTGTAAAAGGTGTATTTTGGGTGATACAGAGAGTGAGGAGAGGGTAGAAGAACCTGGAAAACATTTGTATTCATTCAAACCCAAAAAATCTAGCAAAAAAATTTGAAAAAGGTTCAAGTATCGTGTTTCTCCCGCGGTCGAGTATCGCGATACCTGACAAGTATCGTGATCTCCTGTGGTTGAGTATCACGATATTTCCCTAAAGATCGTGTATCGTGGTACCCTGATCGTGATACTTCACCAAGTATCGTGTATCGAGTATCGTGTATCGAGTATCGTGTATCGAGTATCGTGTATCGAGTATCGTGTCTCTCCGAGTATCGTGTATCGTGCTCTATCGATCGTGATATTTGCCAGAGATCGTATATCGTGTATCGTGTTCTATCGATCGCGATATTGGCCAGAGATCGTATATCGTGTATCGTGTTCTCGATCGCGATACTTCACCAAGTATCGTGTATCGAGTATCATCTTTGGAAGTATCGAGTATCATGCCCATTCAAGTATTGTGTATCGTGCATTCACCGATCACGATACTTGTCACAGATCGTGTATCGTGGTTGTCCAAGTATCGTGTTTAGCGAAGTATCGTGTATCGTGTTCACTGAAGTATCGAGTGTCGTTTAACTCAGGTATCGAGTATCGTGGAAATTTAGATATCGTGTATCGTTACTCCTGACCAAGTATCGTGTATCGTGTCCTGTTAAGTATCGAGTATCGTGGTGCCAGATCAAGTATCGTGTATCGTTTCTTCTGAAGTATCGAGTATCGTTTTTCTGAAGTATCGTGTATCGTTTTTGGCCAAAGATCGTGTATCGTGAATCTGTAGAGTCAAGTATCGTGACTTGAAATTTTCTTTTTCAGTCAGTTCCCAACAAAATTCCTCTAGAATTCGGACCCATAGTAAAGAAATCTAGAAGATAGAGGTTAGCAAGGGCTGATCAGAGCTGTTAAGTGGATGAACCTGATATCTGGAAGAACCCTAGGAAGCCGAAGGAGTGTAATCTCTTCTGTAGGTAGTGTAGCCGAGCCAAGTAGCCATTCACATTACTCGGAGACCTCCAGTGAGTCAGAGGAAGAAATTCCCATGGCTTCAGAGGATATGCAGAACACTGTACCAATGATTGGCATGATGTCAATTATTGAGGGAGAGTACCAGACCTCTTTAGAATATGTGACCACCAACCAACATGAGATACCCATATACTTGGATGGTCTGAACATATCAGTGGCTAGACTAAAGAAGGCTTCAGAGGCTTACATAGTGCCTAGGCCAGCGGTCAAGTATGCAGGAGGATTTTACATGGACAAAAGAGATATCCAGTATGTTGTCACGGAACACCGTGAAAACATTAATGAACTTGGGGAAGAAAACAATGCTTCAAACTTAAATGGAGAAGGGAATGAAGAGCAAGTAACTACTCCTAGAGGGAGATCTACGGTTGTTAAGGTTTGGAGAGGAGACTTGATTCCCCAAGATGACTCCATAATGGATGTATACTTTATCAATGGAATGGAGCACCTCCTTAGAGCCCACTCGTCAATATGGGAAGCAGCCCCTAATCCTGTCACCATCTATGAGTTACAAGATCCTGATTTCCCCACCATCATCACATATTTGGATAAGAATCAGAGAAGATATTGGCCCTTAACGGAATTAGAAAGAGCCGAGTTGAAATATCAGAATATTCCAGTGTTTCCCCCTAGGGACCAAGCCACTACTTCACGAAACCCACTTGGAACGTCTCAGAATGATTCATATCAACAGTCGGGGCAAACACAACAAACACAAATCCCGGTCAGACCACATGTGCAGTTTGCAATGCCTACAAATAACCCTAATTACCGACCTCAACCACCTGTTGACCCAAGACATGGAATTCCTGCCCCAGTCAGACCACCTGTAGCAAGAGGACCAGGCATACCTGTAGGAAGACCAATTTTCCCCGTGATGCCTAGACCGCCTGAAGCAGGAAGAAGATATAAGGCCAATTCAAGTGGCCAAATGCATGAGAAACCACTATGATGGCTCTAGTGAACCTTACAATCACATAGCTGAATTTAAGCAAGTAATCAAAGCCGAACAAGTGGAAGAGTTTTTGATCCAATATGAATCTTTTGGTCTAACTTTGACAGACACAGCGTTAGCATGGTTCCAACCATTAGATCCTAATAATTTTCAAAACATGGAACAAGTCTATCAAGAAATGATTGAGGAATTCACTAATTCTGGAATTAAAAACAACTCGTCATCATTGATCCATAGCTTTAAGCAAGCCCCTACAGAATCAGTGAGATTGGTAGCAAGAAGATTCAAGCAGTATGTGGACAGATGCCCAGTGGAAGAGAGACCTACCCAAAATAAAATGGTGTCATTATTCTTGGAAGGATTATTGAACGGATCATTAAGATCTCTGGTGTATGTAAAGAGAGTTCAAACTTTGCAAGAATGCATGAAGGAATGTATTGATTTAGAAGACAATCTTGCGGAGGATTTGAAAATACCTCAAGGTAGCTTGAAAAGTGAAGATTCGGCCAGCAGCACATCAAACCCTAAAAACAATGTAGAGGAAATAGCCGAATTAGTAGCAAAGAAACTGAACGTTCAAGGACAGAGGAACTACCCCAATAACCCTATAAGAGTGTCCATGCTTAGAAGAAGTGCGGAGGTGATCATCCCTCTCACTTGTGCACTAGGGGAGTAGTCCCACCACCTGCTTATGCTTATAATAGACCCACCGTCCCAGGACCTCTACAATATTGCAGTGTAGAACAAAAATATACAAATCACAGTACAGAAAATTGCCCTTACAATAGGCAATCGAGACCAGCACAGCCATATATGAGACCTTATGGATACCCTCAGAGAGAGCAAGGAGGTGAATCATTGAGGTACCCCACTTATCAGCAGCAGGCACCAGTACCACGACCATATGCTTATCAAGGATACACTCAACCACAACCAGTACTAGGACAACAACCGCCCCATCCTCAGAATGTTGTCTCAGTGAAAGTGGCTCGTCCTGAAGAAAACCTAGAGAGAGCAATAGTACCAGCCACACCTTTGATTAGTAATGAATCATATGACTCATCTTATGATTCTAGTCAAGGAGGCTATCCCTCTTATGAGAGCTCGATGATAGAATATGGACAAACGTACGACCCATATGCTTATGATTTGGAACCACAAGATAACTCTTATGGATATGAGCAGGATTATGTGCCAATGATGTACACAGCTCCTAGAGCACCCATACCCCCCCGACCTATGAACAGACCGCCTGTACTTAGAGGACCATGCTACAGATGTGGAGGTGATCACTATATTAGAGAATGTACATTGCCAAACCCACCAGCACCACAACGAGTCTGGGAAGGCTACTGTAGTGACTGTGGTAAGGAACATCTTTTCAGAGATTGCCCCAAGAATCCCAACAAGGTTATGTTAGACGGCCGCCGAACAAAGGACAATTGTACTTAGACAGAGGTTTTTAATGAAGAAAGAACCCTTCTGGAAGTACGCGGTAAAGAAAGATTCGCGCAAGCCTTGTAATAAAATTCTATTTAAAGCAATGAAAAGAACGGCAGAGGGACTAGAGAAGGAGCCCCCCGTGTTTTGGGATTTGCAAGTATAGTGTTGTATGTGTAGAACAGAGTAACTCTGTTCTCTTCCGTCTGCTCCATTCTCTCTCCTGTGTATGTGCTTGTGTGCGTATGTGCGTTATACGCAGTGTTACGAATCGATGCTGTGTTGTAGAGATTTCACCCGGTAATGACTGAAGTATTTCTTAAGCGTTATTCGAACTGGAACGCGTTTTTTGATCGTTCTTCTGTGGAGCACGGAAGTATAGAGAACTAACATGGTTCAGTTGTGAGTTATGAGTCTCTGTGAATGACTGGGTCGGTAGTATAATCTGTGTTAAGATTAGTACCGGTAGCGTTCTGAATACGAGTAGAATGATGATAAAGTGCGCGACAAGTTATGGTCAGTAGGTCTTGCGATTTGAAGTTGGTACTCGGTAAAGTTGTAGATTGTTCAGAAGGATTTCGTGGTGTGTTCGTGTTAAGTTACTAGGAGTGCGCTTTGTGTATTGACTCTCGATCCGGACTACTGCTCAACTGTTATAGCAGGTATAGTTTGGAGTGCGGGATTCTAAGACGTTGATAGCCTTGGTTGATCAGAAACAACTACTGAGCTAAGACGCGCGGACCGAGTGACGGGTGAGTGAGAAGTTGGGAAAATAGTATAGGGCCTCTGTCTAACAGACCCCTACCACTCCCAAGGACCCACTTGGCTAGAGTCAGTCTATTCTTACGGTGAGATTGAGTACAGAGAACAAGAGACTCGGAGATATCTGGTACGCAGGTGTGGAACCAGACTCTGGAATCCCCGAAGGACTGTTGTTTTGAATTAGTAATTAACGTCTACGGTAGGTAGTTAACGGTTGAAGTTACAATTAGCGATTATACCTTTAACATTTGGCGCCGTCTGTGGGAAAGTGGCATCCGATTGCCAGTTCTCTGGCCCGTTGCCTGTGGGAAAGTGGCAACTGATTACCAGTCTCTGCGGTAAAGTAGCATTTGATTACGAGTCACTTGTGAGACAGTGGCATTAGAGTGCTAACGGTTTGTAAGAAGCAAACATCCAGCAACATTTGCTTCACTGACAGTAGCAACAGATCCAGATTGTTGCAAACTGCTCAGATAGTATCACTGGGCAATGATACATGCCGGTCACTCGATCGGGCGAAACATATCCTAAGAATGGTCAGATTGAAGCACGAAAATCACAAAAGATAGCCTCGGGAGAAGTAGGCATAACTAGATCTGACCAAGTGGTCAAGAAAAGTGGAAACGTTACAACTGATTCCGGTCATATTCCGGTAGAACGGTCAACGCCTTCGATACATTCTGATGCTACTTCGACCCAGCCTATCGAAGATATAGCAAGTCCAGACTCTATCAAAACGCCGTTGGAACCTAGTTTAACAATATCAGATAAAGATTTAGAGTTATCCACGGTCAGAAATACGTTAGGAAAATTCGGCAAAAGTAGTAAAACAAGGCATTCTGGCCCAATTTCGGTTCATTCCGGTGAGATTCCGGTGATAGAATCACCGATCGCTGGCAAAGGTTTAGCCTTTTTTGCGGAATCATCAGCTCAACCTTCGTGTTTGGAAGAAAGATTTCGAATATTAGACATCCAGAAGGAAGGAAAGCTGTTCGAAACAGAGATCCGAAGCATCCTAAGTCGAAACAGTACATCGGAAAACGCACCATCCGGCGATACAAGTCCCGATAGTTCACCCGATCAATCCCGAGATACAGAAGGAAACCCTGAACCCTTCACAATGAGCGGGCAACACCAACAACAACCACATCAACAACAACAGCTAGGACCGCCAAGGCCGCCTCCAACAGGAGTAACCTACACGAAATTCGGTGGATTCCTAGGAGACGACCCAGACGCCCACGTACGAACTTTCGAGATAAGTTATGCAGTTCTTAACCATCCACCAGATCAGGCGTATAAGGCCATTGTTTTTCAATCTACACTGATCAATGAAGCGGCGAGATGGCTCACGGAATATGATATCAATCATTTCGGTACTTACGATGCAGTACGAGACGCCTTTTTACAGCGATTCAGACTAAAGAAGAATCCTACTGAAATCTTTGAGTATCTACAGAACAATAGACAGAAGGTAAATCAGACCGTCCAGGAGTACGCTACCCTCTTTAGAACACATTTACGGCAGATACCACAGGCTCACGCTAATCTACCTGATGATGTCATCTCTCAATGGTTTATCAATGGATTAACCCCACAACTGAAGCAGATCATGATCATAAGATGTGTCGGAGCTATGACCTTGGATGCCGTCATTGCAATGGCTCTACAGCTAGAATCCAAGGTTGGTGGATTTTCAGAAGACTTGGAATGGTTAAAAACAAACAAAAATATGGCTGAAGATATCACCAGGCAAGTATACTGCACCACATGCAAAAATTCGGGGCATACAAGTGCCAACTGTGCACTGAACCAAGTGTTTTGTGCTATCTGCAACACTACCGGGCACACCACCGGAAACTGTGTCTACAACGCTAGAATACAAGGGACAGCAACCGTCAATGCAGTCATCCAAGAACATGGCCAACCAGTAAATCACTATGTGCCTCCGCAACTGAGAAACAATTAACAACAAGGATATCGGAACTACCGAGGACAGAGAAACAACACTTATAATGCCAACCGATGGCAGAATGGACCACCACCGGAAAACCCTGAGTTACCACCTCCACGCTGTCATTTCTGTGGCGAATTCGGCCACATTAGAAGGTTTTGTAAAGACGCAATGGAGTATGATCAAAGAAAGAAGGAACGCCAAAATCCAATGGCCAACATGGTAAAAATTACACCGATCGAGACACAGACTGCTACAGTCCAGACCCGTTCTGGTAAACAACTTCAGCCGGCAGCAGAAATCTTTGAACCAGGGATACACGAACAACGAAGGATGTATAACAAAGCTAGTCACTGGACCACAACAGAACCACCAGTGTTCCCAAAACCTATTCCGGTGACTCAGGCTTCTTCATCAAAGGACGAAACAACACAAAAGGATGCATCAGTAGGGCCATCATCATCAGTAGAGACAACAGCAGACACTTCTGCGTCAGTAGAAACTTCAAGTCCAAAAGAACAAGACAGTCAAGCTCAACAGGCCTGGGAAATTTTGTCCAAGGCATCCATCACTCTGCCTCTAGGCCAACTTCTGGCCTTAGTGCCCGGGATCCGACAACAGTTTCAGCAACAATTCAGCCCAGTACCTTCTTGCATTCCGACGACAGCCGCAGTTCAACCGGAACCTGATGCTGCGATTGATCACGCAGTGCCCTTGATCACAGTATGGTATAAGAATTAGAAGATCACGCAGGTATTAATTGATGGAGGCTCAGGCGTAAACATTGCGACCGCAGCGTTATGCAAAAAGCTAGGCTGGACCGAAATTGAACCAGTTCAATTCTTTGTTCGAATGGCGGATCAATCGAGAGTCCATCCTGTAGGACTTGTGCGGAATGTACCCATCACTCTACAAGGTACGACTTTCAAGATGACTTTTGTCATACTAGATCTACCCGAATCCACTTTGGATTACAATCTTCTTTTCGGCCGACCTTGGCTGAAGCATGCGAAGGTAATACAGGACTGGTCTGCACAAGAGCTTACATTCAAGGATGCCCATCGTAAATATGTGGTGAAACTAGATGCTATGCAATCTTGCGAACCTCATGCCAGACCGTATTTTGCTGAACCAGTTCATATGTTAGATGGACTGTCAGATGATGAAGAAGAGCAATTTCTGAAGAGTAATGCCGATTTAATGTCTCTAGGAACTGTTGACCTACAATCCGTCATAGATAACTGGAACACGTCAGTATGTACAGTAGTAGCTATCACCGGAAAGTCGGTCCAGGAAGATACTTCCTCAACCCATGACGACGAATTACAACCACTGTTCAAGCCAACAGATGATACAGAGAAACCTCAACAATTTTATGTCCCAGAAGACCAGCTGATCATGTACAATCTAGGAGATAGAGACCACCCACGACCTGTGAAGATGAGGCAAAACTTACCGGAAACATTTAAGGAGGATTTGATTAAACTTCTTCGCGAATTCGCAGACGTCTTTGCATGGGATTACAAAGACATGAAAGGATTAGATCCCGCATCTATCAACACAGGGTCATGTTGAAACCGAAAGTGAAACCAAAAAGACAACCCAGCTACAGAATGAACCCCCATTATGCATCACAGGTAAAAGCCGAACTTGATAGACTATTAAAAGTCGGATTCATTATACCAGTAGAACACGCTGAATGGATCTCACCCATCGTGATCGTGCCAAAGAAAAACAAGCAGTTACGAATCTGTGTGGATTACCGGAAATTAAATGCAGCAACAGTACCAGATCCTTTCCCGATCCCCTTTTTGGATACCATGCTTGATAGAGTCGCAGGTCATGAAATGTATTCATTTTTAGATGGATACAGCGGGTACAACCAGGTTAGAATGGCTGAAGAGGATATACCAAAAACTGCCTTCATTACCAATTGGGGTGTCTTTGCCTGCATAGTAATGTGGTTCGGATTGAGAAATGCACCAAGCACATTTCAAAGATGTATGCAAGAGATATTTTCTCCTTACCTGACCTCTTTCATGCAAGTATATCTCGACGACTTCTCAATCTTTGGGAAGATGATAGCACATTTGTTTCATTTACGATGCTGTTTTCAGAAGTGTCGAGAATATAGACTCTGCCTTAATCCCAACAAATCCGTGTTTGCGGTTTCATGTGGCAAACTACTTGGGCATATTGTATCTGCTCAAGGTATCCGAGTGGACCCAGATAAGATTTCGGCGATTTTAGAAGCCCCAATACCCACGACTCCGAAAGAAGTAATGCGCTTTATGGGACAAATACGGTGGCATGGCAGACACTTGCGGTGGCTTGCTCACCTAGCAGTACCACTGAACAGGCTAATCACAAAGACTCCCAGACAGTTTGAATGGACTCAAGAATGTCAAACTACATTTGATCGACTCAAGTATCTCCTGATGCAAGCTCCAATTTTACAACCACCGGACTGGGACAATCCGTTCCATGTTTTTGTTGACGCTTCAGATATTGCAATCGGCAGTATTCTGATGCAGCAAACAGATAAGTGGTTTCGCCCTGTTTATTACGCCAGTAGAAGACTTGCACCGGCAGAAAAGAACTATTCCACCACTGAAAGAGAATGTCTAGGATTGATTTACTCAATCAAAAAGTTCAGACATTATCTACTAGGCCGGAAATTTACCTTTCATGTGGATCATGCTGCCCTTGTTTATCTAGTAAGACAGCAGCACTTAGGAGGACGATTAGCACGATGGGTGCTACTTTTACAAGAATTCGACTATGATGTCATTCACCGACCCGGAAATGCACATGCCTTAGCAGATTTCTTATCACGCCTAGATTTCGGTAAAGCTCCGGTAGGAATAGATGACACGACTCCTGCGATTTATAATGCTGAACCACTACCTGATGAGACGCCCAACTTACAAACACCACCTACATACTATGATCAGATTCTAACTTTTCTCACCGAAGGACGCTTTCCAGCTGAGACTGCCAAGGCGGTTCGAAGAAAAATCGCAGTTTTTAGCCGCCGATTTCGGTTAGTTGCTGGAGAACTATATTATACAGATCATACCGGAATCCTACTTCGCTGTATTCCACCACATGAAGTTAACTCAGTTATCACTTTGGCTCACTCAATTCCTCCCGGTGGCCATTTTGCAGCAGACTTAACTCACCGGAAAATTCTGCAAGGGGGACTCTGGTGGCCAACTATGTACAGAGATATCTCACAGTTTGTTAAACAATGCGATGTTTGCCAAAGAGCTGGTCAGCCTTTACAACGGCATCTTTTTCCCCTGCAACCCATCTTACCATTAGAACCTTTTCAGAAATGGGGTTTAGATTTTATCGGGCCAATTACACCTCCAGCAGTATCCAGTAACAATCGATACATACTGACTTGCATAGATTACGCAACTAGATGGGCAGAAGCTTGGGCTTTGCGGTCTGCTACAGCAGTTACGGTAGCAAAATGTCTACTCACGGATGTCTTCCCACGATTTGGTTTACCACTGGAAATTGTCTCAGATCAAGGCACTCATTTTGTAAACAATTTAATGAAGGCACTCACACAGTCCTTCCAAGTCACACATAAATTTAGCTCTCCTTATTATCCACGTGCCAATGGATTGGCTGAAAGTACAAACAAATCACTGTTAAACATCCTCCGGAAATTGATCATGGAAGCACCGGAAAGATGGGATCAACTACTACCTGCAGTATTATGGGCATACCGAACTACATATAAAGTAACAACACGCTTGACACCTTTCAAGCTAGCTTATGGCTTAGAAGCAATCGCTCCCATGGAAGTAGTCATCCCAAGTTTGCGGGTAGCAATCACTCAGAAGATGCTACCGGAATCTTCACTGACAGCACGAATGGACGCACTCAGAGAACTTGATGAGCAACGATGGCTCAGTTTTTTAACTATGCGCGAAGTTCAACTAAGGCAAGCTAAGACACACGATCGATATTTGAAGACGCCAATCTTTTCGGTAGGACAGCTTGTACTCTTCTATAACGCAAAATCGGACAGAGCAGCAGGAAAATTCAAACTACGATGGTTCGGCCCTTTCAAGATCTCAGCACAAGTAGGTCCGGCAACTTTTCGGTTGACTACGTTGACCAAAATTCCACTTCCAAAAGTAATTAATGGATCGAAGCTGCGGCCGTATTATCCCACTACCAGTACGCCTTAATTTATTTGGCGACGAACCACGTTTTGTATAAATTTTTTGCTTTTAGCCGTCTTTTGTACAAATCTTTATGTTACCAGCCGCCCCTCCCTACCGGTCACTCAGTACGCACGCTAGCATGCAAACCGTATCATTCCCGCACCACACAATGATATTCACCCCCACACCGTGTTCTCCATATTTAACCCCCTCAGTTGCGCCAAAAACCGCTATTGTGTTTTCGTGATTGTGTGTGTTATCTCAGTATTCTGTGTTTTCTGTAAGTGTGCATTGTGAACGCCATGGAAGCGCTAGCCAACTACGCTTCTTTCCGCGAAGGTATCCCTACAGACGTAGGTGAATACCTGCGATGCAGAGGGTTGGCCAACTTCGCTGAGTTGCCTTGGCACTCAGTGGAAGCCCATCCCTTCTCCGCACAGATCATCCAAGCCATTGCCCAAAGCCCCACCACCGAACAACAGTGGGTCTTCCTTTCCCTCCCACATAGATCCGTCATCACCTTCCAAGCCTTCGCCGACGCCTACCGCCTCACCCCGCAAGGCCGCGAAAATGGCCCTAGCATCCCTGTCGCCCGTATGACCAAACTCTTTCCCCGCTCCTCATCAAACGAATACGCCATTCTATGCCGCCCAGAACCCGAGCGATCCGCCCTACAGTTCCTTGTAGCCATCCTCAACCTGCAAAAACGAACATATGGCATCTCTCGCCCCTTCTACTCTGCCTTAGATTTAGCTGCCCTCGAACCTGTAAATTTTGCCTCTTACTTTTTCCTTAGAATCCATAAAGAATGTGTAGCTATCGTGAAACAGCTCCAAAAGGGTTCTACCCCCCGCTCTCGCCTTCCCCACATCATCTCCTTCCTCTTCCCAACCATTCTCGCCGCACAACCCCCACCCGCAGGCCCCGCACTTCGACACGAAGAATCCGCACAACCAATCGAGGACACTGAAGAAGAAGACGAAGAGATTAATCAGCTCTTCCGTACCAAGCGAATTCGGATCAGCTCCTCGGAAAGTGAAGTCCAAGGATCCGCCGGAAAAGATCAGGAGACCAAGCCAGACGACCAAGAGGAAATATACCACGACACCGCCACACACAACGAAACATCGACGGAGCAACCAGACCAGCAGGATCAAGCAGAGACAGAAATAGTGTCCAAAGAAAAAGAATCTGAGCAGCACCAGGATGAACAGGAATCGGCCACCAAAGCACTGGATCAACTCATCGATGCCATCAACCAAACAGAAACCATACAACAAACACTCGCCAAGGTAAACCCCTCAGATACCGTTCTCCCTACACCACCTCCTGCCAAACCCCTCCCCCCACCGGAACCACCCCTCCCACCCTTCACTGAACCCGTAGCATCCTCCTTTTCCTCCCCTAACTACTCTCCGCCAAACTCCCAGCAATTACACACCGATACATCCTCTCAACCTCGTCATCCTCCACCACCACCGCCACATAACGCATTCTCGAAACTTGCCGCCATGGGGCAATTCCTCATCCAGTTATCACACCAGCTGCCTGCCCAGTTTACGGCAGCCACGGACCACCTGAAACTCGAATACCAGCACAAGGTAGACACCCTGGAAGCCGACATCGCCCCCCTCGAGGAAGAAGTTCATGCCGTAAAGACCGAGAATCATCAACTCCGGACACAGCTAGCAGAACTCCAAGCACGATTTTCGACAGAGCAGACGCTAGTACAACAACGAGATGCAGCCCTGGACCAGCTAGCTGCCAAAGACCAACTCATACACGACGCACATGAGGAAATTCGAACACTGAAGGCCGCCCGTCAAGAACAAGAAGATATCAACGTATCTCTCAAAGAATTGATCGCAGACCCGAAGATTCAATTACAAGAAACAACCCAGAAGATGCAGGACCAACAGAAAGAAGCCGACCAAGTTCAAGAGCAATTACGGCGAGCCGAAGAATGTGCCGACGCGGTCAACCGTATTCTCAAACAACAATTACTACGGGAAGGCCAATACCAAAAAGATATCGCCAACGCCCGCAGAGAACGCGATGCGTATAAGAAAACTCTCAATTTCCAAACACAGCAATTTGAACGCCAAGACAACCAAATACGCAACCAGAAGGAGTGTATCAGAGAGATGCAGACCAAACTGACTGAAATAACGACAGCCCGAGATGCGGCATTAGCCAACGAATTTTATCTCCAGGAGGCTTTTCTTCAAACCCAAGCCGAAATTTTGTTAAATCAAGCCATAGCCCTCAGTGCAGTCAGAACCGACGCCCAATTATTAGAACCTACCACCTTAGTGCAAATGTTAGAAACCCTCAAAAAGAAAATTACCTGAACATTTAGGCTCGCCCAAAGTATGTACTTAGAAGGTCTAGTATCCGAACCATAGGAACTTGCGGGTTCGAGTCCACCGTGCGTGCCAGTGTTAGACGGCCGCCGAACAAAGGACAATTGTACTTAGACAGAGGTTTTTAATGAAGAAAGAACCCTTCTGGAAGTACGCGGTAAAGAAAGATTCGCGCAAGCCTTGTAATAAAATTCTATTTAAAGCAATGAAAAGAACGGCAGAGGGACCAGAGAAGGAGCCCCCCGTGTTTTGGGATTTGCAAGTATAGTGTTGTATGTGTAGAACAGAGTAACTCTGTTCTGTTCCGTCTGCTCCATTCTCTCTCCTGTGTATGTGCTTGTGTGCGTATGTGCGTTATACGCAGTGTTACGAATCGATGCTGTGTTGTAGAGATTTCACCCGGTAATGACTGAAGTATTTCTTAAGCGTTATTCGAACTGGAACGCGTTTTTTGATCGTTCTTCTGTGGAGCACGGAAGTATAGAGAACTAACATGGTTCAGTTGTGAGTTATGAGTCTCTGTGAATGACTGGGTCGGTAGTATAATCTGTGTTAAGATTAGTACCGGTAGTGTTCTGAATACGAGTAGAATGATGATAAAGTGCGCGACAAGTTATGGTCAGTAGGTCTTGCGATTTGAAGTTGGTACTCGGTAAAGTTGTAGATTGTTCAGAAGGATTTCGTGGTGTGTTCGTGTTAAGTTACTAGGAGTGCGCTTTGTGTATTGACTCTCGATCCGGACTACTGCTCAACTGTTATAGCAGGTATAGTTTGGAGTGCGGGATTCTAAGACGTTGATAGCCTTGGTTGATCAGAAACAACTACTGAGCTAAGACGCGCGGACCGAGTGACGGGTGAGTGAGAAGTTGGGAAAATAGTATAGGGCCTCTGTCTAACAGACCCCTACCACTCCCAAGGACCCACTTGGCTAGAGTCAGTCTATTCTTACGGTGAGATTGAGTACAGAGAACAAGAGACTCAGAGATATCTGGTACGCAGGTGTGGAACCAGACTCTGGAATCCCTGAAGGACTGTTGTTTTGAATTAGTAATTAACGTCTGCGGTAGGTAGTTAACGGTTGAAGTTACAATTAGCGATTATACCTTTAACAGTTACCTCCAATGTGCAAATCAATGTGATAGAAGTAATAGAATCATCAGGGAGTGATAAGGAATACACTGTGCCATTGAAGGCGATAACAAGAGCAAAAGCTAGAGAGACCCCGAAAAAACCTGAAAAACACAATCAAAGTGACCTAGAGATGAATACGCCTGCACCTCAAATAGTTGAAGATTCGGAAGAGCCTGAGAAAAGTGTTGTAAGCAAACGAACACAAAGATGGAAGATCCGAAGAGATAGAATAAAGGAAAGGAAACTACAACAAAAGAAGGAAAATGAAAAGAATGAACAAACTCAAAAAGAAAAAATGAACCTGGAAGAAGGAAATAAGAATGAAAGGCATAAAAAGGATGAGATAGGATCGGTTTTAGCAGATCCCATGCCTGAAGAATTAGCCATGTGGATTCAGGCATACAAGGCACGAATAAGAGCAGGACCTACCATAGAACAACATGAAAGAGAATATCCTAGAGGTGACCTAGAGAAAGAGAGGTTGGAGATCTGCAAAAAATTAATAAAAGTTGCTCAGCAGACCTTAGAAAAACCTGCGTTGCCATTACCCAATACCCGAATTTCCGAAAGAGAATTCCAAGAGTGCGTCAACACTAATGATCACGAAAAACCCGAAGCAAGTAAGACACAGAATGGCAATTATTGTGAGGATAAAAGGGAAGGATCCATTGTTCCCGAAGTAGAAGGGGAATGGCCTAAAGACTTGTGGGCAAGAGTCCAAGAAGATAGGTGGAAGAAAGTGGAAGGAATTGAACTGCCCTTTGAAGAGCTAGAAGCAGAAGATGGAATAGAGGATTCAATACCTGAGTTGAATTCAAATGAAATATTACCAATTGATCCAAGTAACGAAGAAAATGATAGTGTAAAGGTTTTGCCAAATTACACAGGAGAGTACCAACATAATTCAGAATTGTATTGCATTCCCTCAATAAGGAAAAAAGAACCGAACCCATCAGTCCAAACATCGGATATCATACAACACCTTAGAAAGGTAAAAATCCCTTGTACCCTAACATTAGAAGAATTGTTGAAGGTTAAACCACATTTGAAGGAGAAATTGACCAGTCAATTGGAGATCAAGACGGAAGAAAAAGAGATATCTGATGAAGTAAACATAGTAAAGATCCTAGTGGATAAGGTAGGAGATTTTAGTGTGGGAGATGAAGGAAACACTTGCCTTCCAATTACTTATGGGGGTTATACCACCAAAGCCATCTTAGATTTCGGAGCTAGTGTAGGCATTGCTACTAGAGAAATCTGGGAGAAATGGGGAAAACCAGCTTTAAGACCAACGCGCATGAAGATACAAATGGCAGACGGACACACAAAAAGACCCTTGGCATTATTGGAACGAGTAGTCTTTACCACATGCGGAGTTGAATTTGAACACACCTTAGCAATATGTCAATTTGAAAGGGCGAGCAATTATGAAATGATACTTGGGAGACCTTTCATGAGACAGCTAAAGGTTGTGCAAGATTGGGGAAAAGATGTTGTATACCTACAGCATGAAGGAACCACCACGAGAATAAATCTCCACACATATACATATCAAGATGTTCCCCCCTTACAATGGAATCAAATTCATAAGGAGGAAGACGATCAGTCAATTCACAGCATAGGTTCTAGTGACCAATCTTGGATGAATGAGGACACTCATCTATGGATATGCCAAACTGCAAAAAAGGAAGAGGATAAGAGAAAGGGATGGCAGCAAAGGCAAGGAGTAGCTAGGTCTGTACAAGATCCAGCTTACATGCCTCAAGTCTTTTTGGATGAAGAGTTTGAACCTCACGGTTGGATGGAGATTTTAGCGACCCTCGATGTATGTGTGAACGAAGAAGTAATAACTATGAATGAATGTATTGATGAGGAAGGATATGACGTTAGTCTATATGTGGTAGTCCTTCAGGAGGCTGAAGAAGGAGAAGTGATAGAGAAAGAATGGAAGGAGGACTATGAGAGCATTGAGATGGAGCAAGAACCAATGGAACAAGAGGATGAAAATCAAAAACTAGGTGTCACAGCTAGCGAAAACAACCAAGAACCTACACAGGAAGAAGAGCTGGAGTTAGATAAAGAACCAGAAGGTGAAGAAAACAAGCCACAAGATCAGTTTGAAGTGCCAACCCACTTCAAAAAATATGAAGTAGAAGAGAGAAAAATTGCTATTCAAATGCCTAAAAGAGAAGCACAGCCAGGAATAGCATATGACAATAAAGAACAAACCAAGAAGATAGTAGTAACCTTAGAGGAAGGAGAAGAACGATGTACTTTCATAGGACAGGATGTCTCAATGGAGGAAGAACAAGAGTTAATACGCCTCATAAGGGAATATCGAGATGTCTTTGCCTGGACCTATAAGGACTTGAAAGGAGTAGATCCATCTATATGTGCCCATAGAATCCCCATGACATCTGAAGCCAAACCTTCTAAACAAAAACCGTATACATACAATGATGTGTATTCAGCAAAGATAAAGGAAGAGATAGATAAGTTGTTAGATGCTGGATTCATTTACGAGATCGAACACACGGAATGGGTATCACCTTTGGTGGTTGTACCGAAAAAGAATGGGAAGTTAAGAGTGTGCATCAATCTGAAGAAAGTAAATGCCGCGACCATAAGGGATAGTTACCCATTACCCATTACGGATCATCTGTTGGAAAGAGTGGCAGGGAAGGAAGTTTATAATTTTTTGGACAGCTTTTCAGGGTATAATCAGGTAGCCATTGCTCCTGAGGACCAACGTAAAACCGCTTTTGCAACTGAATGGGGAGTATACACCTTTAGAGTCATGTCTTTTGGTCTAACTAATGCCCCAGCCACCTTCCAAAGATTGATGTGCCATGTATTCAAAGAGTTCCTGAGAAAGAGTATGGAGGTATACGTGGATGATCTATGTACTTATTCAGCTATACGATCAGAGCACATCCCTGAACTAGAAAAGATCTTTGCCAAATGTCGACAATATCGAGTATGCCTCAACCCAAAAAAATGTGTCTTCATGGTTCGACAAGGAAAAATATTTGGACATATTGTCTCTAAAAATGGAATTTCAACTGATGAAGACAAATTCAAAGTAATTCTGGATTTACCAAGACCAAAGACTGCTAAAGAAGTACAAGCATTTATGGGACACTATGGATACTACCAAAGATTCATACATATGTATGCCATAATTGCTAGACCTCTCTATGCACTCTTGTCTCAATTTAATTGGACCGAAGAATGTGAGAAAGCCTTTAATGAGTTAAAGAATCGATTGAGTTCAACACCAATCCTTCGATTACCTAACTGGAATAAGCCATTTCACATTCATGTGGATGCTTCCAAGTTTGCCATTGGTTGCATCTTAACTCAACCGGCAGATACAGGAAAGCTAGACCACCCTATAGCCTATGCCAGTAGACAATTAAATCAAGCAGAGCGCAATTATACCACAACTGAGAGAGAAGGCCTAGGGATGGTGTACGTAGTGAAAAAGTTCAGACATTACCTGTTGGCAAACAAATTCAAATTCTTCATTGATCATCAAGCCCTACTATACTTAGTCAATAAACCTTGCAATACAGGAAGACTAGTACGATGGTTTTTATTGCTAATGGAATTTGATTTTGAGGTAGTAGTCAAGAAAGAAAATACCCACATAAGAGCAGATCACTTATCAAGAATGACCCATGGAGAACCACCCATAGGAGTACCAGATGATCTGCCAGATATGTGCCTTTTTAACCTGGAAGTATGTCCCCAATGGGTAGAAAAGTTGATCCCTATACTCACGCATGGACCTAAAGATGGGATCACACCAAACCGAACCCAAGACCTTTGGAAGACTAAAAACCTTCATATCATTGCAGGAAGTTTATATCACCAAGATTCAAGTGGATTACTAATGAGATGCGTTGAAGAGGAGGAACAAGAAATGTGGCTTATCAATGGAAAACTCATTTGAATGCAAACGGAACATGGCAAACCCTGAGGAGATTAGGCATATATTGGCCAACCATGCAGAGGGATGCGCATAACTATGTATCAGCCTGCCAAACCTGTCAAGAACAAAATCCAGAAGAGAACTCCACTCTATGCTACTCCACAGTAGCACCGATGGAGCATGCCTCTGGTAAAATTCTTAAAGACCCAAGAATACCCAGAAGGAGCCACTTCAGCAAGGAAACGTGCACTTGTAGAATAGAGCAAGGATTATGCCATTATAGGAAAACAACTTTTCAAGCGAGGGAGAGATAATCAATTACGATTGTGCATTCATGAAGACGAATATCTTGCTGTTTTAGAGATGGCACATACAGGAGCTGCAGGTGGACATTTCTTTGCAGATAAAACAGCAAAAATGATCCTCTTTGCTGGAATGTGGTGGCCCAACTCTACATCAAGATGCCGTAACATATGTGCAACGATGTGATACTTGTCAACGAACAAAATATCCAATTAGAAGAGATGAGATGCCACTGAGACCCATGATGAGTGCCAGAGCTTTCACTAAATGGGGAATAGACTTCATAGGACCTATTAGCGCACAAGCGAAAGGATCCCATGTCGAATATATAATTGTAGCCACAGACTATCTGACCAAATGGGTTGAAGCCAAAGCAACCAAGAAAAATGATGCAAGAACTATGGCCAAGTTTCTCTTTGAGAACGTTTTCACTAGATTTGGACTACCGATAGAAATTGTGAGTGATAGGGGTACGCACTTTGTGAATGAAGTTATAGAAGCCTTACTGAATGAATTCTTGGTAATTCATAAGAAATCAGCTCCTTATCACCCACAAGCCAATGGACAAGCCGAAAGTTCGAATAAAATCTTGTGTACAGTTCTCACAAAAATTGTTAACAATGGTAGATCTGATTGGGATATCAATTACATCATGCTTTATGGGCATTTTGAGTAGCCTACAAAACCGCCATAGGCACTACTCCTTTTAACTTATTGTATGGACAAAATGCTATTTTGCCAATTGATTTCTTAATCCCACTCTCAGAGTAGCAACCACTTACGAGTGGACGGGACATGAACTATCAGCTCAATTGGATCAAATAGAAAAGCTTCACGAAACTAGGTTACAAGCAGTAGCAGGCATTTATGCTGCTAAACGGTGACAGAAAGCCTACTTTGATGCTCACATTAAAGACAAAAATTTGAAGGAAGGAGATTTAGTTTTGGTATATACCTTGAAACAACACGCTAAGAAGTTGCAGAAGAGAGGATATGGCCCATTAATCATCAATCGTATATCGACAAGTGGAGCAGCTTAGCAACCCTAGATGGGGAAGTATTACCAAACTATATCAGTGGATGTCGAGTGAAAAAATATCTAGAACCGTTGACTGAAGAAACAATGTCACGATTAATCAAGGGCAAGAATAGACGCATCGAGGAGGAAAGGATATGAGAAGAAGCGAGACAGGAAGCACTAGAACGAATTAAGAAACAGAAAGAGTGGATGAGAGAGAGATGAGAGATATCAGCTAGGAGAAGAACTCATCCCAATGGCTAATTTTAGATCCACTAAAAACCTAGGTCCACAGAGAACACAACCATATTTGAATTTGGGAGCGGGTAAAACGGAGTACCACTTAGTGGATGCTCTCATTGACATAGGAGCCGCCATAAGCTGTATCAAACTTTCTTTGACTCAGAAACTCAAGGAGGAATTAAGTCCATCGATGGCACAATTGATAGGAATAGGAGGAACAATTACTCAATGTATAGGTGAAATCACCTTACCTCTGCATCTTGGCAACAACACTATGGAACAAAAGCTATTAGTGTGTCATGATCAGGATTTACTCGAAGATGTAGTGTTAGGTCAAGACTGGATATACGAATATGAGGTGACCATTCAATTGGCTTTAGGATACATCTCAGCCAAGATAGGACATCATGAAGTATTCAGTTTGCTAGACGAACGACCAATCAAAGCCGCGAGCATAGAGCCAAAAATTCACTGGAATGAACACAGTCATGAATGTATGTTCACTAGCACTATAGAAACCCCTTCATCAAGTACTTCATGTGAGGACACACTGAATCCTGCTTGCATACCATCTTCCAATCTAGCAAGTCACAAGAGTGTCATTCTATCTGAAAACAGCCGTAGTGAAGAACCATGCACAAGAGAGACTAGTCCTCTGAGTAATCCAAAGTCTGTACCTATTAGAATATACCCTATTGCGTACACTAAACAAGCTTGGATAAGGAAGGATCAAACGGACGCATATCTTCAACAATAGAAACATCTTCGACATCAGAACAACCAATCAAACAAGAAGGCAAATCATTTTGAACACCAAAGTCAACGACGAATTGCTAGGATATGGATTCCAAAGAAAGTAGTAGCCGCCCAACCGGATCGAGTGCAAATATGGATTCCAAAATCATGTGCTCCAAAGACGCTAAACCGAAACAATGAACCACTGCACAAGGAGAACCAATATGGTCTAAGGGCAAAACAGCCAAAGAAGAATAGCTACAGGAAAGAGAAGGAGTCTGCAGTTGCAACACAAGCCAGTCCGAGATTCAAAAAGCAGATAGAGCAGACGTACAACATGAGAAGCACCACATTCATCAGGAATGTTTGGGATACAATACGTCCCAACAGAGTAAAGCAGATTTGGTTGCCAAAAGACAAGACAAACTACATGCATCATCCAACTACTTCAAGTTGCACACATTTGGAGTTATCAGGACCCAAAGTATGCATGATAGGGACACATTACAAGGCCAAGCATTCGACACATCTTTCTTCTATTTCAAGATAGTCAAGCACATTTTCCTCTTGGGAAATAGGAGAGCACTTGTACGTACATTAAGAAAATCACTCAAAAATAATAACCGCTTCGGCTATGACCTAACTTTTCTGTTTCTCTTTTTAGATGAAAATATAAAAATATCTAAAAATATGGAAAAAATCCAGGTATTACCTTTCTCACACCCACGGGGAAAGGGATGACACCATTCACGTGGAGAATTGCCAATCTAATAAAGGATAACTGAAGGATGATTCTAAATACTATTCGGTGACTAATTACTACCCTCAATTGAGTGTAGATGGCATCTCCCAATCTGAAGCTACGCAAGGGGAAGAGGTGCAACTTCTTCCATTGGAATCAATAACGAAAGCAAGAGGCCATTGGTTTCTGGATGACCAACCAGTGTCAGACCTTATTTTCATGGCCACAATCAAGATTATGGATAGGGATCACTACTTCCCTATTATGTCGCAAGACTTCAAGACTATAATACAAGGATTACCACATATAGAGGATGTATGGACACAAGCAGGAATAGATGCATTTCTGAGGATACCTATCTATCTGCCAGATTTCCAAAGGTGCACACAAGTGATGAACACACTACAGCCTGCATCAAATAAGGCATCAGTTCCTGAAGCACGAGTATTGGACAAAGAAGGTACCTGGAAAACCATTCAATTCACACATGAGATAATCAACAAAGCCTTTGGATGGAATCAAGAAGGGATCACTAATGTCAAAGAGGAATGTCATGATACTAAAAAGAGATCCTTTTTGGATATCAACAGGACTGATATTGAAGATGTTGTCCGCCTAGTGCACCAACACTTTTGTTTCCCAAGTATGCATAGATATACTGCACCACAAAAGATTGTCGTACAACTACTCTCGCATGCAAACACACAAATTGGCAATAAAGTGAATATGACTCCATATGTTCAAGAACGTCTATTTGAAGCCAAGAAGAAGTGGGGTCAGAAAAAGTTTCTCAATGGCAGTTCAGCTTTGACCTTTACTTATCTATGAGGCACTCGAAATGAAAAATTGCTTGCGTGAGATGCCAACCTCAGAAGGGCTAGCCAAATATGCCAAATCCGCTACGGTCCCCAAGAAAAAGAAAGCAGTTGTCGCTGTTGAAGAAGCAGGAACTAGTTCACAGAAACCCATGAGGGGTACAAAGCGCCTCAGAGAGGAAGAAGCCCACGCTACACCCCAATCAAAGCGGACACACATTTTACCAAACATTCCGGTAGCCCAAATGCCAATTACCAAGAGAGATCTCTCTGCTGCCCTAGAAGAGACACATCAGTACATGCAAGGGCAGGTAAATCTGAATGTTCAAGGTCATCATTATAGACAAGCAAGTCAAGAGAAACAACAACGGAGTAAAGAAAAGACCCCAAAACAAACTAGGAGATACAAAGAACTGGGCTTAGATGATTCGAGTTCCGATGCAGAATCTAGTCACGAAAAAGACACCCTGGACAGTGACATAAGGACAGAAACTCACGAGGAAGAATGGACCGAGATCAATCAAGTCGAAGTTACGCCAGACAACCACGAAGAAAAGGAAAAGAACATAGAAGATTCCATTGAACCTGAACATGTCATTCAATTGAATGATACGACAAAGATCAGCATTAAAGAAGCTCCAACAACGGTTACATATGCAAAACAACCTATCAAGGAAGAAATACAAACTCCAATGAACGCGGAATCAAACCTACACACAAATCAAGAGCAGAATGTGATTGAGGTGCCAGATGATACACCTCAAGGAAACATTGAACACATGGTGGCTGAGCCAAGGATCCAGCTTCAGATTAGGCAGCCCCATGACACTACGTTACATGTGGCACAGGGAAAAGACGTCACAACAGGCGAAGAACCTAGCATACCAACCACATGGCTCAATGTGGATGTTACTCAGTTGAAGCCTATGGTCAAGCAAATGATTCAAACTGCCATGGATACACAACAATAGATGATGGATATAGATGCAGACTATGCATTCACAAAATGCAATGTGACACACTGATGAACCAGCATCACCAACTCCAGGCACAGCTCGCAAACCTACAAAAAGTATATGAAGCTAGCGAGGCTGTCAAAGAGAGAATGAAAGCTAGAGGCACTTTACTCGAGAAACAATTAAAAGTGTACATGGAAGAGAATGACAACTTACGCAATAGAAATAAAGAACTGATGAAGTCATTATTATATGATCAACCTATTGAACGCAGGAGATATCCGAAACTAAAGAGAAAGAATTAAGAGATCAGGTGGCACAATACGCAGATTTGCTGAGACAAGAGCAAGAATTGAGAGAAGAATGGGAACGTAAGTACATTCAAGAAACAAATGAACTAAAAAAGCAGTTGAATACATCACATGGGAAACTTGCAGCAAGCTACAGTGAAAATATGGATCATGTAGCAGAAATTGGAAATGAATTGCTTGCGGCCAAAGAAGCACTCAGAGCAGCCATGCAGGAAAGTAAAGAGAAAACTGAACGTATAGCGCAATTAGAAATCCAAGTCAAACAAAGCACAACGATCAGGGCACCAGTAGAGCTAGCTAAGGAAACTCCTACTGACGAGGTAGAGGTATGTCCTCTATCTCCCCCGATTTATCATTCTCCAATACATGAGCAGATGGCGGATATACATGATGATCATCCAATGCCATACACTGCAGAAATAAGTCAGAAGGAACGGGCACTAGTGGTGTCCCGATTGATAGAAAATTTTGAAAATGAAGTAATTAAAGTAATGAAAGAAGCAAAGATTAGAGGTAAAGACTTGGAACGGATCATGAAGCCTTTCAACTATTGAAAGAGAAAACAAGACAATATATAAAGAAGATTACAAAGAAAAGTCCAAATGAGCAGCTAAACTTCAAACATGACGCGTTCAATTACACTCAGGAAGAGTTCGACGCTGCACAACCGGTTTGGAGAAGGAAGTTTTTGGAGAAACATCCTACACTAAGGGTGCATTGGCAAACAGCACCTTATTTCTTACAGGTAAACCCTTCCTTTTGTCCTATACCACACCGAAGAGATACTAGAGAATTTTTGGACCTGCAAAGAAATGGTACCATAAATAAACAGTGGCTAATTATCTACCAACGGAAGATTATATGGTCAAGACCATTGAATTTTGGCTGCAGAATTATGCGACAGTACCCGACTTAACTGTCAAAATGACAAATAAAATACTCAGTATGATACTTACAGTATTGAAGGTCTTCAAGCATGCCGCCTACACATTTTTGAATTTCATTGGTATTAATCAGGGCACAGAGATCCTCATTTTTTATATGTCTGTTATGCCTAGCCGACCAACCATAATGGCCTATTATTCCAGGTTGATGTTCTTGCCCAGTACATATATGCAAACATTCGAAGAAGCATTCTTTACAGGATTTTTTGAAATTGATTCAGAAGTCTTTTTAAAGATGTCCTCCAACCTGAATGCCAGATTAGTGGCATACGAACTGAGCTTCTTCGCGGACCATAGACAGCCATCCAATGACGGTGTGAAGGCAGAACAATGGAAACAGTTAATGATACGTAAAGCCAATTTGCTTAATGAAACAGAGCAAAAAATATATAGAACATATGCCCGTCGCTCGTCAAAGCCCGTCGGGGACGACAGAGTCCAGGAGGGGGGCAGTGTTGAGGGAGAATCAAGCAAAAAGAAGAAAAGAAGAAGACAAAGAAAAAAGCTTCAATAAAAAGATATTTTATGAAGACATATCTTGGCAAGAAGCCCCGCAGGGACACGCAACACCCATCTCTGCACAGAGCCCCGCAGGGGCACATATCAAGGAAAAAGCACGTAGGTGGAAGGAGGAACCAGGGCCAACAAGTATCCATGAAGAAGTGCAAGAAGATATCCAGCGGTTCCGAAACCACAAGAGGGTGCTTCAGCCTCTTGATCTTTGGAAGGTCCAGATCGAAGACTAAAGCATCACATCCTCATACCTTCCACTGGTGGCGTGCGTGGCAACCTGACTTATTAGGCAAGACAAATGCATCAGGCCCAGAGAATGTAAAACAAGAATTAAGAAGAGGCCGTCAAAACTGAACACCTATTTAACAAACAGGCAGAACTGAGCAAGGGTTGCGAGCGATGAAAAGAAAAGAATAGGCAGCACAAATGCATCAGGCCGAGAGGATGTAAAAGACAAAATCAAGACCAGGGCCATTAAAACGTAATGCCAGTCTAACCAGTAGGCAGAACTGACCGAAAGATGCATGCAGACAACAAACTGAAGACAAGAAGTAAAGCCTGTCAAGGGACGACAGAGACGAAGAGGGGGAGAGTGTTGCAGAGCTAAAGAGAGCACAAGGCATAGAAAAAGACGGGCCCCAAAATAGTTCCAATTTGGACACCTTATTCTTGTATTATAACCATTCTTGTAATATATTTTCCGTTGTAAATGCACTAGAGGAGTCCCTAGATGCATCCCCACAGAAGATTAGAAGCTTACCCACGTAAATTAGTAGGAAATTAGTCTTTTAGTGAATAAAGTGCCGGTCTCTTGTGTGAAAGGACCATTTTTAGGGCACAAGTATATAAGTCAATTTGTGACTCTTTGTAAGGACTTTTTGCCATTGTGAGAATCAAGAGCACAAAAATTCGAATTTGTGTCTTCTCCTCTCTGTATCTTCTTCTTTGTGAGCTTGTGTGCATGTGTGTTGCTTGGAAAGAGTGTTAGGAAGTGTTGTCTATCCATGAAAGTGTTTGTTTGCTGTTGTTAAGGTGTGTGCGAAGTGTAGGAAGTGCTGAAGTGTAGGAAGATTTTCCCACGACTCAGTATTTTGCTCATAACTTGAAGTAGAAGTGTCAGAATTGAGTGAGACTACTGCCATTGGATGTGTCTTCTCGAGAGCTTCGAAATGCATATGCTATTTGCTATATTTGGAGTTCGGAGCTGATAGAAAAGCTCAATTTATTGTTGTCTGCTGTTCCAAGTATCGTGACACCATAACTGACAGTTGAAGCTTGTTTGGATCAGTCTTTACCTTGTTTGCACTCTTTGAGTAGTTCATTTGCATTGATCATCATTTGAATGCATGTCCTCATACACTCGGTTAGGTTTGTATACTCATCGGATTGATAATTAAAGCGTGAATCCCCACTATATGCACTTGAGGGGGATTGAGGTATAGTCTCTTTCTCCACAAGTCCCTAAGTTGGTGCTTAGGTCAACAAAGGATCTTTGTCTATTTGATATACTCGTTGTCTTGTATTGTTTCGCTTGCTTCTGAGGTTGAACTACTATGGATGCTTTACTCTTCGAAAAAGAAGGAGAGTTTGCTTGCCTTTGCAACTGTATTGAGTCCTTCTAGATCATAGATCTTTTGTCACATACAACATCTTGTTTGTGAAGATTAGTCTTAGAGGAACTAAGAGAGTGTGTGGTGCCATGATCTGTGAGCATGCATTTCTCTAATTCTAATGTAATGCATTGCTCATGTACCCAAACTTGACTTCTGAGGTTCAAGTTGACTGCATGGTCATAAATCCAATCTTGAGCCAAGACAAGTGGCTCTATAAGGTCCTCATCGTGACACACTAGCATTTTGACTTTCATTGGAACCTCTTGAAGGTAGATGGGAAGTGCCACCTCGCCCAAACAAGGGGTTTCCACACCTCCCAAACCTATGAGATAGGCTTCTATGGGCTTGATGTTCAATTGTAGGTCTTGGTAGTATGAAAGTCTAACTGCACTAGTTGCTGCACTTGAGTCAACCAAGGCTCTCATAGTCCTTACACTCTTTCCTCGTCCTACCTCCACGGTCACAAAGGGGCGTCGGTTGATTATCCAAGAAGTAATTATGCCCAATTTTTGGCACATGTCCATGTAATATTTTGGGGCTTTCGGGTTGACATCTAGGCCTAGTAGCCTTGACTTATTTTGCCTAATGCGCTCTCTAGCCTCTGCATGTGCTTCTTCTCTGACCCTCAACTCTTCTTCTTTTAGCTTCTTAACAGTGTTGAGTCTCATTAACATATCCTCTGTAAGAGTTTTTCATACAGCTTGACTTGACATCCACTAATATAGTTTGACAAGATATCACCTTCTAGCATGGCCAATTGAACTGCACCGCTAGTGGAAATTCTATTAATGATCATGGGTCCATATCCTCGCTTTTCCAATTTTCCGCTGCTTTAGTGTATAAACCAACACTAGGTCTCCTTCTTTCAGCCCCTTTTCCTTGATATGGGCATCAAAGTATGCCTTTTGCCGTTTCTTTGCAGCATAAATGCCTCTTGCCGCTCGTAGCCTCGTCTCACCTAAGAATTCTAGATCAAAGATCTTGGAGGACAACTCGTGTCCACTCCACTCGTGCTCTTGTGCTACCCTTAAAGTTGGGATTAGGGAGTCCAATGGTAGCACAACATTCTATCCAAAGACCATCTAAAATGGGATGGCATTGAGTATCGTTTTGTAAGCAACTCGGTAAGCCTAGACATCATGATGAACTTGTTTGTCCCAATCAGAGCATTTATTATTTACCAATTTTGCCAATACATTACATAGAATCTTATTTGTTCTCTCATCTTGTGTGTTAGCTTGTGGATGATAGGGGATAGACTTCTTATGTATCACCAAGAATTCTTGGAGAAGGTTTTCAATGACTTTGTTCAAGAAGTGTGTGCCTCGATCACTTACTAACTCTATGGGTAACCCGTATCCGATGAGCACATTCTCGAATAAGAACTTAGCCGTCGTTTGAGCATCATTCTTTGTTGTGGCTTTTACTTCCATCCACTTTGTAAGGTAATCTATGGCTACAATAATGTACTCTGCATGGGAGTTTCTAGCTGGGGGATTAATAGGACCTACAAAGTCTATGCCCCACTTTGAGAATGCACGTCCTCCGATCATTGGCCTCAAAGGCATCTCGTCCTTTCTAATCAGAAATTGTGCACGTTGGCATGTGTCACATTTCTTCACATAGGTATGTGCATCCATATGAAGAGTGGGCCACCAAAGTCCTGAAAATAAAATGGTCTTGGTTACTCTGTCAGACCCAAGGTGTCCACCTACAACACCATTATGTGTAGTTTTTAAGACTTTCAAGTAGTCTGATTCATGAACACACAGTCTTAAGTATCCATCTTTGCCTCTTCGGTATAGGTTGTCTCCTACTAAGGCGTAGACTTGAGCCTCTTGTTCCAAGCTTCGTTTCCTTGCTAGACTAGCCTCATTGGGTAATGTTCCAGATCTCATAAATTCTACCAATGGGGCACTCCAATTGGGAATTAATGATATGTGATAAAGTGTTGCATGCTCCACTGGAGGCCTCTTCTGGCACACTGGAAAATTCTTGATTCACTCATGTATTTCTTTGTCCATACTAGGCCAGTACACTCCTAAATGTTTTAGATTTTGCAGTGCTCCTTGTTTAGAATAGTGACTTCCTAGCAATCCTTCACGGGCTTGTTGCAACCAACTATTATGTTCATCATCCTCAACACAACAAGCTAATACACCCTCCATATCTTGTTTGTACATGGTTTTTGCCAATATTTGATATTTTTGTGACCGTACAATTTCATCTTTGTTTGTTTTCACGTTTTTATTTGCGGGTCCAAAGGTTAGGATAGGTACCAACTTATTTTCCCATTTAAGAACAACTTCTAAATTGAATAGATAAGTGTCAGGCAGTTCATCAGACACTCCCTGTGGTGACTCTCATGAAGTGATGCGAGAAAGGTGATCTGCCTTGAGATGGGTTCTACCTTTCCTAACAACCACTTCAAAGTTGTATTCCATTAGTAAGAGGAACCATCTTACTAAGCATCCTGTATTGCATGGTTTATTGACCAAATATAATAAAGCTTGATGATCAATTAAAAATTTGACCTTTTTGGCCAACAAATAGTGTCTAAACTTCTTCACAGAATATACCATACCTAAGCCTTCTCTTTTGGTTGTTGTATAGTTTCGTTCGACTGCATTCAGTTGTCTGCTGGCATATGCTATAGATAGATCTAGATTTCCTTCACCTGTTGGTTGTGCTAGCACACATCCTATTGCATGATTGGATGCATCTACATGGACATGGAATGGCTTATTCCAATCAAGAGTGGTCAATATTGGTGTTGTGCATAAATGTCTCTTCATCTCATTGAAGGAATTTTCACATTCTTCATTCCACTCAAAAATTTTCAACAAGGCATAAAGAGGTTTAGCTATGATCGCATACATATGGATAAATCTACAGTAATATCCGCAATGGCCCATAAAGGCTTGTACCTCTTTAACATTCCTTGCCCTTGGAAGCTCAGCTATGGCTCTTACTTTATCCTCATCTGTTGATATTCCATTCTTCGAAACAATATGATCTAAGATTTTTACTTGACGTACCATGAACACACACTTTTCTGGGTTCAGACACACTCAATATTCTCTGCACTTGTTGAAAATATGTATGAGCTCAGGGATATGGTATTTTCTTCATTGGGATTGAGCACATAAATCATCCGCGTATACTTCTAAGCTCTTTCGCAAGAACTCTTTGAAGACATGACACATGAGCCTTTGGAATGTTGCAAGTGCATTGGTGAGTCCAAATGGCATCATGCGGAATGCAAAGATTCCTCACTCTGTGGCAAAAGCTATTTTGTGTTGATCTTCTGGGGCAATGGTTGTTGGAACATCAAGCTTACACTATGCTTGAGGTACTATGCTTGAGGTACTATGCTTGAGGTGGATTTGATCTACATCAAAGGCTATCACGTCGAAAGAATATCCGTTGGAGAGTTCTTTTTCTTATGCTCATTTATTGTATTTTTTTGAGAAACTTTTGATGGCTCATTTACCGTTGTAAAAGCCTTGAGCTTTACACATGTAAAGGTAGAAAGATAGAGCCAAAATCCCACGAATTTGTGGTGTTTGAAGTTGCATTCAATCAAGCAATCAATCACCTAAAAGTAGATCAAAGTAGATCTTCACTTTTCCTAGATTGTAGGGAAGTGAATTGATTCCCTCCAACAACCATTCCCACCTTCATTTGAATTCAAATTCAACTTATAAAAGTCTTGGAACACTCCTAGAGGCTATATAAGGACTTGAAATCACTTGTACATTACATGGAAGCAATATACATACACTTGTGACCATCATTGTCTTGCTCCTTCAATTTTTTGCATCATCTTCTTCACCAACAGTAATCTTGCAGAGGCTGCTGCTCTCTCTCCAGTGCTCCAAATTGAGTGCAAGATGACTCATTGGAAATTTAAAAGTGTCTACTTTATTCCTATATATTTCCAAAGCATTTGGTTCAGCAGATTTGGAGAAATCTGAGTTTTTCTGTCTCGAGGTCAATCTCTGCGTATTACTGAAAAATAGGAAGTACCACCGGTGAATGTCGCATTCATTCCTATAGCATATTTTGCTTATTCCTTATAATTTTGTGCATTCCATACACTCAACCCTATTTTTATCACTCCCATAAAACAATTTTTTCTAATTGTAATCATGCTGGTCGCTATGGGCATTTGAAGTTCATTGTCTCTTCTATAGATAGTAAGTTTTTTGAGCTAGTCGACCCGTGAACCTATCTGTTTTATATCAAATCATTCTCCTTGATGCTCCAAAGTACATAGTGTGTTTCTTTGCACTTATAGCATGCCTATAAGGTCTATTTGAGTCTCCATAAGCTCAAGGGCTGTTCTTGTGCCGGTTGGCTTGACCAAACTTCTTCGCTTCGAAACACACTTTTCTACCTTCTACAAGCTTCTCCAAGTTCTTTCAATGGCTACTTGGTTGTAACCTGAAAATCCATCAAGGAAGTTATAAACTTCCTTGCTTGCAACATGCTACAATAGATGTTTAGTGATTGGAAGCGGATAACTATCTCGAATCGTAGCAACATTAACTTTTTTAAGGTTAATGCACACTTGCAACTTTCCATTCTTCTTGGGCACCACAACAATGGGGGACACCCATTCAGTATGCTCAATCTCATAGATAAATCTAGCTTCAATCAGCCTATCAATTTCTTCTTTTATTTTTGTAGCCTAAGTGTCATTATATGTGTAGGGCTTTTCTTTTGTGGGTTTAGCATCAGCAGTCATGGGGATAGTATGAGAGCAAATTTTTGGATCTACTCCCTTCAAGTATCTATAGTGCCACACAAACATGTCCCTATATTCCCTTAATATATCTATAAGCTCTATTTCTTCTTCTGCACTTAGGTCGTCTCCTATGCACGTGCATCACTCTTCGTTCCCATCAATGGTTACAACAATTTTCTTGGTCTTTTCTTTATTATCATATGCTTCTCCTATAATGGCCTCTCTCTTAGGCATTCGTACCAAAATTTTACGATCCTCAACTTCATATTTCTTGAAGTTTTCTAGTACTTCAAACAATGATTCCTCCCCTTCTTGTTTCACTGCTTTTCTTTGCTTTTTCTTTTTACTACCTTCACTTCCATCCTTTGAATTTACCATGTTAATGCTTGTGAGAGGTTCTTCTTCTTGTTGGATAAATACTCCTACATCTTCTAGATAATGCCTTTTTGAATTAAAGCAACTATCCACTACAATGGACTCTAGATCATCCTCGTTTTCTTCTTCTTCTATGACATCTCTAGGGTCACATTCTTCCAACAAGGGCTAACACATGAACACTGAAATATCATAACTCTCCTCATCACAATGAGGTGTCCACTGTTCTTCATTGACTGCAATGTCCATGGTAGCTAAGATTTTTCCCAACCATGAAGCTCAAATTCCTCATCTGGAAAGATCATCGGTGCGTAGGTTGGGTCTTTAACTGCTCTATCTCCTAGGGGAGTTCCTTCTTCTCTTGCTTTTTGGCATTTTTCCTCTTCCTCAGCAACCTTGCACATCCACAAATGAGTGTCTTCATGCATCCAAGATGGATCAGGTGAACTTTCCGAATGCAGAGAGATAGAATCTTCTTTTTCTTTGTGGATAGGATTCCCCTGTAGGGGTGGTACATCTCTGAATGTATAATCCTTTAGATTGACCTCGGTGGTGATGCCTAAGTGCTGCAAGTACAAGGAGTTGGTTCCCCAATCTTATACTATTTGCAGTTGTCATAGGAAGGGCCTTCCCAGGATCATCTCATAGACATTATTTTTCTCAAAGTCACATATAGCAAATGTGTGTTCAAACTCTACCCCACAAGTGGTTAGAGTTATCCCTTCTAGCAATCCTAGAGGTCTTTCAACATGGCCATCTGCCGTTTGAAGCTTTGTTCTAGTTGGTCTTAACGTTGGTTTGCCCCATTGCTTCCACAAGGAGGTGGTTGCAATAGCAACACCAACACATGAATCTACGATCGCTTTGGTTGTGTAACCTTGGTAGGTGATTGGAAGATAAGTATTACCTTTTTCACCTTCACTCATGTCTCCTATTTTGTCTAGAGGTATCTCTGGTACTTTCTGCTTAGAGCTTGATTTTGGCATATTGGAATCAAGTTTTGGAACCTGATCCTTCACATGTTTCCATAGCTCTGGTTTTACTTTTAACAGCTCTTCTAGGGTGAGATGACACAATTGACAGCCTGCCTATTGTATGGACAATCTTGAGTCATGTAGTTTGTGTATTTTCTCTCAATAGTGCAATACAGAGCATTAGAGCCATCCTTGGGGTTGAGCCATCATCGGACAAATATTAGCCATGTGGTCTCCTCCACAATTGTAACATCCCTTCCATGAGGTGCCCCTTGGTGCTTGTCTATTTTGAACTCCTAGCTTCTTGACAACTTGCTCAGCTATCTCATCTATCTCCGTGGAGGTTCTGGAAGTACTATTTGAATCCTTATAGAGTTTGGATAGTCCTAACTCCTCAACCAAATTGCCTTCTATGTCAATACATGTCTGCACACACTCTTCTATGGATCTAGGCTCTTTCAAGTACACATATGATCTCAACTTGGTGCTTAGCAAGCCATCTAAGAACAAAGCCACTTGTTTGGCTGGTGTTGGTAACTCGGGTATAGGGCATCCTTCTATGTACTATCTGAATCGTCTTCCTGCAAGTCACACTGTTTCTTGAGGTGTATGCTTGAAGCTATGGATCAAGGATGATGTATTATGCCTGATGCCACTCTTGGAAAATTCTACAAATGAATTCATCTAGCAGTTGAGCTATGTTCCGATAATTGCAGCTGCTCAGGTGTTGGAACCAAGCTAAGGCAGTGCCCTTGAGATTCAAACCAAATGCCTCAAACTGAGTGAACAAGTCCTCAACTTGTTCAGCTCTTAACACTTGTTTGAACTCGGCCAATCTGAGTCAGAAAAAGCAACCAGCCCAATCTGAGTCAGAAAAAGCATGCAAATCTGGCGGTAGTGATCCCCCCTTGGGATAAAACAACCCAAGTAGCCGAGTACCACTCAAGTAGCGAAAGATGCGCTTAACCGCCTTCCAATGCGTGACTCCTAGGCAATGCATAAACCTGCTCATCTGTGAGATAACAAACTGAATATCTGGCCGAGTAATGCATAAGTAAATCAAGCATCCAACAGCCTACTGATAGAGAACAGCATCAAATGCATCTCCAGCATCATGAAGACTCAATCGTAAACCTATCTCCATAGGAGTGGCAATAGGCTTACAGTCTTCAAGGCCAAAATGCTGCAATAATGTGTCAATATATTTCGTTTGACACAAAGCCATTCCACCATCAACTTGCATAAATTGAATGCCCAAATAGTGATGCAAATGCCCCAAATCAGACATCTCAAATGAGGCATGCAAATCAGCCTTGAAATCGGCAATATGCTTCTCAATAGGACCAATGAGCAGCATGTCATCAACATAGACAACAATGATCAGAAGCACATCATTAGCACGATTAACATATAAGGTGCTTTTAGTTGGACTATTCTCAAAACCATGTGCAACCAGATAGGCATGTATCTTCTCATACCAAGCACGTGGTGCTTGCTTTAAACCATATAATGCCTTCTTTAACCTGCACACCTGGTTTTCATGCCCTTTCTGCACAAAGCCACGGGGCTGAAAAACATACACTTCTTCATGCAAGTCACCATTCAGAAATGCTGTTTTAATGTCCAACTGATGTACATTCCAACCATGATGGGCTGCAAGTGCACAAATACTCCGAACACTAGTCATACGGCATGTAGGTGCAAAGGTCTCATCAAAATCAATGCCTCTTTCCTGTGCATAACCCTTTGCAACAAGCCTAGCCTTATACCTGTCAATTGTACCATCAGGTTTACGCTTCAACTTGTATACCCACTTAGTGCCAATGGCCTTCTTGCCAGGAGGCAAGTCACATAAAGACCATGTACCATTCTTCATTCTAGCATCATATTTCGATTGCATAGCAGCCATCCAATTTTCTGAATTCTGTGTTTCATAAAAAAAAACAGGCTCATTCTCATCACAAAGACTAGACGCAGTCATAGCATAGCAATCTGATGCAAAGGAGGCACTATGAGAGCCTAAACGAGTACGATATGACAAAGGTGCATCTAATTTGCTGTCACGCAAAGTCTGCACCAGCCATTTTGGCATAGTTTTTGCCTGCTCAATATCAGCTCTCTCATCAACAAGTGCATCATGTAAATTTGCATCAGAAATGGAATGATCTGCATCATCATATGAAACCTGCAAAGGCTGAGAAGTTGCCTCATTAGGACCAGCACTAGACTGTCCACCTATAAAAAGAGGCATCAAAGTATCATACATGTCTTTGGAGCTAACAGATGTCTCCTTAGTACATGAAAGCAATGGATGAAAAGCATCTTCCACAAAGACAACATCACGGATAACCAGAATGCATTTAGTCTGTGGATGATACAGTCGATAGCCTTTACTTTCAGAACTGTACCCAACAAAAATACATTTTACTGCCTTATCATCCAATTTTCTGCGATGTTGTTCAGGCACTAGTGCATATGCCAAACAACCAAAAACACGCAGATGAGCAACAGATGGCTTGTGGTCATGCCAAGCCTCATATGGAGTGATAGACTGCAGCGCTTTAGTGGGACACCTATTCAATACATATGCTGCACACATGACAGCCTCAAGCCAGAAACTATGTGGTAAAGCCTGACTTTGACCATGCACCTCGCCATCTCCATGAGTGACCTGTTCTTTCTTTCAGCAACTCCATTCTGTTGAGGTGTGTAAGGCACTGTACACTAGTGTTTTATCCCACGTTCAGCCAGAAATGCATTAAAATCAGAAGACATATATTCCCCCCCTCGATCAGAACGAAGGGTGCCCATTTTACATCTTGATAGATTTTCAGCCAAAATCAAAAACTGTTTGAAGCACAAAAACACTTCAGACTTTGCCTTCAATGGATATACCCATGCATGCCTGGAAAAATCATCAATGAAAGTCACGAAGTAAAGATAATTTCCAAAAGAAGGTGTCTGCATAGGACCACAGACATCATTGTGTACAAGCTGCAATTTCTGCGTAGCCCGAACTGAACCATCTTTTGGAAAGGAGGAACACTGCATTTTGCCCAAAATACAGCCTTCACATACATGTTTTCCAGGTGCCTCAAGCTTGGGCAAAGAAGACACCATTTCAGATTTTTGGAGGCGTAGCAAACTAGCAAAATTCAGATGACCAAAGTGTGCATGCCAAAGCTTTGCATGTGACATAGCCTGAGAATCGTTTACTGCACATGCCAAATCATTTTCAGATCTTTCATAGTCTATGAGCTTATACAGCCCACGACATAAAATGCGAGAAGCAATAATCACAACGCCATTTGACAGATCATGAATTGTACACCTGTCATCAACAAATTTCACAACCAAGCCAATCTTGGCTAATGCAGAAACTGATAAAGTGAAAGAACTACCATCAGCAGTAGTCGAAATGATCTTACCAACTCCCATAACAGGATAAGAGGAGTTGTTGGTGCATGTAACAGTATTCCCTATAGGGGCAGGCTCGAGTGAAGAGAAGAAACTGCGCTGCGAGGTAATATGTTTGGTCTCCCCACTGTCAAAATACCAAACATCTGATTCTACTGCAGCCATGCACTGCTCATGAGAAGATGGAACAAACCTGCAGACAGTAGTAAATGCCCATTCTTCTTCCTGCACAAGATTTGCAGACTCTGTTTTTGGTGTAGAGGCCTCTGCAACAACCATTCCAGCCTCTTTCTTCTTTGCCTCTTTAGCAGCCAGTTTTGGACATTTCTTTATGATATAATCATTCCCCTTAAAGTACTTACAAAACAATTTCTGCTTTTCTAATTTCTTCTCATCTTTATCTTCCTTCTTTGAATATGCAGAATTAGCAGATTTTTGCTTACTAGTTGAAGAGCTCCATTTTCCTTTGCCCTTCTGACTAGCCAGGAAAACTTGATCTGCAACTCGCATAATGGACCTGTTTTGCCTGGACTGATCTTCTTGCAGTAGAACAGAGACTAACTCCTCAAATGATAAGGCATTTGGATTGCCTTTCATCATCAACTGAAGAGTAGAAGCAAAACTCTGATATGAATCAGGAAGACCATTCAGAACGGTCTGCACAAGTGAGCTATCTGGTATAACCTCATCAGCAGAAATCAATTGTTCCTTCAAGTCTTTGATCTTCGTTAGGAAATTGTCCATAGAATCACCTTCATTCATGTGCTCACTCTCCAACTGTTTTTGGAGGTAAGCAACACGAGCCTCATTCCTAGCTTGGTACAATGTGGTAAGTGTATCCCAAGCATCCTTAGCTATTCTACAAGAGCGAATATGAGGAATAATGGCACATTTGACAGAAAAAGCTATCAATGCATGTGCCTGGGCATCTCTGCCATCCCAACGAATCTGCTCTACAGTAGGTGCAACAGAAACAGCAGCACGAACAGGAATCTACACAATATCATCTTCGACACCATCTTCATCAGCTCCAGCACCTATATTCGTAGTACCTATTGTTACAGGTGTAACAGGACGTCTTTCAATACCCTGCACAATGTTCCACAGTCCTTTTGCAACCAATACATGTCGCATCATATAAGCCCATAATGGGTAGTTGGTACCATCCAACTTATCCTCAACAACCAACATACTGAATACATCACTGCTTTCAGCCATGGCCGGTGACTAAACTACCTTGATGCAGAAAATTGATTGTATCTCAAAAAGTTAAACAGAACTCCCCATACGAGTTCTGCTAAACTTGTAGCAGACTTCAAGACACTTATACTAGCGAAGAGAAACAGGTATATAACTTTGGCACAAAAAGATGAAATAGCTTGCACAAGCACTACGATAGTGCATTCGGAGGCCGAAACGAGCTCAGATCGCAATTTCGGCACGACAGAGCGAAGCCGTTTTGATCTCTGAAACACCCTGAGTATGCTCACCAAATTTCGTGCGAATCTGAGGCTGCAAATGGAGGAGTGTCAACGGCACCCTAGATGAAGCAATGACCTGCTCTGATACCAATTGTTGGAGTTAGACGTCTGTGGAAACACACAAACAGCACAAGGAAGAAGAAGAAGCTTGGAGCACAAACACACAATACTAAATGTATTACTAGAGAATGTACAAAGATTAGTAGCCCATTAGGGCAATAGGCGTATATACAAGCCGAGGGAAAAAAAACCTCCTAAAGAGGGAAAAAAGTGCCCCGGTGGTCCTAGTGTGTTCACACACATCATTACCTATATATATATACAGGATCTCCTGACCCATCAAAGTAGTTCATCATTGACTTAACCACTTGAGAGGGTCTAAGGGTTCTTGGGTGCTTTTGGGGTCTAGGCAATGGAAAATCATGTTCATCTCTTTGATGCCTATGTGCTCTATGTCTCTCCCTTTTAGGTCTTTCATTTTCAAATCTTGATCGCTCTCTACCCGCAGTATGTGCAAAGCTTACCTCAAGTCTCTCTCTAGTTCTTTCCCTCTGGGTTTCATGAGCCTGGGATGATCCTACTCCTTGGAGGCCATGGAACATATTAGATCTTGGTGGAGGGAAAATCAATTCGCTCTTCCAAGTGTATGCATGCCTATCATGTTCTGTTACCAAGAACATTTTCTCCGATGTGTTATCTAGATAGACAACTTTGTCTGGTGTCTCTGGATCGTTAAACTCGTAGATGGTGAGTATTGGGCTAGCTTGATCTGGCATGAATCTCCAAAAGGCTTCCTCCGTTTCTCTATTCACAAATACTTCTATGCTTTGGTTGTCTTGAGGGATCCAATCTGGAGTGATTACTCTAGTCAAGACTGACTTACCTCTGGGAATCTTGGGTTCTCGTCCTACGTCTCCTTGCTCTAGGTCTCCCATGTTGTTCTCAAGAACGATATATCCAAATTCATCTGTCCTGTATGGTACGCTGGTCACCGCATACATGGTTCCTTCCTTATCAATGTATGACCCATCTTTGAACTTGACCACTTGGTGTTCAAGTCCAAAAGGTTGACCTGGATTTTTGAGTTGGACCACTGATTGCCTCAAGCCATCTTTATAGATGCGTGCACCTTATTTGTTGGTCTTGATATACTCCGATTGGGTCTTATAGGAGCCTTCTGGTGTCTGTAAATAAGAAGTACCTAAGGTACGTGTGGGTCTCTCCATGCTAAAAGACATTTCTGAATCACTTGTGTCAGAACTTAGTGTGTAGGGATAACCACTTAGTTGTTGTGCCCATGACCTAGTTGTATGGTTGACACTAGCCTCAGATGATCTAATGCTTTGCTTATCCTTGCCTAGGTGTCTACCAGATCTTAGGTTCATAAGATTGGTCTTCTAGACCCAAGGTTCTCTTGTATTGCTCAAAATCCTTTGGGGATCCTTGGCTTCCTAGTTCCACTTGAGGTTCAACTTCAAAATACTATATCTAATAATCCACAAGCTTTCCAACGAACCAAAATCATAAAAAATGGATTTCATATGAGAAAGTTATGCCAGTTCAGGGTTCTAGGGGTTAAAACAGGGGAAACACGATCTCTCTGGGAGTACCTTAGAACAGGCGATACGATACCTCTTTTTCCATGATACACGATACCACCTTAGACCATATGATACCACCAAGGTGATACCAAATTCCATGATACAATAATGCTTTCCGGACTATATGATTCTGGAAGTTGTCACGGTTGTTAACATCCTACATCCATCCCTTGCACCCCATGCTATCATAAATGCACAAGTAGGTTTTCTCTTAACATACATGATGGGAGTAGAGCCAAACAAGGACCTGATGTACCATCTTGTAGATGTAAACAATCTCGCCCACCATTGATACAATGCCCCTTAGAAGTAGCCTCTCCCTAATAACTTTACAAATTTCCAAACTTGTTTTGACAAACTACCTACTACCCTACAAAAACATCCAAGTTTTTGCCACATGCCTAGATGAAGATATCACATGGATCTTCTACACTCACAAAAGGAGGAATTGATCATCAAGAGCTAGTTGAATTACCTTGCACTCCTAGCTCAAGATAAAGGCAATTTATCTCGTGCTTACATGTTACACGTGACTAGTTATACCAACAAACTACTAGTACCAAATGTTATAACAAGGATGGTCAAGAAGATCTTGAATATGTTACAAGTTTGCCTCACAAGTTTTAGAATTTACAACTTTCAAAAAATTTAGAGGCACTTGGATTTCATATAGGGTTGGCATGCATGGTATTTTGACCTATCTATGGAAACAAATAAACAATTTATTCCCTCCTATTAATGTTCTTGCCATCACAATACATGAAAACCACTGAAAAAATCCTTTGTAATGGGGTTTTTGGAGAAGTGAATAGCTATGCTCACTCTAAGACCAAGAGTGCTCAGTACACAAGTAACTACTTACACACTTATTTGAAGGTGGAACAAAAGCAAGTATTGTAGAATGGGTATCTAAGTAGGGATCAATTAATTGATGCTTGGGAGAATGTAATAAATGAAGCAGTCAAAGGCCTCCACTTATGAGACAATCAGCAAAAGCTCTAGATCTTAACCAATCTACAAGATCTAATGCACAACTCATGGAGAAACCCTATTCAACCCAATGACGATAACAAATGCATATGATTTATCCAAAAAGGGAGGGAGCATAGCACTTTACGGAGCATAGTAGTCATTGGAGAGAAAAATGTGTTTAAATAAACATAAGTACTTTTTCATTTTAGTTTATTTCCATTTCATTGCATGCTCGTCCAGTTTTGCATCATGGTTTATTATTTGCTATGTCGATTCACTTTATTATCAAGAAAGAAAGAGAAAAGAAAAAAGAAAAAAAAGAAAAATATATATATAAATTTTAAAAAAATCAAAAGGAAAGAGAAAAAAATAGCTTCCATTTTGCATTAGAGGTCTTAGCATATTCTTCATTTTGGCACAACCTTAGTAGAAAAATAAAGATAAAGAAGCAAGAATCAGACTATGAGCTTATACAAAGTTCAAACATGAAGACAAAGAACACTACAACCCATCAACTTCACTTTAGGTACTTTACCTTATCCTCTAGTTTAGGCATCTTTTCGAGCAACATACCCTTGGGCTTCTCACTAAACATCCAACTTTTTTACAATAATTTTACCTTGCATCCCAAAGTAAACATGCATAGGGTTACACTACACGTCCATGCACATGGCACCTATTTGTTTTCTTCACCCATGCAAGTGCACAATATATGACACACTAAAGTTTGAAAGAAATATTAAATCATGAAGATGGTTGAATTCGAAGAAAAAAAGAAGGTATATAAGAGTCAAAAAAGAAAAAGACAAACTCTCTATGAGATCAGAAAGAGACTCTACATACATCTGAACACCTTATAGTTCAAAGGTGGAAATATCTACATACATCTTCTACATCAAACAATGACAATGCACAACCTCTAAGGACAACCCACCCAAACTATGTAGGTAGCCTTGTTGAGGATGACAAGATCTATGAGGGGGGATTTTTACACTATGTGACAGGACCCATAAAATTTTCCAAGCATTTTCCAAATCATTTTTACAAACTTTGTATATAGAAGAGTTCAATATATAAGTGGCATGTATATATTGTAAACCTTGTAGTAGATTGAGGAGTCTTCCCTCAAAATATCCACAAATGAAGAGTAATTTTGAGTAGGTTCTTTTTCATTTTTAGAGATTTCAAAATAAGAAAGGGGTGCCCATGAGAAAGCCACTATAAACAGGCCAAAATCATCATTTGTAAATACTTTTTTCTAGTGTGAATAAGAGAGATCTTCTTCTCACAAATTCATGCACAAGCTTTCATTATGACCACTCTAAGTGTTTTTTAGTTTTTTCTTGTAATTATAAGTTGATTTGTACTAAATTTTAGTGTATCTTGGAAACTCCTAGATATTTTCAGTTATATATAAAGTTATAGATGATATTCTCTTTGTCATTGGACTAGTGCAACTTGTATATCTTCCTAATAGATTTGGAACAAGGTATCATATACTCAATTTGGACAAGTAACTAGGGATTTATGGCCATTTTTCCAACTATCTATTTCCTTTTCATTGATTCTACAAACATGACTTTGAAATTGAAGATAATGATTGAGATGAACTTATTGTGATCACCTTTATGGAAATGTTTTACCAATTTGAAATGATATGTTTCATGATCGGCTAGATCAAATATTTTTATCATGAACATATAGACAAAAAATATTATCCACTTGATCAAAAAATTTATCATCATGATTGCCTAAATCGAGGATTTTTATCATGATCTTCTAGATCAGAGACTTTCACCATGATGGAATTCAATGTGCTAATCATTTTTCACACAATTTTGGATCTCATATTGGGATTATTAGAGAATTTGGTAGATGATTCCAAGAATTTTGGCGATACACCTATCCATACCATCTAGTTATTGCCTTCAATGCAACTAGATAGAGGTCTACTCTCCATGGATTTGAAAAGGTAGAGGTTTATGAGTGTACCCATGTAGTGCACTTCATGAATGATTCACAAAACATACTTTTTTGAAGTATACTTCTTCATATCACGAATAAAACAAGAAACTCTTATTAGGAGATAAATGAATCAGAGAAATCACACTTAGATTCAAATCCTCAACAACTTTTAGTGGTTCTTGATCAGTGCTTCCATGGATTTGGCAATAAATTGGTGTTTTAAAAAATATCTTTCATACTAGATGTAGAATCTCTGTCTGTAGAATGTTATTTTTTTTTCATCGGACTCAATTTAGTTAGATCCTTCAAAAAAAACTGGAATCAATAAACTTGGGAATTCTCAAATGTTCTTTTTGAAGAAAACCGCATGCATCTACCCCACGCACCTTAACTTAACAAACAAATTTTCTCCGCTCTAAGTAGCCGGAGCAGTAGTATTGAATTACCTGGATGGGCGAACGACGGGGATTGAACTCGCGCGTGATGGATTCACAATCCATTGCCTTGATCCACTTGGCTACGTCCGCCCCCTCTGTGAATGTAATGTTAAGGGGCCTGGGCTCCCCGAATGGAATGTGAATGAGATCCATCCGTTGCAAGCGTTATCCGGAATGATTGGGCGTAAAGCGTCTGTAGGTGGCTCCTTAAGTCCGCTGTCAAATCCCAGGGCTCAACCCCGGACAGGCGGTGGAAACTACTGGGCTAGAGTACGGTAGGGGCAGAGGGAATTTCCGGTGGAGCGGTGAAATGCGTAGAGATCGGAAAGAACACCAAAGGCGAAGGCACTCTGCTGGGCCGACACTGACACTGATGATGCAAACCGCGCTTTAATGGGTTCTACTATGCAACGTCAGGCGGTTCCACTAGTAAAGCCCGAGAGGTGCATTGTAGGAACTGGGTTAGAAAGTTAAGTAGCATCAGATTCAGGAAGTATAGTTCTATCTGAACAAGAAGGAACAATTCGATATATTGATGGTAGGAAAATTGAACTATCCGCCGCGGGAAACCAGAAATCAAGCTTTTTTAGTAAACAAAATGAATTAAAAATCTATGAACGTTCCAACAATAATACCTGTATTCACCAAAAACCTGTGGTTTCACCGAGAGAACTTTTGAGAAGTGGTCAAATAGACAAGTCATCAAAGTACCTCCCAGCACTCAACATATCGTAGACACAAAGTTTCAAGCATATCAAGGTTCCATATGAACATTTTTTAGTGTAGATACAATGATTTTCATTGCTTTGATAATAACCTTGAGACTTCATAAAAGTGTCAAACTTTTTATACCATTTTCTAGGGGACTATTTAAGTCCATATAAGCTCTTCTTCAACTTACAAAATAGACCCTTTTTGTTAAGGATTTCACAGCCCTCTACATAATCCCTATAGATCTCTTTTGGCAAGATCTCCATGCACCAAAGCAATTTTTACATCCATTTTGACCAGCTCTAAATCCTCCATTGCAAGGAATCCTAGCACCATGCACAGTGTAGCCATCTTGACTATTGTAGAGAAGATTTCCTCGAAATCAACACCATGTTGTTGATTAAAACCCCTTGCAAACAGTTGTGGTTTATACTTTTGAGAAGCACTATATTATGTGAATTTAAATTTACATATTCATTTACATGGTAAAGATTTCTTGCCCTTTCAAAATTTATAAAATCCCAAGTACCATCCTTGTGAATAGAATCCAATTCACTCTTCATGGCACACTTCCACTTGACATGAACATTTTTCTGCATAGCCTCTTTGTAGAAAGACGGCTCACCAACATTCATGAGCATGACAAAATCCAAACCTAGAACATATCTATAAGGATCAAATGGTTTTAGAGCTCAGGAGGCTTTGAGATGTGTAGAAGCAGAAAAACAAAGGTTGAAACAAAAGAGTAGCAATGATCTCGGTCATGCCAAATTGCAGATACGACCACTAGCCTTCATGGATGGTAAGATTCATCTAGTTACAAGTACTACTGATAGTGTTCTAACTCTTAGTTAGCATACTACCAAGGCTTGTGAAGCATGAAACATATTGAGAATGAAAATGAAACTACTAATCATACACCATTTCAGAACTTGGAGAATCAACTAGGAGGAAAAATGTTTGCTGATGAGGAGACTACAAAGGTGTTTATCACTTGCATAACAAATATATGAGATCAAATGGTGGGAGTAAGTATACAAGATTCAAGAAAGGAGCTAGCTCAACATCTATTTGTTAGTGCTTTGGAATTTTCCTCTCCAATCATCATATCATAAAGGACCAACAACCTCAAACACTTAAATTGTCAATCAGGGCAGCATTTTAAGACCCTAGTCCCTTGTTTGTAAATGGACTCTAAGACTTATCATCAAAAGATTAGTGAAATAAAAAATTTCACAAAATTTCTTGATATTTATCCTTTTACATGTAGATTTAGCTAGAACTAAGATTTTTCAGTGTTTCTTGTACCTAAAGTGTGCTGGTTTTCATAATAAAGACAATAGTGAAGAAAATTTTCAATTTTCATTACATCTACTCCTATGATGTGAGAATTGTGATTCTGATAGATTCACACCATCATTAAGTAATAGTATTTTTACTTGTTAATAGAGTTGGCAAGGTAGGATTACACTCATAGAAGCATGAGACACTCAAAGAGCTACTGATCACAAAGATAAATCTATGAAAAGCACTTACAAAATGCACTTCAAATCACCATTAAAGCTTGATGACAAGAATTGGAAGAGGAAAGAGCTCTCAAAATCTCATTACATCCAAAATACAAGATTGTCCCAAAAATGAGTCATAAATTGAATTTTATACCTTATTAAGTGTCCAAGTTCATATGTCCTCCAAATTTTCTATTCTACAAATCTACTATCTAAAGAGATCTAAAAATTCTATGAAAAGTATATATGTTACAATTGTAAAATAATAGTTACCCAATATAACACAAGAGCAATAGCAGAGAAGATAACAAATATAGGAGAATCCCAACAAAATTTTCTACTAATAGCAAGTACAAAGATGATGGCATTGTCCACCCATGCGCTCTCAAGGTAGAGCTTAAATGGTGATCTAGACAACTCTAGATAAGGAGATACAAGGTAGAGGTATGCTGGCTCAATTCGATGTCTCAGGTAGTGCAAAAGTCATGTATATATAGGATCATGGGTGGCCTTCCATGAACGGTTATACATGGGTGGTAGAGTGTGGGTGGCCACTGCCCGCGTAATTGCCATACACGGCTTAGGCCGGTTGAACTGACCTAACAAATATCAATGATTTTTTACTCGATAGGGAATATTCCCTTTACCATCGCATCGGGGGCACTGCCCTTGGACCCCCACCAAGGGGCCCGTTGGCCCCGTCAGACCCCCCAGCCAGGGGGCATGTTGGCCCCCTTGGACCCCCACCTGGGGCTGCTCCCTGCTGCCCCAGACCTCAAAATTGGGGACCCTGGTAAGTCCCTTTCCTTACAATACCTTACATGGTCCAATATGACCTTCATCTAACATGCAAGTTGGGATTCCCATCAATTGGGTAATGCACGCTTGGATTCTCCTCATAATGGGGGCCTTACAAAATGTGCATACAATCATGAGGGGTAGACATTGATCATATACTAACACCCCCCCTCAATGTTTACCGATGAAAAATCAAGTAGGTTTTGGTCCTATGACCATCTGTTGAAGATGCATGTTGAGCTACTCTCTTCCAAGTGCTTTAGTGAATATGTCAGCACAATTTGCCTCTGTTGGGCAATATTCTAGCTCCACAATTTCATCTTCAATTAGCTCATGAATGTAATGGTACTGTACTTCTATGTGCTTGGTGCGAGCATGAAATACTGGGTTCTTTGCAATATTCATAGAACTTTGATTATCACACTTGAGTAAAGTCACCATATTTGATGGAAAGCCTCGATCTGCAAGAATTCTCCTTAACCAAACTGCTTCACAAGAAGCAAAACAAGCTGCTTTGTACTCTGCTTCGGTGGAGGAGAGTGCGAGTAGTTGGTTGCTTCCTAATTACCCAAGAAAATATTCTTGAACCAAGTGAAACAATATCCAAAAACTGATTTTCTAGACTCACAATCTCTAGCCCAATCTAAATCACAATATCCTTGGAGTATCACTTATGGTAGAAAAAATACCAAAATCCAAGGTTCCTGCAATGTACCTTAGAATTCGCATTCCCGCATTCCAGTGACTCTCCTTAGGTTTGTTGGAAAACCTGCTTAACACTCCAACCACATAGCAAATGTCCGGTCTAGTGTTGCACAGAAAAATAACACTTCCAACGAGCTTCCTATACTTCTTAGCATCTACATCAGGCATGTTATCATCCATAGATAGCTTATGATTTACCTCCATAGGTGTGCTAGTTGATTTGAAGTCCATCATTCCAAATACCTTGAGAATTTCTTTGGCATATTTTTGTTGTGAGGTGAAACTGCCATACTTCAATTCCTACACAAAAATGGAGTAGACCTAAGTCTACCATTTCAAATTGAGTTCCCAAGCTGATCTGAGTTTGATTGATGAGTTCCTGATGATCTCCTGTAATGATCAAATCATCTACATATACAATGACAACAACTAGCTTGCTATCCCTTTTTGTTACATACAAGTTAGCATCAGAAGTACTTCTTTCAAAACCCATATTTTTGAAAAAATTATATATCCGTCGGTACCAAGCCCGTGGAGCTTGCTTAAGTCCATACAAAGCTTTCTTCAACCTGCAAACTTTATTTTCTGAATTGGGCACCTCAAGACCTGGTGGTTGAGATACATATACCTCCTCCTTGAGGTGACCATTCAAAAATGCTCATTTGACATCCATCTGGAAAATAGGCCAAGCCTTTTGTGCAGCTATTGCAAGTACCATCCGAATAGTTTTCATGCGTGCTGTTGGTGCAAAAGTTTCTTGAACATCAAATTCTTCGATCTGCGAAAAACCCTGTGCAACTAATCTTGCCTTATACGTTTCTAATGTTCCATCTGCTTTATACTTAGCTTTCCAAATCCATTTAGTACCTACTACCTTCTTCTTTGTTGGCAAGTCGACTAGATCCCATGTATCATTTTTTAGTATACTATCATACACAGATTGCATTGCCACTCTCCAACCTGGATCATCAAGGGCTTCTTCAATGGTGGTAGGTTCCTTTATTGAGCCCATGATATCTTCCATTAGAGCCATGTTAACAATGTGTGTTGAGGCTCTTCTTTGCTCCTCTATTCTCTTTGATCTTCGTAATCCATCCGAGGATGATTCTGGTACATCTACATGTGGATTGCAATTATCAAAGAGCTATTGTGCCCACTTTGGTAGTGGCTTATGCTATGTAGCTACAACTGGTTGTTTATTGAGGAAATTTCTCCATCAGATGTTTCCTCCTCCTCAACTTTAACCTGTCTTTTGATAAGCACAAGGTGAGATATTTCTTCCTTTGATGAGATAGTAGATTTACCTTTATCTTCTACTAAGTGTGGTCGTTCATCAAACACCACATCTTGACTGACAAAAATCTTCCTTGCCTCAGGATCCCACAACCTGTTTGCTTTAGACTCTTCACTATATCCTACGAAGACACACTTTTTGCTTTTGAATCCAACTTTGATCTTGTTGAATCAAGAATATGTGCATAACAAAAACAACCAAAAATTCTGAAATGCAAAACTGAAGGCTTTTTACCAGAATATGCTTCTTGAGGAGTCATTCCCTTTAGTGCTATCGTGTATCTTCGATTGAGGATGTAGACTGTTGTATTGACTGCTTCTGCTCAGAATGAATCAGGCATGTCGTGAGCCTTTAACATACAACAAGCCATTTTAACTACTTCTGTTGGACACGTGGAGTCATTTCTCACCACTACATTGATGGATTCTCGTAGAGGCACTAGGGAACTATACCAATCCTTTTTACTGGCCATATGGCAAGAAGCTCCACAATCTAAAATCCATGGTTCATCAACACGAGCTTGAGCAGATGAGCATACCTCTTCAATAGCTACCCATAGTTCTAGCTCTGTGTAGTTTGCAGACTCTTTGTTCTTCCACGATGATTTTACAGTCCCATTCCGCTCATTAGCTTGCTTCTTTCTGCAATCCTTGATGGCATGGCCTTTCTTTTCACAATAGAAGCAACTTCCTGTGAACTTTTTCTTCTTTGGATTCTTCTTTGATCCATCAGAAGAGCCTTAACCTTTTGCATTTGCTGAGAATGCAGCATCACTTGTAGTTTGCCGATTCTTCAACCGCATCTCTTCTTCTAAAAGCATAGCACAAAACTCTTCAAATGTGAGGGGAGTTGGTCTTACCTGAGTGTTAAAGGTTGTTACTAATCCATCATACTTTGCTGGAAGAACACGTACACATCTTTGAGCCAGCTCTTCTAGTGTTATAACAACACCAACTACAGCCAATTGATCTTGAAGATGTTTTATCCGTTTGATAAAATTTTCAGCCTTTTTCACTATCCTTGTGGTTCTTAGTCTCATATTGATGAGCCAATATGCCCCAAGCCTCATGTGCTTTAGTAGTATATTGAACTAAAGTAAGCACAGAATCACTTACACTAGTGACAATTGCACATAATGCATCAGCATTCCGCCACTTCTAAGCTCGTAGAAGATCTAGATCTGGTTGAATCATCAATCTTGAATTTGTTCGATCTTCAACTGGTATAGGCTCTGGATCCAATCCCATCGGTCCCATGACAGTGTCAAGTAATTCATAGGAGTCCAAAATTGCAGAAATTTTGAACTTCCAGAGTGTATACTTGGTTCCATCCAGCTTCCCTTTAGTGAATGCAGGTGGGCAAATTCGAATAGGTGCAGCATTAGCATTAGCAGATGGTGGACTCGAAGTTCATTTCAATAAGAGTGGTGCAAAAATCATGGATTCATCAAGTAATGTAGTAGGTAAACGCATAAGATGTGATAACTTATATGAGTTAAGTGCCTTAACTGCTACAAAAGATAAAGATGTAAGCAAGTTATGGCACCAATGATTTGGGCATCTCGGATTTGTAGTTTTGAAGGAGATGCAAAGAACATGGATGCTTGCTCATTTGCCTGCATTTTCAGAGTTGCAAGAACCTTGTGAAGCTTGCATGATGGGCAAGCAACAACGAAAGGTATTTCCTTGAGAGACCAGCAATCGATCTCAAGCTCCTCTAGAGTTGGTACATGTTGATCTTTGCGGTAAAATATCTACACCTGCTTTAGGAGGACCTTTCTACTTTTTGTTGTTAGTCGACGATTATAGTAGAAAGATGTGGTTTATTTCATTCCTGAGAAGGTTGATGCATTTGAAAATTTTCAAATGTGGCAAAAGTATGTGGAAAATGAATCAGGAAAGAAATTGAACAAATTTAGAACAGATAGAGGAGGTGAATTCTTGTCAACAAAATTCAATAACTATTGTAAGGAGCATGGTGTGAAAGGGCAACTTACCATAGCTCATAAACCTCAACAAAATGGTGTTCTTGAGCATAGGAATAGGACAGTAGTTGAAATGGCTCGTTGTATGTTAAAGGCTCAAGACATGCATGATTCATTTTGGGCAGAAGTAATCAATATAGCAGTCTACATCCTCAATCAAAGCTACACAAAGGCACTAAAGGGGATGAATCCTCAAGAAGCATATTCTGGTAAAAAGCCTTCAGTTTTGCATTTCAGAATTTTTGGTTGTTTTTGTTATGCACATATTCCTCATTCAATAAGATCAAAGTTGGATTCAAAAAGCAAAAAGCATGTCTTCCTAGGATATAGTGAAGAGTCTAAAGCATAGAGGTTGTGGGATCCTGAGGCAAGGAAGATTCTTGTCAGTCGAGATGTGGTGTTTGATGAACGACCACACTTAGTAGAAGATAAAGGTAAATCTACTCTCTCATAAAATGGAGAAATATCTCACCTTGTGCCTATCAAAAGACAGGTTAAAGTTGAGGAGGAGGAAACATCTGATGGTGAAATTTCCTTAGTAAAAACCCAACCAGTTGTAGCTACATAGCGTAAGCGACTACCGAAGTGGGCATAATAGCTCTTTGATGATCGCAATCCACACTTAGATGTACCCAAAATCATCCTCAGATGGATTACGAAGATCAAAGAGAATAGAGGAGCAAAGAAGAACCTCTGAACACATTGTTAGCATGGCTCTAATGGCAGATATCATGGGCTCAATAAAGGAACCTACCACCATTGAAGAAGCCCTTGATGATCCATGTTGGAGAGCGGCAATGCAATCTGAGTATGATAGTATACTAAAAGATGATACATGGAATCTAGTCGACTTGCGGCCAAAGAAGAAGGTAATAGGTACTAAATGGATTTAGAAAGCTAAGTATAAAATAGACGGCACATTAGAAAAGTATAAGGCAAGATTAGTTGTAGAGGGTTTTTCACAAGTCAAAGGATTTGATGTTCAAGAAACTTTTGCACCAACAACACACATGACAACTATTCAGACGGTACTTGCAGTAGCTGCACAAAAGGCCTGGCCTATTTTTCAAATGGATGTCAAATCTGCATTTTTGAATGGTCACCTCAAGGAGGAGGTATATGTATCTCAACCACTAGGTTTTGAGGTGCCCAATTCAAAAAATAAAGTTTGCAAGTTGAAGAAAGCTTTGTATGGACGTAAGCAAGCACCACCGGCTTGGTACCAATGGACATATAATTTTTTCAAAAATATGGATTTTGAAAGAAGTAATTCTGATGTTAACTTGTATGTAACGAAAAGGGATAGCAAGGTAGTTGTTGTCATTGTATATGTAGATGATTTGATCATTACAAGAGATCACCAGGAACTCATCAATCAAACTTGGGAACTGAGTTTGAAATGACAGACTAAGGTCTACTCCATTTTTGTCAGGGAATTGAAGTATGGCAAAGAAAGGATGGCAATCTATCATCTCACGACAAAAATATGCCAAAGAAATTCTCAAGGCATTCGGAATGATGGACTGCAAACCAATTAGCACACATATGGAGGTAAATCATAAGCTATGTATGGATGATAACATGCCTGATGTAGATGTTAAGAAGTATAGGAAGCTCGTTGGAAGTCTTATTTTCTTGTGCAACACTAGATCAGCCATTTGCTATGTTGTTGGAGTGTTAAGCAAGTTTTCCAACAAACCTAAGGAGAGTCACAGGAATGTTGGAATGTGAATTCTAAGGTACATTGCAGGAACCTTGGATTTTGGTATTTTTTATACCACAGGTGATGATGCACTTCAAGGATATTTTCATTTAGATTGGCATGACATTGTGATTCTAGAAAATCATTTTTTGGATATTGTTTTTCACTTGGTTTAGGAATATTTTCTTGGGTAAGTAGGAAGCAACCAACTCTCACACTCTTCTCCACTGAAGCAGAGTACAAAGCAGCTTGTTTTGCTTCTTGTGAGGCAATCTAGTTAAGGAGAAGTCTTGCATATCTAGACTTTCCATCAAATATGGTGACTCTAATCAAGTTTGATAATCAAAGTTGTATGGCCATTGCAAAGAACCCAGTATTTCGTGCTCGCACCAAGCATATAGAAGTACAGTACAATTATGTGCGTGAGCTAATTGAAGATGAAATTGTGGATCTAGAATATTTCCCAACAGAGGCAAATTGTGCTGACATATTCACTAAAGCACTTGGAAGACAACAGCTCAACAGGCAGACCTACTTGATTGATCATTGGGTAAAGATTGAGGGGGGGTGTTAGTATATGATCAATGTCTACTCCTCATGATTGTATGCACATTTTCTAAGGCCCCCATTATGAGGAGAAGCCAAGCATGCATTACCCAATTGATGGCAATCCCAACTTGCATGTTGGATGAAGGTCATATTGGACCATGTAAGGTATTGTAAGGAAAGGGAGTTACCAAGGTCCCCAATTGTGGGGTCCTGGGTAACGGTGAGCAACCTCGATTGGGGGGTCCAAGGGGGCCAGCACGCCCCTAGCTGGGGGGTCCCAAGGAACCATCGGACCCCTTGGTGGGGTTCTGGGGGCAGCACCCCGACGCGATGGTAAAGGGAATATTCCATGGAATATTCCCTATCAGAGTCAAAAATCATTTATATTTCTTAGGTCGATTCAACCGGCCTAAGTCATGTATGGCAATTACGCGGGTGGTGGCCACCCATGCTCTAGTGCCCATGTATAGCTGTCCATGGAAGGGCACCCATTATCCTATACATACATGACTTCTGCACTACTTGAGACATCGAATCGAGCCAGCATACCTCTACCTTATATCTCCCTATCTAGAGTTGTCTAGATCTCCATTTAAGCTCTACCTTGAGCGTGCACAGGTGTACAATGCCATCATCTTTGTACTTGATACTAGTAGAAAATTGTTGAGATTCTCTTATATATGTTATCTTCTCTACTGCTCCTGTGTTATATTGTGTAATTGTTGTCTTACATATTCTACTTTACTGTAATACAATGGTTTCCATCTTTTCCTTACTAAAAGTTGCTTCCTAGCATTTCTCCCTCCCCTTTGAATTTTTTCATCCTTGATAGAACTTTGTGGTGGGTTTGATTACTGCTTTCTTTTTCTCTGATATACTTGGGCCACCAAGTCATGGCTCTTTCTCTCAGTGATATTGAGATCATTCGTCATCTCAAAAAGATCTTTCCTCCACTATAGTGTAGTTGCAAGTCTATCTATTACACTTTTGTTTAGGATTTTGTACACGTTGCTTCAAATTATCTTAGTTTGTCTTTTAGCACTATGGATAATCTACCGAAATTCTTTGAATCTCTTTGGAAGAATCCATAATCAAAGGCCTCCTCAAAAATTTGTACGTAGTGGCTGCCCATGAATATGATTATGTTGTAACAGGCCATTAGACACATTCTATTAGGATTTTCACTTAAATAAAAAAGAAGTGCATCAGAATGTGAATTGAATCCTACATTTTTTTAGGGTCTTAATATCTATATTTGTGAAGATTTCTATATAGGCTATAATAAGCTTCAAACCCCTAACTATTAGTATACAAGAAAGATCATTGACATCCTTCAAATCTTCATCCATTGCTTTACATGTTAAAAACATATAATTTTTTGATGACCATGATCCTTTCTTGGGACCTACTACCTCTAGAAAGTTTAACCATTTTAAAGGAATGGCTCCATCTTTTCTCATCTGCCAATTTTTTTCCCACTCCCTTCTCCTTGTATTTGGATAGAAAGTTGGATTAATATTTAACTCAATAGGAGCTTCCATCCATATTTTCTTGCAATTTTCCTATCCGGCCATTTGTTCCTTCATGAAGGATTAGCTTTTTCAAATAAATATTTGATAATTTCCATTTCTTCTTCATATTCTAGAAAGTCATTTGGGATGGTTCCAACTCTCACAATTCAATAATTCCTTATGCTTTCCATAACCATACAGAATGGAATTCCCAATCCATCTATTGTTGAATGGTTTTGTGCAGGATTCGCACTCTGCTCCAAAGAAAATTATACAATTTTGTTCTCATATTGATTATGAATTTTTCTTATGTATCTCATTCTTTCTTCTCTATCTTTGAAAAGTTTCTGGACAAATTCATCTAAATCCTCATCTTGTATTTCATCTGCTCTTTGTTCTACTATAATATGTTTTTGGATGGGAGAAGGTTTCCTTTCTTTTACTATTGATCTTTTTTGAACCACATCTTCAATCCCTTTTTTAATTCTCATCCCATTAGTAGCATGTTTTCTTGCTTCATGTTCCAACTCCTTAGCGTCTTTCAATTCATTGTTTAGTTTTTCTGATTCTGGTTCATAGATGTCAACTCTACACTTTGGTCTTTTGATGATTTCTCATTTGATTTACTTCCTTTCATAGTGTAGTGGCCTTCCTCCATAAGAACTCTTGTGATTTCTTCATTTGGTTTACTCAGGACTTGATATGATATCTAAAGAATTTTATTCTTTGATTCCAAATGCTTGATATCACCTTCGACTTTTTTATAGTCTCTATCTGTTTTTCATATTTCTCTTCTAGGAAAGAAATTATATTCGTATTTTGCACAAACTCTATTTGCAATTTGATTACTTTTTCCTAGAAACCTTTATTCATTCTTCTTTGTTATCTAAATTCCCCTAACAATTTGTGATGCTCTTTTCTATAGTCTTCAATAATTATGTCACCTTCAATGAAATCAGCTTTAATAGCTATACCTAATAGTATGATGTTTTTTCTTGAAGTTTTGAATCTCTCAATTTGATTTAGCACTATTTTAGATGTCCCTCTTATGTCTCTAGGGAATATGGTTAACATCAGAGATCTTTCTTCCTTTGTTACATCTATATGATTTTCTAATTCTACTTTTTAATAGCTTCTTCTTCATTCTCCTTCTCTAATTTTGATAAGGGTGGTTCCTCTTGATGCTCTCCTTGTTCTTGTTGCTCCTAATCATCCTCAGGTTCTTCATTATCATTCTCTTGATTTTCTTGATTATAATCGAGGTCTCTTTTTTCTCTTTCTTCTTCATGTTCTGAGACATATTTCATTTCCGCATCATTAAAACTACTTCTTGTTGAATATCAACTAGGATATTCTAGATTTTCTCATCTATGCTCTACTTGGATCTTTATCTATTTCCTTTTCCACCAATTTTTCTTATTTTTTGTCTAGTTCCACTACTCTGATCATACTCTTTGCGATTTCTTTTTGCTCATCTTCTTCCTGATCTTGTTCTTCTACTATGGTCAATCCTTTTGAAATCTTTATCTACATATTATTGTTCATATTTTCTTCTTCTCTATTATGTTCAATTAACTTCACCATTAGTTTTGTACTTTTGATTTGTACTCTCGCTTGTTTACTAGGAGTATCTGGTTTTGATAGATTCAAACCTCTTAATAAAAATCCTTCCACATCACTATTTGTCTCTACTTTAGAGATTTCTTTAGTCTAGATCGCCACCATTTGTTCTACTATCACCTCCTCTTCAATATTTGCTTCCAATTTATACATCAAAGTAGATCCACGTGTTATATCTTTCAGAGTCTCTTCACATGCTTCTAGCTTCATCTTGTCTCTCTTATTTTCCTTTTAAGTTTTGGTTCTTTCTTTTTCTTCTTCACTATTGCTTCCACAGTAGTCCTCTTCTTTGGAGGTCCCTAGAGCTCTTGAAAATAATCTAATGAAGCTGCTTATTTTTTAATGAAGACCACTTTGGACTTGGCATTCATCATCTGCTCATGTAAACTTACATAATGCTCCATTTCTTCTTGGGTCCAATTAGTAGCTTTGTGAGAGTAGTCATCTAGCATCTTCTGATATTGAGCTTCATAGGCAGCTCTCTTATCATTGCCCTACATCAGATAAGAGTATAGTTGTTCTTTGCTAGTTTGAGGTGGGTGAGGCTCTTTATTTGCTCGTAATTTCTTTTGTTCTAAATTCACCTCCTTCTTAGCAGCTTCTTCAAATTCAAGCTCTAACTTCCTTGGATCCATTTTTCTTTTCTTGATTGGTTGTTGAACCTCCAAAACAATATCTTTTCTCTTTTTGTGAACTTCCTTCATTTTTTTATCTTCTTTCCAAGGCTTTTTAGTCCAGCCATTTCCTCTCTAAATATATGTGCCTCTAGAGTCTGTTGAAGCTTCTCCTCAATCCCCAATGCATCGTAAATAATTCTTGTAAGAAATTGGGCTCCATTCATGAATTTATTAGAGTCACAATGCTTTGTTGCTTCCTTCAACTACTCATGGATATACAGTGACACATCCACTACTCCAAATGGCTTTGTCTTGTCCTTATTCTTCATCATTACTAGTGTCACTAGCTTATGACATAGAAGTTGCAAGAAATTCTTGATAGGTAACTCCTCATTAGACCTCTCTTTGAAATCCTAGAATTTAGCATAACTTGCATATGAAGCTGCATTCCTCTTGAAAAAACTTACATTAACCTTTGTGCCCATTGGATAGAAGCTTAGGGTTGCTTTGATGTGCTCAATTCTAATTGTTATCTTCACTTTTTCTTTATCCCAATTATCAACTTTGCAGATGAAGTAAGGATCAACATTAGTCCTTTTCACTTCCTAGAGTGATCCCATGGCCTGTTCACATCTTTCAAAATCTATTAAAAAATATCGGTTCATCAAGAAGTTTGTGCAGGCCTACTTCTTTCCACCTTTTGTATACAATTATAGACCTTTGGAACTCTTACAACTCTTGGAGGCACATTGTGTATTTGAATTTCCCCTTTTGTAACTTTGAAAATATGTTTGCCAACTATTCTGATATAATCTTTGAGTTCCTTTTCAATCCACTCTTGCTCTAGAAGCTCTTCTTCATCAGACTTTATCTCTACTATTTCTTCTACCACTTCAATATCTAGGAATCAACATCCTGTGGATAGTGCTAGCGAATCCACTTCCAATCTAGCTATTGGAGGCCCTTTAAATCAAATCACAAGTACTCTATACCAATTAATAAGACTCTAACATATAATAATTATTTTCGTGACAAGAAAGAACAATAAATTTTACAAAACTCATCACATGCTCTCATCAGTCCATTTCATAATAACACTTGATGTGCTCATCACAATCAAGCAAGGTTTCTCTTTTGTAAGTGCAATTGGAAACAGATTGGGAAAAATAATAATTCGAAAAAGAAAAATAAAATAAAATAAAATGGAATAAAATGCAAGCAACTCATGTGCTCTTCCTATACCTTTCTTTATGCTTTTACAAAATAATTAAAAATAGAATACTTATATACAATTTTTTCGTTTTTCTTTTGGTTTATATTTTTCTATAATATTTTGTGTTTTTTATTATTTTTCAAAAGAATTTCTTTATATTTCTTTAATAAAAAATAATGAGGATTTCCTATCTTTCTCCCCCTCCTTGCTCTTTTATACATGTTGAAAGAGCTTTCTTGAGTGCCTAAATTAAGAGGAATCTAGTGCCTAGTGAACGCACGGCTTTGTAGTGTAGCCCCATTTATGCTTACTCTGGATATGCAATAATCTTTATGATGCATAATCAAAGTCTTAAGTATTTTACTTAAGTGGTTTTTTCATGAAGAGGATTCTCTCATAATTTTTTGCGTTTTGTTTATAATTGGATTTGAATTTGAATTTTCTCCTCTGATTTCTTATTCTAGTACCATCTTCTTTTGTTTTGTTTTATGTCTCATGCTTCTTCTTTTTCTTGTCTCTTCCTTTCTCAAAGCCCTAGAAAATCTTGTATTGTTTGTTTCTTTGGTCTCCACACTTGTTTCATTTATGTCATTTATTTAATTTTGTTCCATAAAGTGCTTGTGTATTTTGGGTTTCCATATTTGTTTTAGATTTTGATCATTTTTTTCATGTTTTTGTTTCCTTTGAATTTGTTATCTAGTTGTGTTGTAATCCATAGTCTTATGATTTGTGCTTTAGCTTCCTCTTTAACTCTTTTATGCTTTAGTGGCTTTTCTTCTGTTGGGAATTTGAATGTCTCCATATCCACTTTTTACATCTCTGATTCTATTTCTTGCACATCATCATTTACACACAATATTCTCATAGATTATCTCTCACTTTTAATATATCAAGGATTTCTTTTCAAAATCCAAAGACACTTTATATTTCTTCATCCACTCTTGACCTAGGATTAAGTTTTCAGGCATCAATTTCTCAGGCCATTCCTCCTCACTCAATTGAAGTCTCTTCTTGTCCTGTTTTCAAATCAATATTTACTATAACAATGAAGAAAGAATTGATTGCTCTAATTTTTATGTTTTTACTATGTTTTCTTTCCTCAAGTTGATTCAATAGATTATAACTAATTAGTTTTACTTGAGATCCCCCTAATCTTTGTTCCTTGAAAATGCATTTCAACTACTAGTAAATGATTCTTTATTTTCTCTTGTTTGATCTCACACATAATAAGCTCCCTCACTTCTTTATTCTTTCTAATTCTCTCCTTAGCCTCCTCTTGAGTTTCTTGTCTTATTTTTCTCTCTTCTTCTTTCCTTTTCTGGGATTTTTGCAATCTTCTCCAAGCTTCTATTGTTAAAGGTTCCATATATCTTTTGATTCTTCATCCACTCACATAATTTGGCATAACTTTTCCATCCATTTGCCAAATGAACTGCTCCACTAGGACTAATCCTATGGAGGATATATGGATCATGTCCTCGTTTCTATAATTTCTTACTATTTTCCTTCAATGTGTAAGCTAGAACTAAGTCTCCTTCCTAAAAATGTTTCTCCTTTATATGCACATCATTTTATGCATGTTGTCTTTGAATAAATACTCATGATAGTCTATAACCTAGATTCTCCTAATTGTTATAACTCCACAACCCTGTAAGATAATTCATGTCATGTCTAGTATAATTGATTCCCTATCCTTAAAATTGGTATGAGAAGTTCCATAGGTAATACTGCATTTAATCCATAGACTTTATTGGAAGGATTAGTTCTCGTTGATTTTTTGTATGCCACTCTAAATGCCCAAAGGACATGATATAGTTGCATATCCCAATCTGTTTTTTCAGTATTAACTAGTTTGGATAGCACAATGCACAAAACTTTATTTGTACTATTAGTTAAGCCATTGGCTTGAGAATGATAGGGTGCATATTTCCTATGAATTATCATGAATTGTTCTGTCAAAGATTCATATAAGAACTTAGAATTTGTTTGAGCATCATTTTTAAGTGTCTTTTACTTCTGCCTGTTTTTTTAAATAGTATGTGGCCATTATAATATGTTCTGTATGAGAGCTTTTAGCTCGTGGATGTATAGGTCCTATAAAGTCTAATCCCCATTTGCTAAAGACTCTAGTAGACATCAAGGGTTTGAGAGGCATGTCATCTTTTCTAATTGGAGGTTTAGTTCTCTGGAAAATAACACATCATTGAGCATAAAACTTAGCGTCTTAAAATAATGTTGGCCACTAAAATCCTAAAGAAATTATTAACCTTGCAGTTCTCTCACTTGGAAAGTGACCTCCTTCGACACCGGAGTGAGCCAATTCCACCATCTCTAAATATTTTTCTTCAAGTTCACATATCTTGAGATACCCATACATTCCTCTTTTGTACAATTGTTCATTTATCACTAGGAATTTCTTGCACATCCCTCGTAAATTCCTTGTATCTAAAAATTCAAATGATACAAGTGTCTTGAATTTATACTTTGCAAGACCACTACTTTGAAAGCATACTTTTATTCTTAGATCCAAATGAAAATATTGGTAGCACATCCCTCGTAAATTCCTTGTATCTAAAAATTCAAATGATACAAGTGTCTTGAATTTATACTTTGCAAGACCACTACTTTGAAAGCATACTTTTATTCTTAGATCCAAATGAAAATATTGATCCAAATATTTTTCCCAACTTGGTATGCTCTATATCTTGAATAGATAAGCATCAAGTCGATTATCATCTATACTTTGTGGTTTATCTCCAACAAATATTCTAGATAAATGATATGCTTTCATGTGTGTTTTCCCTTATCTTACTACTACTTCAAAATCAAATTCCATCAATAGTAAGAACCATCTTACTATTCTTCTAGTTTGACAAGGCTTCTTCACCAAATATAATAAAGCTTAACGATCCACAAAAAATTTAAACTTTGCCAAAAAATAATGTCTAAATGTATTCATTGTATACACCACACCGTGCTTATCTTGTAGTTGTGGTGTAGTTTTTCTCTTCATGATTCAATTTTCTACTTTCATAGGCTATGAGAAAATCTACTTTGCTTCCTTTTATAGGGCTTGTGCAAGAACACATCCTAGTGCAAAACTTGAAGCATTCACATGTACATGGAATATCAAATACCATTAAGGTGTTTCCAATATTGATATAGTGACCAAAGAAGTCTTAAGGGCTTCAAAAGCTTTATCACATTTATCAATCCGCTCAAATTGTGTAATCAAAGCATATAGAGGTTTTGCAATGTGAGCAAACTTGTATAGAAATTTTCTATAATAACCACAATGTCCCACGAATGTTTGTAACTCCTTCACCTTTTTTGTCTTGGGAAAGTTTACTATGGCTTTGATTTTCTCTTCATCAATAGAAATATCATTTTTGGATATTATATGTCCCAACATTGTTCCTTGTCTAATAGAAAAGACACATTTTTTAGGTTTTAGGTAGACTCTATAAGTTCTACATTCCTTGAATATAGTTCTCGGGTCTTGTAAATTATCTTCTCTTTTTTTTTAGATACATAAATCATCCACATAAATTTCCATTATATGCCTTAGAAAATCTTTGAACACATGACACTTCATCCATTGGAATGTGGTTGGTGCATTTTTTAAGCCAAAAGGCATAACCCTAAATGCATAAACACCCCATTCTGTTGCAAAGATATCCTTATGTTGATCCTCTATTGCAATCGGTACTTGATTGTATCTTGAGAAACCATCCAAAAAAATTAGACCTCCTTTTCAGCTACTCTCTCTAACAGATTATATGTCATTAGCAATGGATATCTATCTCTAATAGTTGTAGCATTAAATTTCTTAAGGTTTATACAAACCCTAAGTTTTCTATTTTTTCTTTGGAACTAAAACTATTGGTGATATCCATTTAATATACTCAATTTCATAAATGAAATCAATAGTCAATAATTTTTCTATTGCCTCCCTAATCTTTGCAAAGTATTTATCATTGTATGTATAATGCCTTTGCTTACTAGATTTAGCATCCGGTGCTCTAGGTATTCTATGCACACAAACATTAGGATCTATCTCTTTGATATTTTTTAATTGTAAGAAAATACATCTCTAAACTCTCTAACTAATTTGATTAAGGCCTCTTCTTCAATTGTCATACCATGTGCTATTACAATATGTTTGTCTTCTCCCCCCTCTTATGCTATCACTATTCTTTTGGTTTCCTCTTGATTGTCATAGGATTCTCCTCTTTTTTCTCCCTTTGTGGTTTCAAGTTCAATAGCAGTCTGACTTCAATCTCATTTTCATTTAAAGTTTGATGGAACATCAAATTTTTCTTCTTCTCCTTCATGAGTATCCTAGATTTTTTGTTTTTAGTCCTTTCCATGAGTTACTATTTGCTCCTCTTTCTTGTGCTTAATTTTGTTATGCTTCCTTGAGATCTTATCCTTGACCACCTCACTTGCTTGCACACTTTCTAGGTATGAAGTTTTACCATTTATTTCTAATTTTTGCTCTTTTGATTTGGATGAAATTTCATCTCCCTCTCCTCCTATCATTCTTAGAGCTATGTGAAAGATATCATACCTTTCCTCATTCTGAAAATTTATCCCGACATTCTCTTCGTTGGCTACATCCAGTTTAGACAAGAACTTTGTCCATCCATAGGGTTCAAAATCATCATCATTAAATTGCTAAGGTAGATATCTTTCATCCTCTATAACCTTGTCATTTATGCAATCTTCTCTTCTCAAGAAAAATCTTTTTGGTAGTTATTTTCTCATTGGACCACATTCCCAAAGTGGTTCTTCACTTTCACTTTCTTCAGTTGAAACTTCTTTTGATTCATGAGTATTTTCATGTTCATTATGTACTTTTGGAGGCTTTTTCTCCAATCTTGAACTACTTGTAGTCGTCTCATGAAAGGTCTTTCTAAGATGATCTCATATGATGTTAGACGAGGAAATTCCACTATTGCAAATGTATTTTCTATTTCAATTCCACAGGTTTTTATACCTTTTCCCAAATACCCAAGGGTTTCTCTATATGTCCATTTGCAAGTTGGAGTCTCATTGTAGTGTGTTTAAGTTGCTGAGCTCCCCATCCTTCCAGAGTTTTTCTTGTCATAATGGCTACTTTGGCTCCACTATCTAGTATGGCATTTTTTTTTCTTTATAGTGAATTCAGAGTTTGTGTTACCCTCCTCTCCTTCATAGTATCCTCTAATTTTATCTCTTGGTACTTGATTGCATATTTGAGTTGGAAGACTTTACATTTGAATTCTTTTTCTCCTTGTTCAAATATTCTTGCATATGAGGGTTTTGTTTCACTACTTCTCTTAAAGTCCATTGACTAGAAATTTTACATTGATCATTCATCTTGACTTCCATTTTCAATGGTATCTCCTCATTTCTATTTGTTTCCATGATTTGTTCTTTCTCCTCTTGATTTTTGAGTAGGATGATTGATCATTGTTATATGTTTCCAGTTTATTCTCCAATACTTCTTTCCACACTTTCTCCTACAAGTTTTCTATGTTTCTAGGGTTAGTCTCTATAGGATCTTCTTTTAGTAGTTTTTGTGCCTTCTCTATAATTTCCTTACACAACTATAATTTCCTTACACAACTATAATTTCCTTACACAACTACATTCTCTCTACTTTTAGTTTTGACATTGGATATATTTTTTCTTGATCAATTGGTATAGGTCCTTCTTCTACTCTTGCCCTATATGCTCTATTCGAAGTGTCTAATTGTTTTTACAATTCTTGTATTGGCTTTCACTCACCTTTATGTTAGGGATATCTCCTTCTAACTTATTTTTCATTTTTTCTTATAATTTTTTCTCCAAATCGTCTACTTTCTTAGCTCCTCTCTTTCCATGAAGAATTCTTTTTCAGGGTCTTCTTCTCTTCATCAATGTTTATTTGCTAATGTTTTTTATGAGCTCTAGTTATCACTTGCATATGTGTTATCTCATCTTAATCACTTCCAAAAGTTGATAAATTTTCCACTACTTTCAAAGGTACGTGATTGTTTGAATTTTGCGTGTTTTGATTTTTTGAACAATCTTTAATCAAGTGTTCTCTCCCACACTTCTAACAGTGTGCTGCTTCTACTCGAACAGTAGGTGGTTGAGGATGATCTTTCATAAAGTGATCTCCCCTATGCATATAAAACTTCACCTTCTGTATATTCTTGAATTGAGGTTTTGGATTTGACATATGATTATTGGTTATGTTCATGAATGTGGTTGTTGGAGTTTGAGGTCTATGGAAGCACACGAACAGCACAAGGAAGAAGAAGAAGCTTGGAGCACAACACACAATACTAAATGTATTACCAAGAGAATGTACAAAGATGAGTTACCCATTAGGGTTATAGGCATGCATACAAGCCGGGAGAAAAAAACCTCCTAAAGAGGGAAAAATGTGCACCGGCGGTCCTAGTGTGTTCACACACACACCACTACCTAAATATATCAACAAATCTCCCATGGGAGTGATGTGGTGAACGAGGAGCTGGCACTCATGAATAAGGAAGTGCCAAGCTATGTGGAATCTATCCACAAAAGTAAGTAATCCCAAAGCTTTGCAGAAATCTTCAAACTTCTCCCTAGGTGGAGCCTTTCTGAAAAGGTCTACAATGTTGTCCTATGTTTGCACATATGCAAAACTAATATCTCCAATAGAGAACATCTCCCTTGACACAATGATAGTGCACCTCAATGTCCTTAGTGCGAGCAACAACACAGGGTTCCTCGCAACTGCCAATGCACTCTGACTCTCAGTGAAGATGATGGTGGCAGAAGATTGACCAACACCCAAATAAACCATAAGGCATATGAGCCACACACACTCAACACTTGCTATAAAAGCTGCCCTATACTCAACCTCACAATTGGAAGTGGCCATAGTAGCCTCACAATTGGAAGTGGCCACAATAGGCTGCTTATTGCTCAACCAAGATATACATAAGCTACCAAGCATGAAGGAAAAACCACTAATGGACACATGAGTGTCATAGAAAGTAGCCCAATCACAGTCAAAAAAAGCATGTAAATCTAGTGATAGTGATGCCCCCTTAAGATAAAACAATCCAAGTAGTCAGGTACCACTCAAATAGCAAAAGGTATGTTTAACCGTCTGCCAATGCTTGATACTTGGGCAATGCATAAACCTGCTCATTTATGAGACAACAAACTGAATATCTGGCTAAGTAATGCATAAGTAAATCAAGCATCCAATAGCCTAGTGATAGAGAACAGCATCAAATGCATCTCCAATATCATGAAGAATCAACCATAAACTTGTCTCCATAGGAGTGGCAATAGGTTTACAGCCTTCAAGGCCAAATTACTACCATAATGTGTCAATATATTTTGTTTGGCACAAAGCTATTCTGCCATCAACTTGCATAAAATGAATGCCCAAATAATGACGCAAATGCCCCAAATGTGACATCTCAAATGAGGCATGCAAATCATCCTTAAAAAATCATCAATATGCTTTTCATGAAGACCAGTGAGCAGCATGTCATCAACAGAGACAACAATGATCAGAAGCACATGATCTGAATGCTTAACATATGAGGTTCTCTTAGTTGGATTGATCTTAAAACCATGTGCAATAAGATAGGCATGTATTTTTCTATACCAAGCACGTGGTGCTTGCTTCAAACCATATAATTCCTTTTTCAACCTACACACTTGGTTTTCATGCCCCTTCTGCACAAATCCACAGGGCTAAAAAACAAACACTTCTTCATGCAAGTCACCGTTTAGAAATGCAGTTTTAATATCCAACTGATGTACATTCCAACCATGATGAGTTGCAAGTGCACAGATGCTACAAACAGTAGTCATTTGGCATGTAGGATCAAAGGTCTCATCAACGTCAATGCCGCTTTCCTGAGCATAACACTTTGTAACAAGCCTATGCTTATACATGTAAATTGTTTCATCAAGCTTACACTTTAGCTTGTATACCCACTTAGTGCCAATGGCCTTCTTGCCAGGAGGCAAGTCACATAAAGATGAGATACCATTTTTCATGATAGCATCATATTCTGCTTGCATAGCAGTCATCCAATTTTCTGAATTTTTTGCTTCATCAAACAAAATTGGCTCATTCTCATCACAAATACTTGAGGCAGTCATAGCATAGCAATCTGATGCAAAAGAACCACTATGAGAGCCTGAATGAGTGTGATATGTCAATGGTGCATCTAATTTGTTATCATGCAAAGTTTGCACCAGCCATTTTGGCATAGTTTTTGCCTCCTCAATATCAACTCTCTCATCAACAAGTGTGTCATGTAAATCTGCATCAAAAATGGAATGATATGCATCATCACATGAAAACTGTAAAGGCTAAGAAGTTGCCTCATTAGGACCAACACAAGACTATCCACCTATAGAAAGAGGCACCAAAGTGTCATACATGTCTTTGGAGCTAACTGATGTCTCCTTAGTACATGAAAATAATGGTTGAATAGCATCTTCCACAAAAACAACATCACAGCTTACCAAAATGCATTTAGTTTGTGGATGATATAGATGATAGCCTTTGCTTTCAGAACTGTACCCAACAAATATACATTTCAGTGCTTTATCATCCAATTTCCTACGTTGTTGTCCAGACACTAATGCATATGCCAGACAACCAAAAACATGCAGGTGAGCAACATATGGTTTACAACCATGCCAAGCCTCATATGGAGTGATAAACTACAATGCTTTAGTGGGACACCTGTTAAGTACATATGCTACACACATAACAACCTCAAGCCAGAAATTATGTAGTAAAGTCTAACTCTTGACCATACACCTCGCCATCTCCATGAGTGAAATGGTCTTCCTTTTAGCAAATCCATTTTGTTGAGGTGTATATGGCACTGTATACTAATGTTTTATCCCACATTCAGCCAGAAATGCATTAAAAATAGAAGACATATATTCCCCCTCGATCAGAAAGGAGGGTGCCCATTTTATATGCTACCAGATTTTTAGCCACAACCAAAAACTCTTTGAAGCACATAAACACTTTGAAATTTGCTTTCAATGGATACACCCATGCATGCCTAGAAAAATCATCAATGAAAGTCACAAAGTAAAGATAGTTCCCAAAAGAAGGTATCTGCATAGGACATAGACATCACTATGAACAAGTTGCAATTTTTTAGTAGCTTAAACTAAACCATATTTTGGGAAGGGCAATGCTGCATTTTGCCCAAAATATAGTATTCACATACATGTTTACCATGTGCCTCAAGTTTGAGCAAAGAGGATACCATTTCAGATTTCGAAAAGCATAATGAACTAGCAAAATTCAGATTACCAAAGATGCATGCCAAAGCTTTGAATCTGATGTAGCTTGAGAATCTTGAGCTACACATGCTGAATTATTCACAAATTTTGCATAACCTGTGAGCTTATACAACCCACGACATAAAATGGTAGAAGCAATAAAGATGTCGCCATTTGACAGGTCATGAACTATACATCTATCATCAACAAATTTCACGACCAAGCCAATCTTGGCTAATGCTGAAATTGATAACAAATTTTTCTTGATCCCTAGCACAAATAAATCATCTGAGAATGTAAAATAACTACCATGAGTATTAGTTAGAATGATCTTACCAATTCCCATAATAGCATAAGAGAGTTGTTGGTGCATGTGACAGTATTCCGTGTAGGGGCAGGCTCAAGTGCAGTGAAGAAACTGCACTGCGAGGTAATATGTTTGGTTGCCCCACTATCAAAGTACCAAACATTTGAGTCTACTGTAGACATACACTCTTAATGTGAAGATGGGTCATAACTGCAAATAGTAGTAAATGCCCATTCTTCATTATGCACAAGATTCGTAGACTCTGTTTTGGGCGTCGAGGCCTCTACAACAACCATTCGATCCTCTTTCTTCTTTGTCTCTTTTGTAGCCAGTTTTGGACAAATCTTTATGACATGATCATTTCCTTTACAGTATTTGCAAAACAATTTTTGCTTTTCTATTTTCTTCTGGTCTCTCTCATCCTTCTTTGATTGTGCAAAATTAGCAAATTTTTGCGTACTAATAAAAGAGCTCCATTTACCTTTGACCTTCTGATTAGCTAGGAAAGCTTGATCTGAAATGCACATAATGGACATGTTCTACCTAGATTGATCATCCTGCAATAGAACAAAGACTAACTTCTCAAATGTTAAGGCATTTGGATTTCCTTTCATCATCAATTGAAGATTAGAAGCAAAACTCTGATATGAATCTGGAAGACCATTGAGAACAGTCTATACAAGTGAACTGTCAGCGAGAATTCATCAGCAGAAACCAACTTCTCCTTCAAATCTTTGTTCTTTGTCAAAAAATTATCCATGGAATCTCCTTCATTCATGTGCTCACTCTCCAACTATTTTCGGAGGTAAGCAACACGAGCCTCATTCCTTGCCTGGTATAAAGTGGTAATTGTATCCCAAGCATTCTTTACTGCTCGAGAAGAGTGAATGGGAGGAATAATGGCACGTTTGACAGACAAGGCTATCAATGCATGTGCCTGAGCATCTCTGCCATCCCAACAAATTTTCTCTACAATAGGTGCTACAGGAACCGCAGCATAAACAGGAACATGAAGAATATTGCCATCTACATCACCTTGAGTAACTGTATTTGTAGGTGCAATTGGATGTTTTTCAACACCCTACACAATATTCCATAGTCCTTTTTCAACCAATACATGATGCATCATATAATCCCATAGTGGGTAATTGGTATCATCCAACTTATCCTCAACAACCAACATATGGAATACATCACTGCTTTTAGCCATGCCCACTAAGTAAAACACCTTGATGCAGAAGTATGATTGTATCTCAAAACTTTGAACAGAACTACCATGTCAAGTTTTTCTAAACTTGTAGCAAAGTTCAAGACACTTATATTGGCAAACCAAAACTTGTATATATCCTTGGTACAAAAAGAAAAAATTTCCTGCATAAGGCAGTGCGATAATGTGTTCAAAGGCCAAAATAAGATCCGATCATGATTTTGACACCATAGAGTGAAGTTGTTTTGAACACCTAATTGCCTTGAGTTTACTCATTGAATTTCGCGCAATTCTAAAACTGTGATTGGAGGGGTGTTAATGATGCCCCACATGAAAGGACGACTTGCTCTGATACCAATTGTTGGAGTTTGAGGTCTACGAAAGCACATGAACATCACAAGGAAGAAGAAGAAGCTTGGAGCACAACACACAATACTAAATGTATTACCAAGAGAATGTACAAAGATGAGTTACACATTAGGGTTATAAGCATATTTACAAGTCGCGGGGGGGGGGCCTCCTAAAGAGGGGAAAAGTGCCTCCGTGGTGTGAATATGTTCACACACATCATAAAATATATCAATAGCTGCATCCATTTACACTATCACATTTCCGAAATACAAAGCTTGAAGATTAGGTTCTTTGTTGTATACATAGTCCCAATTTGTGTCCTCAGAATGATCATCTGAATGGCTATTATAACCATTGGAGTAGTCTCTACTTGTTATTAAGGACCTTTTTGAATTCTCTTCTATAGGTGTGTACTTCACTAAAACAACATTGGTTGGAATAGGTAGTTGGAGCCCTAATACACATCTAGCTTGGTCCAAAAAAAACTCTTTCTCTCAATTGTATTGGATGTTTTTGATACTTCCTTTCTCTAATTGGCTGTTTATTATAGAAACACTCATCCCTTGTGATTTATCCATTTTTTTTTAGAGTGAAGTATTGAGTGTTCTTTATCCTATAGGTGTGATGGTGTTTTATAGCTACACATGTGATTAGAATGGTTTTTTTCTCCACACACATAACATTTTCTAGCTTGTGTTATTCTAGGGTTGATTTTATATGATTTTATTGTAGCCCCTAAAGCTTTTGTTATGGCTTGAGCTGATTCTTTTGTAGGTGGTATTTTACTCTCCCCACTGAGTTGTTGATCATATATTAAAAGATCAATTCCTTTGTTATCTTCACAATCAATTGCTTCTTTGATGCAAGAGTCTAAGTTTGGACATCTCGTGCAATACACCATTGCCCTTAGTTGTGTATTATTCAATCCTTCAATGAATAATGATACTCTTTTAGGCATAGATGGTTTTTCATCATTTAGATATCTATCGAGAGATTTCTTAAATCTTCTTGCATCTATCCTCACACTTTCCTCAGGTCCATGTATGAATTAGTGTAGCAATACTATGTGATGCTTGTTTTGGAAAATTCCCCTAGAAACTCTTCCAAGAATCTCTCTATATTTACAAACATTTCCTTCCTTAATTCAAAAACCATGATAAGGAATCTTGTTAGGATTAATCCAAATGCTTCAACTTGATTAGTCTAATCAACTACTTCTTTTGCTCTGAGAATTTGTTTTTACTCTGCAACATGGTCATGAGGATCTATATATCCTTCATATTGATTTTGCATACACTTTGTTACTTGAGATGGTCTCAATCTTCTCCCAAGATTATTCCATTCATTTCTCGTTCTGATTGGAAACTCGTCCACTACTTCTTCTTCTTCTTCTCTCATAAAGGGATTAGATGAAGTTTGATACCTTCTCTCTCTTTGTCGCTCTATAGGAGTGTGACATCTTCTATTTCTTGGATTATCTTGTTGTTCTAGGTTTTGATCCCAAGTTCGTTTTTTTTTACACTGACCTAGATAATTCGATTCATCAAGGTTGGTTGTAAATACATAAACACATCCCTATCTATCCTCACATCTTCCATCCTTAAATTGAGGCATAGGCATCAAGTTTAAAGGAAATTCTAAGTTCCTCAATCTGATGAGTTCCTTATGCAATCCATCCCAATAAGCATAGGCTCCAAACCTATTTTAGTACAGGTACTTGAGGATATTCCTATAATCTCCTTGGTCAGATGTTCTTACTTCCCGATTATGTTCTTGTTGATATATTTTGGTAGTGATGTGTATGAGCACACTTAGGGCTTTCATGGCACTTTTTTTCCCTCTTTAGGAGGTTTTTTTCCATCGGCTTGTATATACACCTATAACCCTAACATGTTATTTATCTTTGCATATTCACTTGGTAATACATTCAGCATTGTGTGTTGTGCTCCAAGCTTCTTCTTCTTCCTTGTGTATTTTGTGTGCTTCCATAGACCTCAAACTCAAACAATTGGTATTAGAGCACGTTGTCGCTTCATCTAGGGCAAAGTCAACACCCCTCTGGTCACAATCTTAAAATCACATGAAAATTAGTGAGCATACTCAAGGCAATTAGAAGTTCAAAATGGCTTTGATTTCTGGCATCAAAATTTTTGTTGATATATTTAGGTTGTGAGGTGGGTGAACACACTAGGACTGCCGGGGCACTTTTTTCCCTCTTTAGGAGGTTTTTTTCCCCCGGCTTGTATATATGCCTATTGCCCTAATGGGCTACTTATCTTTGTACATTCTCTAGTAATACAATCAGTATTGTGTGTTTGTGCTCCAAGCTTCTTCTTCTTCCTTGTGCTGTTCGCGTGCTTCCGTAGACGTCTAACTCCAACAATTGGTATCAGAGCAGGTCGTTGTTTCATCTAGGGTGCCGTCGACACTCCTCTATTTGCAGTCTCAAAATCGTACGAATTTTGGTGAGCATACTCAGGGTGTTTTCGAGATCAAAACAGCTTTGCTATGTGGTGCTGAAATCGCGATCTGAGCTCGTTTCGACCTCCGAACGCACTATCGAAGCGCTTGTGCAGGCTATTTCATCTTTTTGTGCCAAAGGTATATACTAGTTTCTGTTCGCCGGTTTAAGCGTCTCAAAGTCTGCTACAGGTCTAGCAGAACTCGTCTCGACAGTTCTGTTCAACTTTTTGAGATACAGTCAATTTTTTGCATCAAGGTATTTTAGTCACCGGCCATGGCTGAAAGCAGTGATGTATTCCGTATGTTGGCTGTTGAGGATAAGTTGGATGGTACCAACTACCCATTATGGGCTTATATGATGCGACATGTATTGGTTGCAAAAGGATTGTGGAACATTGTGCAGGGTGTTGAAAGACGTCCTGTTACACCTGTAAGAACAGGTGCTTCGAATACAGGTGTTGGAGCTGATGAAGATGGTGTCGAAGATGATATTGTGCAGATTCATGTTCGTGCTGTTGTTTCTGCTGCACCTACTACAGAGCAGATTTGTTGGGATGGCAGAGATGCCCAGGCACATGCATTGATAGCTTTGTCTATCAAATATGCCATTATTCCTCATATTCGCTCTTGCAAAACAGCTAAGGATGCTTGGGATACACTTACCACATTGTACCAAGCTAGGAATGAGGCTCGTGTTGCTTACCTCCGAAAACAGTTGGAGAGTGAGCACATGAATGAAGGTGATTCTATGGATAGTTTCCTAACAAAGATCAAAGACTTGAAGGAACAATTGATTTCTACTGATGAGGTTATACCAGATAGCTCACTTGTGCAGACCATTCTGAATGGTCTTCCTGATTGATATCAGAGTTTTGCTTCTACTCTTCGGTTGATGATGAAAGGCAATCTAAATTCCTTGTCTTTTGAGGAGTTAGTCTCTGTTCTGTTGTAGGAAGATCAGTCCAGGCAGAACAGGTCCATTATGCGTGTTGCAGATCAAGCTTTCCTGCCTAATCAGAAGGGCAAAGGAAAATGGAGCTCTTCTACTAGTAAGCAGAAATCTGCAAATGCTGCACATTCGAAGAACCAGGATAAAGATGAGAAGAAATCAGAAAAAGCAGAAATTTTTTTGCAAGTACTGTAAAGGCAATGATCATATCATAAAGAACTGTCCAAAACTGGTTGTAAAAGAGGCAAAGAAAAAGGAGGCTGGAATGGTTGTTGCAGAAGCCTCTACACCAAAAACAGAGTGTGCTAATCTTGTGCAGGAAGAAGAATGGGCGTTTACTACTGTTTGCAGTTTTGACCCATCTTCTCATGAGCAGTGCATGTCTGCAGTGGACTCAGATGTTTGGTACTTTGATATTAGGGTGACCAAACATATTACCTCGCAGTGCAATTTCTTCTCTTCACTCGAGCCTGCCCCTACAGGGAATACTGTCACATGCGCCAACAACTCCTCTTATCCTGTTATGGGAGTTGGTAAGATCATTCTGACTACTGCTGATGGTAGTTCTTTCACCTTGTCAGATGCTTTATTTGTGCCAGGGATCAAGAAGAATTTGTTATCAGTTTTTGCATTAGCCAAGATTGGCTTGGTTGTGAAATTTGTTGATGACAGATGTACAGTTCATGATCTGTCAAATGGCAATGTTATTATTGCTTCTGGCATTTTATGTCATGGGTTGTATAAGCTCATAGATTATGAAAGATCTGTGAGTGATTCGATGTAATAAAGTAAGTCTATGATCCAAGGGTCTGGCCGATGCAGACAGATCTGAAATCGGACACCATTTGGTCATCCGTGTGTATGACCAAAGATCTCGAGTTTAGACTTACTAGGAGGTCTTGTGCTCTTGTGAACAAGTGATCCACTTAGCTTAGTGGTTAAGTCTCAAGGATGTGAAGGAGGAGGTCTTGGGTTCAATCCCCATGGGAGACATGGGAAGAGTATTTTGCCCAAAGAGATCTAGAGCCTTCTAGAAGCATCCACTTGAGTTAACTCGAGTTAACTGGGACACTTGGCGCACATGTAGTTACATGGCTGACACTTGGATGGTTAGTATCCACCTGCCCAAGAAGGCAGTCCCGTGGAGAGAGCTATATATAGAGGCATTTGGTTGGGAGGAGAGTCATCTCTCAAGCATGTGGTGGTCGTAATCCTTGTTCTCTTGCATTGGTATCAGAGCAGTCTCCATAGCTCTCTCCATCATCTTGCTCATAAGTCCTTCCGTGCATAACTCTCTCAAGGCGACTCCATTTTTTGCTCGCATCCGTGTCGGAGTTTCATCCCGCACCACATTAGTCATGGCGGCGCTGGCTATAGCTCAAGGAGTAGATCACCAAAAGAATTGATCGTTGCTGTGTAGTGCAGAGGACTTGAACTCTCATCCTCTCCTTGAGGGGACTTTCGCCTATCCAAAAGCTCACAGGCGCTCGCAGAGTAACTTTCACCGCAGTTCATACTGGTCTGTTTTCCGACTGGAGAAGGATTCATCCAAGAGCAAAAGAAAGAGAACACCATATCTGCTGTGAGCCCACGACGAATCAAACTCAGGACCTCTCCTTGAGGGAGCGCTGCCCGTTTCACGAAGCTCACGGCGTTCGCGGACTGCACTTAAGTCGAAACAATATAAATTGGCCTCAATTTGCCGCTGAAGAAGGGCTTCATCTAGGAGCAAAAAGGAAGATCCGGCAAATCGGGAGTTGGGTTTCGAACCTATGATCTCTTGGGTCCACGAATTCTCCCTTAACCAAGGAGACAAGTGCTGATCGTGGTTCTTAGTGCCGCAAAATTTGATATATCCATTTGGTGTTGGAGCTTAGTTGAGCAAAAGGATTAGAAAACAGACGATCAGTGTCGGGATTCGATCCCATTACCTATCAAAAAGGAGCACGTCTCTTATCCAACGTCCTTAATCATTCAGTATATTATACAACAGAATAGATGAGGATCTGTTTCTGGTGCAGTAGAAGAGCAGGAGGCCTCGAGGACTCGGATTACAACAGAAGCACAACTGTTGCAGCCGGAACCCGAGATCCATTGAGTCTTGGAGGACACTCCCTTATCCAAAGAAACAAGCACCAAAGAAAGTTAAAGTTTGTGAGCAAAGACTGAAGGAAGTGGAGCTGTGGAGTGAAGATCCGGAGGCCTTTGGTGATCAAAGTCAAACCAACTTTGAATTTGGACCAAAGTCTTTAGAGAATAGCTCTTCCAAAGGATCAAGGGAAGGACGTAGCTCTATGTGGAGCTAAGTATTTTCCAAATTATGTTTTCATTTTGATATTTATTTGCTCGAATGCTTTCATTTAGGATGCATTAATTAGGACTAAAAGCATAGTCCAATTATGGTTATCTCAACATGAAAGCTAATTAGAGAACTAAACGGTATTGAAATGACACAAAAGTATATAAAGTGTTGAGATATCAAGCTCAACATGTGATGATCCAGGATGACACGTACCAGTTTTTCGTTTCTCTGACATGTATAGTGGTCACGCCGGTATATGTCAGGAATACTTCATTGAGCTTTATTAGATTTATCTACCGAGAGTGATGGCACATTTGTTTCTTGCCAGCTCACTCATTCGCAGACATTAGGTTTTTCCTTATGTACTGGTCTTTATATATTGCACTGGTTGTATTCTTGTTTTTAGGTCATTCTTGTACATTCCTTTTATGTAATAGAAGAAGAAGAAGATTATTCTTCCTTGCCTCAATCTGTGTGTGTGCTTCTCCTTGAGAGTGAGAGTGTGTTGTGTGAGCTCTCTTCCTTATCACCTTCCTCGTGACATGGTATCAGAGCCAGCGTGGCTGTAGAGAGCTCGTGGAGAAGGCGACGGTGAAGACTACGCGGCAAGGCGTGGAGAAAACGTGATTTCACAAACGGCCTCCGTTTGCTACGAAAATCATCGTGAAGGTAGAAGACCTCAAAATATTTAGGGTCACTCGTTTTTGTCAGATCGAAGTTTCGGATCCATCTCGACCTCCGTTTTGAGCCTGCAAGGTGGGGCCCACAGAAAAACCAAGTCAATTTCAGAAGCTATAACTTGCGTTGTGTTCGGCGACACTCATATATTCCAGATTCAGAATTTCAAGCGATTCCATGTACTGTTGATACACGAAAACTGTGTTTTTCTGAGATCGAATTGTCACGTCATAGTGCGATAGTGTTCAAGCAGAAGTGCTGCTTGTAGTGTGTTGCGGTGTTGTGAATTGTTGCAGAAATGGCAAACGCAGATGGAATGAGTCAGCTTATGAGCGATAAGCTGGACAAGAACAACTTCCATGGTTGGAGATTCAGAATGACGAATTTCCTGATGGGAAAAGGCTACTGGAAGTACATCAAAGGAGAGAATGAAAATGCTCCACAGCTACCAGAAAGGAATCGGACTGCAGAACAGTTAAGAGCATATGAGGAATGGAATCAAGGAGCACGAAAGGTAATGTATTGGCTATCTGTTAGCATACAGGATAGCATGATTGGACACATACAGGATGCCAAGACTCCAAAAGAGGCTTGGAACAGTTTGGTCACTTTGTACGAGACCAATACAAAGGCACGGAAATTGCAACTCAAGAACGAGCTCATTGGAGAAAAAGAGCATGTCGGTAAGTGACTACAGTCTAAAAATCAAAAGCATATGTGAGTCACTTGCATCTATTGGCGTGAATGTAGATGATGATGATAAGGTGGAAGTGTGCCTTCATGGTTTAGGAGCTGCATATAAGCAGTTCAGAACTTCTATACAGACCAAGGAAAATATTCTGAATTTTGCTGATTTGGTCTCTATGCTGATCATTGAAGAAAAGAATCTTGGTGAGGATTCAAACTCCCAAGGAAAGCCCAGTTCTGAGCAGGTATTCTACTCTGGCAGAGGAAGAGGCAGAGGTAGAGGTTTTGGAAGTGGAAGAGGAAACAGTAACCAAGACCAAGGTCAACAACAGAATCATGCAGGAGGAAGAGGACAGTTTCGAGGCAGGGGGAGCCAAAGAGGTCGCAGAAATTTCCAAAGAAATGATTCAGGTAATGATAGTAAAGGATTCTGGAATTGTGGTAAACCTGGACACTTTGAACGTGATTGCAGGTTAAAGAATCAAAATAACAGAAGGCAGCAAAACAACTATGCATCCACAAGTGCAGATGATTCTGAGAAGTTGTTTATGGTTCAACATCACATGATGAATACGATGTCTGCTGGTGTTTCAAAATCGAATGATAATATCTGGTATGTTGATTCAGGTGCTTCAAATCACATGACCAGTCATGCAGAATGGTTTAGTAGTTTGCAGAAAATGCCAGTTCCTGGATATGTTGAAACAGGTGATGACACATCGCATCCTATTGAACATACAGGAAACATAGCATTGTCTATGGAGGACGGAAAGGTAAAACATCTCGCTGATGTGCTTCATGTTCCAAATATAACAAAGAATCTGGTTTCTGTTGGACAAATGGTTGACCAGGGATTACAAGTCAGGTTCAATGCTGATGGATTATATGTAGAAGAGTACAAGCAGGATGGATGATTGGTTGCCAAAGGAAACAAAATTGGTAGGATGTTCACCTTAAATGTGAAGATTCCTGAAATGAATGCAGCCATGTTTGCGAAAGGTGCAGGAGTTATTGCAGATATAGAGATACGGCACAAACGGATTGGACATGCAAACTTGCAAAGGCTGAAACTGATGCAGTCAAAGGAGATTGTCCATGGACTACCAAATTTCAAAGTTGCAGAAATGCAAAAGGTATGTGCAGCATGTCAATTTGGTAAACAATCAAGAGCATCATTTCCACATGACAAGCATGTTAGTGAGAATGTACTAGAAGTAGTACATACAGATGTTTGGGGTCCAGCAAAGACCACATCTATGGGCGGTTGCAGGTTTTATGTTACTTTCATTGATGACCATACACGCAAAGTATGGGTATATTTCATGAAAGAGAAGAGCGAGGTGTTTACTCACTTCCAGAATTTTAAAGTTATGGTGGAAAAGCAGACAGGGAAGTACATTCAAACATTAAGATCTGATGGAGGAGGTGAATACATGTCAAATGAGTTCAGCAGTTTTCTAAAAAATCATGGAATTCGGCGTCAGTTTTCATGCAGGTACACACCACAACAGAATGGTGTTGTTGAACGCAAAAATAGACATATTGCAAAAATAGCAAGAGCCTTGATGGCTGAGAAGAATATGCCTCATTGTTATTGGGCAGAAGCTGTGCATACTGCTGTATACATCATGAACAGAACTCCGACTGCTATTGTACATCAAGTTACGCCTGAAGAGAAGTTTACAGGTAAAAAGCCAAACTTATCACATCTGAAAGTTTTTGGCTGTATTGCATATGTACATGTTCCGAATGAGTTGAGGACGAAGCTTGATCCGAAAGCAGAAAAATGTGTCTTCATTGGATATTCCCTTGAGCAAAAAGGGGTACAAATGTTATAACCCACTCACACGATAGGTGAAGGTGAGCAGAGATGTGGTATTTGATGAAATGTCAAGCTTCTATGCAGATGCCAAAGAAGGACTGAATCTTGAACCAAATGACAAAGAAAATGCTGAAAAATCTAGTGCAGAATCTCAAGTTTTGAGTGGACCGGATGCATCACCAAGCAATAGTTCCAACTCAAATCCATGGAGTGGAAGATTGCGTGGAAATTTCAGTCCAGCAAATTCATCAAATACATCCAAGAAAGGTAAAGAAAAGCTTTCTGCTGGTAGTAAAACAGGTGCAGGTTTTGAAGACGTTGATGGAGATTCAAGCGGTTCAGAAAAGAGACTTGATGAGGAACTTGGATTGCCCTTTGTGAAGACTCCAGGAGTAAGAAGGGCACATGCAGATGATACAAGAAGAAGAGACCCAGGACCAAGAAGATCTGGGAGGAGGTGTAATTCAGTGCAACGATTGACATATGATAGTTACATGGCTCGCCATTGTGCCTACATGACAAAGGTAATACAATATGCTGAACCTTCTTGTTTTCAAGATGCAATTGGTAATGCAGATTGGGAAAAAGCTATGGATGAGGAGATGGCTGCACTTTATGGAAATGATACATGGAAGCTGGTTCCATTGCCGCAAGGAAAGAAATCCATAGGCTGCAAATGGATTTACAAGGTAAAGCATAATGCTGATGCTAGCATAAGCAGGTATAAAGCACGATTGGTAGCTAAAGGTTATGCACAGACATATGGCATTGATTATGAGGAAACATTCAGCCATGTAGCTAAAATGTCTACTGTCAGAACACTTGTTGCATTAGCTACAGCAAAAGGATGGACTTTGCATCAGATGGATGTGAAGAATGCTTTCCTACATGGTGAGTTACAGGAAGAAGTATATATGGACCAGCCACAAGGATATGAAGATTCAAAGCATCCAGAATATGTTTGCAGGTTGCAAAAGGCTTTGTATGGGTTGAAGCAGGCTCCGCGTGCATGGCATGCAAGGATTGCTGATTACTTAACCAGCATTGGGTTTTCTATGTGTGATGCAGATCACTCACTATATGCAAGGAAGGCTGATGATGGCATCACTATTGTGGCTATTTATGTTGATGATCTGATTGTAGGTGGTGATAATGAAGAAAGCATCAAAGAGGTAAAGAAACTTCTTATGCAGGAATTTGACATGAAAGATCTTGGTGTGATGCGCTATTTCTTGGGCATTGAGTTTATACATACAGAAATAGGTATATGGATGTCGCAAAGGCAATATGCCTTGAATATGTTGCAAAAGTATGGTATGGCTGATTGTAAGCCAATTTCTATGCCTTTAGATCAGAATTTGAAATTGGATACTATATCAGGTGAAGCATTGGAAAATGCTACTATGTACAGGAAAATTGTGGGAAGTCTTATATATCTTACAATTACAAGGCCTGATTTAAGCTACACTGTTGGACTTGAAAGTCAGTTTATGCAGGTTCCCAGGAAGCCACATTTGGATGCTCTGAGGCGTACTCTACGTTATGTGAGTGCTACTTTGGATTATGCATTGTTTTATGAAGCTGGTGTAGATTTGCAGGTTCATTGATACACCGATGCAGATTGGGCTGGTAGTACTCCAGATAGAAGATCTACTGGTGGCTTTCTTTTCTCACTTGGAGATGCAGCTATTACATGGAGCAGTAAGAAGCAACCCACTATTGCTTTGTCGAGTACAGAGGCTGAGTATAGAGGTGCTGCAATGGCAGCATGTGAGGCATCATGGCTAGAGATGTTACTTGCAGATTTAGGTGTGGAAGTGCAAAAGCCTATCACTATCTATTGTGATAATCTTAGCAGCATACAGTTAGCACGGAACCCTGTTTTCCATGCTAGAACAAAGCATATCGAGGTACATTATCACTTCATCAGAGAGAAGGTATTAGCAGGTGATATTGATCTTGTTTATGTGAGAATAGATGAGCAGGTTGCTGATATTTTCACCAAAGCACTTGGAGCTGAGAAGTTGAAGAAGTTTCGGAAGATGCTTGGATTACAGGATATGGCATTGAGCTTGAGGGGGAGTGTTGAGATATCAAGCTCAACATGTGATGATCCAGGATGACATGTACCAGTTTTTCGTTTCTCTCACATGTATAGTGGTCACGCCGGTATATGTCAGGGATACTTCATTGAGCTTTATTAGATTTATCTACCGAGAGTGATGGCACATTTGTTTCTTGCCAGCTCACTCATTCGTGGACATTAGGTTTTTCCTTATGTACTGCTCTTTATATATTGCACTGGTTGTATTCTTGTTTTTAGGTCATTCTTGTACATTCCTTTTATGTAATAGAAGAAGAAGAAGAAGATTATTCTTCCTTGCCTCAATCTGTGTGTGTGCTTCTCCTTGAGAGTGAGAGTGTGTTGTGTGAGCTCTCTTCCTTATCTCCTTCCTCCTGACATAAAGTACTTTTGAGTTTTAGGCATGCAATTGAAATTTCTATTTCCATTCATGCACAAAAATGAAAAGATTATTTGTGCATAAAAGAATGTTTTATGCACATCAAGTTTGCACTTGCTTGGGAAAGGTAGTTAATTCTCCAACACTTGAATAGTTACCTTTTGCCAGAATAGCAAGTAGGTTGTTTTTGCATTGATGCTTGTTTGCATACCTAATAAGCTTGAGATTTGCTTAAGTTCATTACACTTGCATGTACTCACATGCATTTGCACCCAAGAATGGGCATTTGCATGTAAGTAGATGCATGAGCATACGCATGATCTTTTGGTAAGTAGCTGAACATGTATACTTTCGTTTCTTTCTTTTTCTAACTTGACTTATCTAGGTGGGAAAAATAGAAAATTACCTAGTTGCAAGGATCTTGACCATCATGCAACTAAGTATCTAGTCTATTTTTTCCCAAAAGTGATACATAGGTACCACTTAGTAGGAGTCTTTTTGAGGAAAAGAAAGCATGTTGAAAGTAAGTATTCATTTTTTTTCTTGTCATTAAGATGCCAAGAAAATGTTGTTTTTGGATGTTCATGTTCATGCACCCAAGTAGAGAAGTTTCTGTTGAAACAAGTAAGTTCAACAAATTTTGGAAGGTTTAATACTTTATTATTCATCAAACATTGATGAAAATAAGTAGAAGTATTGAACTTCTAGAATCCTTGGAACTCTAGTATTCATAGATGTTAGTTTCCAGAAATGCATCTCGAGGCATGATGCAAGGTCTTCAATTGACGCAAAAACTTTTGAAGGAAATTTGCTTAATTCTATTTAAGCTAACTCAAGGCTTAAAAAAGAAACCAAGACAAATATTAATTGATCTTTAGGAATCAAGTAATTTCCTAAAGTCATGACAATTACTGAAATGATTCAAATTATTTTCATTTCTGAAACAGATATCTTAGGAAATCCTGATATTTCCTAAAGACAACTTAGGAAACAAGTTCTTTCCTAAAAGATTAGCTTCAAGTGGTAAAGCCTTGAATCTTATAAAAATCAAGAATATCTTTTATAAAATTAAGTAAATAATTCCAAGCATTATTTTCTTGTGCAAAGTTTTCAAACATGGAGACTTTATTAAAGCACTTTTCTGAAGATAAGAAAAGTATGCTTGGTGGTCTTTAAGATAAGAAAAGCTTAAACAAGAGACCCAAGCAAAGTAATCTTTGGAAATTAAGCTATTTTCTAAAGATAAGCTAATGAAAGAGTTCAATTAACTATTTCATTAGTTAAATGAGAATGTCTTTTGGATAAGCAAAGTTTAAGAGATGTTAAAGATAAAGACTAGGTCTTTATTTTTGTCGCAAGTATCAACCAGACTTGATCAAACTTGGCCATGATTGTCCAAGAATGTGCGATTAGAACTACTCTGTAGATTGCCCAAGTATTGGCAGTAAAAATTCCATTAGGAATGATTCACTCAAGTTCCATTTATCGATTGGAAAATTGTGAAAAAAGTAAGCTGTTCCAAGTATGAACAGAGTGAAGGAATTCCAAAATCGTAGTCTGCAACCGTGAAGACGGTACTTCAGTATGTGGAAGGTAAAACATAAACGTTTGCCTATCCTTAAAGGGATTTCGGTACAAATCCAGAAAGCATGAGTGGATGCTTAGACTTATGCAGTAGATAGATTCCTATAAAAGTCCTGGCCAGGATAGGTACCTAAAAGCATTAGTATTAGGGAATCTAAAGACAAGAAGTCAAAAGCTCTTGTCGCTACAAAATTGGTCAAGAAGAATCAATTGAACTTGAATTTGAGAAATTCAAGAACTTGGAATTCTGATTGGTTTTCATTTGAAAATCCTAGCAAAAAAGGATTGGATATATTCTATTAAAGGTTTTCAGGTTCCCAAGGTTGAGCACAAGATCGTGAAATGATCATGTCAAGGGATTAAAACCTAGAATATCAAGATAGAGATAGTGCCTGAAATTGTAAAATTCTTGTCAAGAATTAAAGCTAGAAGGGTCTCTATCTAGAGATATTGTAGAATTTAGGATAAAATTCACTCACACGTCAATGTGAGTATAAAATAGGGTGGTATGGGACACCAGATTTTATACTCAGATTGATGTAGGAAAGATGGTATGGGACATCAGACCGTGAGATGATGATTATCTTTTAGTCTTCTTTTGGATCTTGAAGTTAGGTTTGATCTTCAAGGGAATTAAAACTTCAAAGAAGGAGTTTAAATTCAAGAAGAATCTCAAGATACTTCAAGATGACTTCAAGATCAAGGAAACTGAAGATATGAAGTAAGTAACTTCCAAGATCTTCTTAGAACACTTCAAGCTTAAGTGTTGTCAATCATAAATATTTGATAAATTTGTGAAAAAAGTTGAACTTTGACTTTGAGTTGATCTTTTCAACCAAGGATTTGATTGACTAAGTCAAGTACCAAGTTTCTAGTATAACTTGATAAAATTCACTCTTTTGACTCAAAGAATCGCACAAGAATTGCATTCCCAGTAAGGAGTCAAAAAGACTGAATGTGACCTGAACTTAGTCTCAAGTGAAGCATTATTTGAATACTAAACTCATCGACATAACCTCAGTGGGTCGACACACTAATGTTGGTTACCACACTAGTATCTTGTGGTTAGATGATGGTTTTTATTTTCTTTGAATCTTTTTGAGAATCTAGCTTATTTCTCTTAAAGATAAAGACAATGCTTCAATATCCTGTTGAAATAGATCTTTGAAAAGTTAAAGTCCTGAGTCATCTAGCCTTTGACTCATAGCAAGTTTACGTATCTTCGAAGTAATGAATTGGTTATTCCTTTCCACTTTCCAAAACTTTTGGAATAGGCTCAGACATGGTATCTGATTCCTTTTGCAAAAGGCCAGAGTTAGCCAGGTTAGAATTAGATAACTAACTTGAACATCCTAGATAGATGTTATATACAAGAACCTTTTCAATCTTCAAAAGAAAATAAGTCTAAGTGGACTTATTTATTTGAGTTTGCTTCAAGTTATAGCATAAATGATTTCCTAGAGTCCAGTATACTCTAGATTAAAGAAGTTAGGAATTGCTCATTAGATTGACAATTCCCAAGAACTTTTAGCTCAAGTCTTTGAGAAAATATCCTAAGTTGGACAATTTTCATTTTGAAGTTGTATTGGTCAAGTTATAGTATGGTTGACTCAAAATGGTAACTTTCCCTTACAGTTTACATAGGATTTTTTCCAACTCATTAGGACAAAGTAGTCCTCTAGTCAGGTGAAAAAATCAAGTAACTGTTGGATCAAAGTAAACCATTGTATAAACATCTAAGTTAGATGTTTGAGACAACCAAATTTTACACTTGGCGCACATGTAGTTACATGGCTGACACTTGGATGGTTAGTATCCACCTGCCCAAGAAGGCAGTCCCCTGGAGAGAGCTATATATAGAGGCATTTGGTTGGGAGGAGAGTCATCTCTCAAGCATGTGGTGGTCGTAATCCTTGTTCTCTTGCATTCGGCATGTGCAGTTCATGATTCTCAGGCTATGTCAGATGCAAATCCTTGGCATGCACGCTTTGGTCATCTGAATTTTGCTAGTTTGCTACGCCTGCAGAAATCTGAAATGGTGTCCTCTTTGTCCAAACTTGAGGCACCAGGAAAACATGTTTGTGAAGGTTGTATTTTGGGCAAAATGCAGCGTTCCTCCTTTCCAAAAGATGCTTCAGTTCGGGCTACACAGAAATTGAAGCTTGTACATAGTGATGTCTGTGGTCCTATGCAGACACCCTCTTTTGGAAATTACCTTTACTTCATGACTTTCATTGATGATTTTTCCAGGCATGCATGGGTATATCCACTCAAAGTAAAGTCTGAGGTGTTCATGTGCTTTAAACAATTTTTGGTTTTGGCTGAAAATCTGTCAGCATGTAAAATGGGCACCCTCCGTTCTGATCGAGGGGGGGAATATATGTCTTTTGATTTTAATGCATTTTTGGCTGAACGTGGGATAAAACACCAGTGTACATTGCCGTATACACCTCAACACAATGGAGTTGCTGAACGAAAGAACAGGTCACTCATGGAGATAGCAAGGTGCGTGGTCAAGAGTCAGGCTTTACCACATAGTTTCTGGCTTGAGGCTGTCATGTGTGCAGCATATGTACTGAACAGGTGTCCCACTAATGCGCTGCAGTCTATCACTCCATATGAGGCTTGGCATGACCGCAAGCAGTCTGTTGCTCATCTGCGTGTTTTTGGTTGTTTGGCATATGCATTAGTGCCTGAACAACATCGCAGAAAATTGGATGATAAAGCAGTAAAATGTATTTTTGTTGGATACAGTTCTGAAAGTAAAGGCTATCGTCTGTATCATCCACAGACTAAACGCATTCTGGTTAGCCGTGATGTTGTATTTGTGGAAGATGCTATTCAGCCATTGCTTTCATGTACTAAGGAGACATTTGTTAGCTCCAAAGACATGTATGATACTTTGATGCCTCTTTTTACAGGTGGACAGTCTAGTGCTGGTCCTAATGAGGCAACTTCACAGCCTTTGTAAGTTTCATATGATGATGCAGATCATTCCATTTCTGATGCAGATTTACATGATGCACTTGTTGATGAGAGAGCTGATATTGAGCAGGCAAAAACTATGCCAAAATGGCTAGTGTAGACTTTGCGTGACAGCAAATTAGATGCACCTTTGTCATATCCTACTCGTTCAGGCTCTCATAGTGCCTCCTTTGCATCAGATTGCTATGCTATGGCTGCGTCTAGTCTCTGTGATGAGAATGAGCCTGTTTCTTTTGATGAAGCAAAGAATTCAAAAAATTGGATGGCTGCTATGCAATCTGAATATGATGCTATAATGAAGAATGGTACATGCTCTTTATGTGACTTGCCTCCTGGCAAGAAGGCCATTGGCACTAAGTGGGTATACAAGCTGAAGCGTAAACCTGATGGTACAGTTGACAGGTATAAGGGTAGGCTTGTTGCAAAGGGTTATGCGCAGGAAAGAGGCATTGATTTTGATGAGACCTTTGCACCTACATGTCCTATGACTACTGTTCGGGGCATTTGTGCACTTGCAGCCCATCATGGTTGGAATGTACATTAGTTGGACATTAAAATAGCATTTTTGAATGGTGACTTGCATGAAGAAGTGTATGTTTTTCAGCCCCGTGGCTTTGTGCAGAAAGGGCATGAAAACCAGGTGTGTAGGTTAAAGAAGGCATTATATGGTTTAAAGCAAGCACCACGTGCTTGGTATGAGAAGATACATGCCTATCTGGTTGCACATGGTTTTGAGAACAGTCCAACTGAAAGCACCTTATATGTTAAGTGTGCTAATGATGTGCTTCTGATCATTGTTGTCTATGTTGACGACATGCTGCTCACTAGTCCTATTGAGAAGCATATTGCTGATTTCAAAGCTGATTTGCATGCCTCATTTGAGATGTCTCATTTGGGGCATTCGCATCACTATTTGGGCATTCAGTTTATGCAAGTTGATGGTGGAATGGCTTTGTGTCAAACGAAATATATTGACACATTATTGTAGCATTTTGGCCTTGAAGATTGTAAGCCTATTGCCACTCCTATGGAGACAGGTTTACGATTGAGTCTTCATGATGCTAGAGATGCATTTGATGTTGTTCTCTATCAGCAGGCTATTGGATGCTTGATTTACTTATGCATTACTCAGCCAGATATTCAGTTTGCTGTCTCACAGATGAGCAGATTTATGCATTGCCCAGGAGTCACGCATTGGAAGGCGGTTAAGCGCACCTTTTGCTACTTGAGTGGTACTCGGCTACTTGGGTTGTTTTATCCCAAGGGGGGATCACTACCGCCAGATTTGCATGCTTTTTCTGACTCAGATTGGGTCGGTTGCTATGACACTCATGTGTCCACCAATGGTTTTTGCTTCATGCTTGGTAGCTCATGTATATCTTGGTTGAGCAAGACGCAGCCTACTGTGGCCACTTCCAGTTGTGAGGCTGAGTATAGGGCAGCTTTCACAGCGACTGTTGAGTGTGTGTGGCTTAGACGCCTTATGGCTGATTTGGGTGTTGGCCAGTTTTCTGCCACCACGATCTTCACTAACAGTCAGAGCGCATTGGCAGTTGCGAGGAACCGTGTGTTCCATGCTCGCACTAAGCACATTGAGGTGCATTATCACTATGTCAGGGAGAGGTTCTCTGTTGGGGAGATCAGCTTGGCATATGTGCCCACGGAGGAGAACATAGCAGACCTTTTCATGAAGGCTCTGCCTAGGGAGAAGTTTGAAGCTTTCCGCAAAGCTTTGGGCTTACTTCCTTTTGTGGAGTGATTTCCACATAGCTTGGCACTTCCTTATACATGAGTGCCAGCTCCTTGTTCACCGCATCACTCCCAGGGGGGATTTGTTGATATATTTAGGTAGTGATGTGTGTGAACACACTAGGACTACCGGGGCACGTTTTTCCCTCTTTAGGAGGTTTTTTTCCCCCGTCTTGTATATACGCCTATTGCCCTAATGGCTACTTATCTTTGTACATTCTCTAGTAATACAATCAGTATTGTGTGTTTGTGCTCCAAGCTTCTTCTTCTTCCTTGTGTTGTTCGCGTGCTTCCGCAGACGTCTAACTCCAACAATTTTGATATTATCTTATTTTGGCCTCCGAATGCACTATCGCAATGCCTATGCAGGCGATTTCATCCTTTTCAGCCAACATATATACAAGTTTTGATTTGCGAGTACAAGCGCCTCAAAGGTTTCTACAAGTTTAGTAGAGCTCAGCAAGGTAGTTATGTTCAACTTTTTGGGATACTATCATTTTTTTGCATCAAGGTATTTAGTTAGTGGCCATGGCCAAAAGCAATGACTTATTCTGTATTTTGTATATTTTGTGTGCTTCCATAGACCTCAAACTCAAACAATTGGTATTAGAGCACGTTGACGCTTCATCTAGGGCAAAGTCAACACCCCTCTAGTCACAATCTTACAATCACATGAAAATTAGTGAGCATACTCAAGGCAATTAGAAGTTCAAAATGGCTTTGATTTCTGGCATCAAAATTTTGATATTATCTTATTTTGGCCTCTGAATGCACTATCGCAATGCCTATGCAGGCAATTTCATCCTTTTAAGCCAACATATATACAAGTTTTGATTTGCGAGTACAAGCGCCTCAAAGGTTTCTACAAGTTTAGTAGAGCTCAGCAAGGTAGTTATGTTCAACTTTTTGGGATACAATCATTTTTTGCATCAAGGTATTTAGTTAGTGGCCATGGCTAAAAGAAATGACGTATTCTGTATGTTGGATCTTGAGGACAAGTTGGATGGTACTAATTACCTGTTATGGGCATATATGATGTGTCATGTATTGATAACAAAAGCGTTATGGAATATTGTGTAGGGTATTGAAAAAGGCCCTACTACACTTGTGAATACAGTTATTGAAGGTGATTCATATGACATTCAAGATGATGATCTTCTTAATCTTGTTCATGCTATGATTCGTACTCGACTTACTATGGAGCAACTTCATTGGGATTGCAGAGATGCTCAAGCACATGTGTTGATAGCTTTTTCTATCAAAAATGCCATTATCCCTCACATTCACTCTTGCAAAATAGCAAAGGATGCTTGGGATACATTTATCACTTTATATCACGCAAGAAATGAGGATCGTGCTGCTTATCTTTGAAAAGAGTTGGAGAGTGATCACATGAATGAAGGAGATTCCATGGATAGATTTTTAACAAAGATCAAAGATTTGAAGAAGCAGTTGATTTCTCTTGATGAAGTTTTACGACATAGTTCACTTGTGCAGATTGTTCATAATGGTGTTCCAGACCCATATTAGAGTTTTGCTTCTACTCTTTGATTAATGATTCAAGGCAATACAAATGCCTTAACATTTGAGGAGTTAGTCTCTATTTTGTTGCAAGAAGATCAGTCTAGGCAGAACATGTCTATTATGTGTGTTCCAGATCAAGCTTTCTTAGCTAGTCGGAAGGGCAAAGGTAAATGGAGCTCATCTACTAGCAAGAAGAAATCTACCAATGTAGCATGGTTGAAGAAGGAAGAAAAAGGTGAGAAGAAACAAAAAAGCAGGAACAGTTTTGCAAATATTGTAAAGGAAATGATCATGTCATAAAGAATTTTCCAAAATTGGTTGCAAAAGAGACAAAGAAGAAAGAGGCTGGAATGGTTGTTGCAGAGGCCTCTACACTTAAAATAGAGCCTGCTAATCTTGTGTAAAGGCTTCCCCTACAGGGAATACTATCATATGCACTAACAAATCCTCTTATCCTGTAATGGGATTTGGTAAGACCATTCTAACTATTGTTGATGGGAGTTCTTTTCACATTGTCAGATGCTTTGTTTATGCCAGGGATCAAGAAAAATATGTTGTCAATTTCAACAATAGCCAAGATATGCTTTGTTATCAAATTTTTTGATGACATATGTAGATTTCATGATCTGTCAAATGGCAATGTTATCATTGCTTCTAGCATTTTATGTCATGGGCTATATAAGCTCATAGACTATGCAAAATCTATGAATGATTCAACATGTGCTATTCAAGATTCTCATGCTATCTAATATGCAAAGTTTTGGCATGCACACTTTGGTCATTTGAATTACGCTAGTTTTCTATGCCTACATAAATCTAAAATGGTGTCCTTGTTGGAGTTAGACATCTGCAAAAGCACGCTAATAGCACAAGGAAGAAGAAGAAGCTTGGAGCACAACACACAATGCTAAATGTATTACCACTAGAATGTACAAAGATAAGTAGCCCATTAGGGCAATAGGCATATATACAAGCTGGTGGGAAAAAACCTCCTAAAGAGGGAAAAAAGTGCCCCAGAGGTCCTAGAGTGTTCACACACATCACTACCTAAATATATCAACAAATCCCCCCTGGGAGTGATGCGGTACACAAGGAGCTGACACTCATGTATAAGGAAGTGTCAAGCTATGTGGAATCAATCCACAAAAGGAAGTAAGCCCAAAGCTTTGCGGAAAGCTTCAAACTTCTCCCTAGGTAGAGCCTTTGTAAAAAGGTATACAATGTTCTCTTGTGTGGGCACATATGCCAAGATAATCTCCCCAGCAGAGAACCTCTCCCTGACATAATGATAATGCACCTCAATGTGCTTAGTGCGAGCATGGAACATAGGGTTCCTCACAACTGTCAATGTGCTCTGATTGTCAGTGAACATGATGGTGGCAGAAGCGTGACCAACGCCCAAATCAGCCATAAGGCATCTGAGCCACACACACTCAACGTTCGCTGTGAAAGTTGCCCTATACTCAGCCTTGTAGAGAGTACGCACGCGGAAGCAAAATGAAAAGTAAAGCACTCTCACAAAACAAAGAATGTGTGAGACACAAAATGAGTAGACCATGAAATGGGTAAACTCATGTGGATTAGAAATGAGCTTGCCAAGAGCATGGAGTAGGCTCCTCAAGCTTCTAACCAAGTACAAATGAGGGGAGAGGCCCTCCTTATATAGATTTGGGAGGGGCTCTCAAAAGTACATCAAATGTGGGATAAGTCTCCTGAAAGGAGAATGAATACAACTGGTAGAAGCACATGGCAAGGTACCCAAATACAAAGGAAATACAATCTAAAATGGAAATAGACTAGAAATGGAGTGCCTTCTGGATACAAAATGGAGATGCACTCATGCAGATACAAATGTAGATGAAGTAGGAGCAATCATGTCGTCAACACCTGCTCTGCAGCTTCATTTTGGAGCGGCTGAATGTTGCAGAGGTCCACCAAGCACTAAAGCGGATCCGGAGGTAGAGCCTTCGTGAACATGCCCGCCAGGTTCTCCTGAGAGGTACACTGCTCCAGAGTAATCTCTTGAGATATGAGCTTCTCGTGGATGAAGTGGTACTGGATCTTGATGTGCTTCATCCGAGCATGGAACACTGGATTCTTGGCGATGGCCAAGGCTGATTGGCTATCCGTGCGAAGACATGTCGGAGTATCCTGCAAAACACCAATGTCAGATAATAAACGTTGAAGCCAGATGGCCTCACATGCTGCAAAGTTGGATACTCGGTATTCGGCCTTGATAGATGATTGTGCAACTGTAGGCTGCTTCTTACTTGCCTAAGAAATAGGTCTTGAGCCAAGCAAGAATATATACCCAAAAGTAGACCGTCGAGAATAAGGATCACTAGCCCAATCTGAATCTGAATATCCGACGAGTTTGATGCCCCCTCTATACCAAAGACCATGATGTCGGGTGAGGGCAAGGTATCGAAGTAGTCTCTGAGCAGCATCCCAATGAGTCTGATGAGGCTGATGTGCAAACTAACTGAGTATACCAACTTCATAAGCAATATCTATTCTAGTGTTGGCAAGATAGAGCAATGAGCCAACAAGCTGTCGATAGGTATGCACATCCACAAGTGATGATGAGTCCTCCAGTGTAAGCTTGATGTTTGGATCAAGTGGTGTAGAAACTGAGCAACACTGGTCCATGTTATATCTAGAAAGTAGATCAGAGCAGTACTTCTTCTGTGATAGGAATATACCTTCTTTTGTTTGCCAAACTTCCATACCTAAGAAGTAGTGTAGTAATCCAAGATCTGTCATAGAGTACTCAAGATGAAGCTTTGTGATGATAAACTAGATGCGTGCTTCGTTTGAGCCTGTCAAGATCAAGTCATCTACATAGAGAATGATGAGGGCTACTAAGGAATCCTTTTGATAGATATAGAGATTAGCATCAGCATTGCTTCTGTGAAATCCCTTGTCTTCAAAGAACTTGTGAATCTTTTCATACCAGGCCCTGGGAGCTTGCTTGAGTCCGTAAAGTGCCTTGTGAAGCTTGTAGACTTGATCTTCTTTGCCTTTGATCTTGAAGCCTTCAGGTTGTTCAACATATACTTCTTCTTGAATATCTCCATTGAGGAATGCACTTTTGACATCCAGCTGGTAAATGGGCCACTTAAAGTGAGCACTTAGTGCTAAGATGATTCTGATGGTTGTGAATCTTGTAGTAGGAGCAAAGGTTTCTTCATAGTCAATGCCATGTTGTTGCTTGTATCCCTTATTTGTACTTGTCTAATGTGCCATCTGACTTGTACTTAACTTTATAAAGCCACTTAACTCCTATGACTTGATGATTTGTGGGCTTAGGTACAAGAGTCCAAGTTTTGTTCTTCTCGATTGCATCCATTTCTACCTGCATAGCTTCTTCCCACTTAGGTTGTCCTTGAGCTTTTTTGTAATTAGATGGTTCTAGGATTTGTTGAATCTGATGCATTAAGGCGTAATTGACATAATGACTTTGTTCTCGTTGTCTCTTGTCAATAAGTCTTTGAGATCTTCTTGGATGACTTGAGGCACAAAATGATGAAAAATGGGTGGGAGGGTGGGCAAATGGGCAAAATGAATCCCAAAAAACTGATGACAAAAGGCTTCTCTCAATGAGGGGAAAGCATGCCACTAAAATGAAGCACCACCACCACCAAATGACCGCCAAACACACCATCGGGACCTCCACCTAGCACTCTGATACCATGTAGAGAGTACGCATGCCGAAGCAAAATGAAAAGTAAAGTACCCTCACAAAACAAAGAATGTGTGAGACACAAAATGAGTAGACCATGAAATGGGTAAACTCATGTGGATTAGAAATGAGCTTGCCAAGAGCATGGAGTAGACTCCTCAAGCTTCTAACCAAGTACAAATGAGGGGAGAGGCCTGTTAGAAGCACACAAGGAACTGAAGGACTGACGAGGCATGGCAGTCAGAGAAGAGAGTCAGAGGGGAGAGAAGGCACAAGCAGACAAGGGAGTCAACGACGATCTGGCAAGTAGGCCAATAATTTTCTTCATGAAGAAGCAAGTATGAGCATTCACGCAGATCTAGCACTAAGGCAACCCTTTAATTTTTCAAAAACCCTTACACCAATTAAAAGTGATTCTCATCACTAAACACCATTGTAAATACCATTTCATATTTTTGTAGCTCCATTTTGTGCAAGCCAAGGAGTCCTTGAGCTTGAGGAGCTTTAGAAGTATCTACCTGCCAATTTTCGTATTTTTTAGATCTCGTTTGAGCCCTCAAATAAGCCCTGGAACCTAATTTTTAACTAGGCCGGACACTAGGTCTGAACAGGGCCAAAGCTAGTCAAAAACTATAAAAGGAGCTAGAGAGCTCATTTTTGGGGGGAGATTGTAATTGAAACGAACTTGTAAGAGCTTTTTGGAAAGTAATCGAAGAACTCCATTGCTTCTCCCTCTTTGTCTTGCCGTGTGTGCGCGTGTGCGTGTATGTGTGTGCATGTTTGTGTGCTTCTCACTCACGCATTTGTGCTGCCACTTGCTCGAGGTCTTCATACCATCCTCACGTCTTCCCGGATTGACATTAAAGGAGGTGCTACTCATCACTGAGCTACACCAAATTTTGGCGCCGTTGCCGGGGATCGAGCTTTGAGGACGAGCGTGTGATGGTAAGACGTAGAGTTGACGCGTTGGAGTTGTAGGTATTTTCTTCACTTTCATCTATTTTCTTGTTTTTCCTTCACCATCTTCATCACCATCATCATCATCACCATCTCCCACCTCCATCTTCATCATCGCGAAAATTTCTGTTTTTTTATTATATCACCTTCTCCACCTCATTTCCCTTTGGTAAAACAAAGTTCACCACTAGCACAAGCATGATGAGCACATCCCAAATCACCTAAAACAGTAGAAAAATTCCGTGTTATTCTGTCAATCGCGACCAACAGACCCTGTCAATCGCGACCGACAGACCCTGTCGATCACGACCGACAGACTTCACGATCGACAGACTGCCACGTAGGACCCTGTCAATCGTGATTGACACCGTCGATCGCGACCGATAGCCACGACCGACACCTCTGTCAGTCGCGATTGACACCGTCGATCGTGACCGACTGAAAGTCAACGATTGATTGACTTTTACGCGTAGCCACGTGTCCATCGCCACTGATAGGCCCCCGATTGACTGAAATTTCGGCGAAAAACCCGGAAAACGTGTCGATCGCGATTGATACCGTCGATTGCGATTGACAGCCACGTTCGACTCTGTCGATCGCGATTGACACTGTCGATCACGACTGACAGGCCCGACGGACACCTCTGTCAATCGCGATTGACAGACCTGTCGATCGCGATTGACAGGCTTTTCAGCCAAAAATTAGGGTTTGCTTTTGTTCAAACTTTGGGATAATTTTGGGGCAAAATAGTCAATCTATTAGCATTTTTGGAGGTTCCTACATTTGTGTTTTGGGGAGAAAACCCTAGGATCTGTCAGCCAGATTGAATCCTGTCTTAACCCCCTAAACCCTGAACAGTCATAACTTTTTCATATGAAATCAATTTTTTGAGCTCTAGGGCTTGTTGGAAAGCTCGTGGCATATACTACACGCCCTCAACTGTTTTTTATAAAGATAATGCGTTGATTTTCAGATAGGGTATTTTGAAGTTGACCATACCCAGGGGGATCAAAGTCAGGGGTCTTTAGAATTGTTTTCCTAAAAATCACTATGCAAGTTAGTGTGTGTGCTACAGGAATGAAAATCATTGGTTCTGTCTTTAGAATTTAAATCTTAAAGCTAGCTTTGGAACTCTTACAGATCTATTGAGAGCATTGAAAGGCGATCTAAGCAAGTGTAAGTGCAAGCTTGGGAACACACTTCCTGGGCATTCAAGGCAACCAAGAAGGAAACAAAAGGTTGGAAATTCTCAACTCCCTTTGTCAATTCCTAGCTTAGGCTAAGAACGACTAGTGATAGGAGTAAGCCAGGGCGACGATAGGCAGTTATCAAGTTGAAGACTACCTAAAAACTCAAGTTCAAGTTAAAAACCTAATCTCTGTACTGTCGATAACATAAAGGAAAAGAACCTAACGTGGAACGATCAACTCCAAGTACGTAAACTACTCAAGTATTCCTGACGACGCAATATCAGATCATAAACACGATAATCAACATAAAAAGGGGATTAAGTAATTGGTACAAAAGGACTCTGCAACGAGGTTGTACTCTGGACAAAAATTGGGCTACTTAAATAGGCATATGAACCTTAGATCAGGACGACATCTAGTAAGGGATAGACAAAGTCTTAGGTCTTCAGAGGCTAGTGTCAACCACACTGCTAGGTCGTGGGCCCAGTAGTTGAGCCACCACTCCTACTACCCAAGCTCTGATACCAGTGAATCAGAGATGTCTCAAGGCATGGAGAGACCTACAGGCAGTTCAAGAGTGCCATACCTGCACAGGGTAGAAGGCCCTTACAAAACGCAGTTGGAATACCTTAGGACCAACCGATTAGGTGCTAGCATCTATGAGGACGGCCTAGGAAGATCCGTGGTCCAGATTAAGAATCTTGATCAATCCATTGGACTAGAGCACCCAGCTGTCAAGTTTGAAAACGGAGCATACTTGGACAAAGAAGGAACCATATACGTAGTCACCAGTCACCCAGATAGGACGGACGAATTTGGAAATGTGATCCCAGAAGCGGACTTAGGAGACTTAGAGCAAGGAAACATGGGTACAGAACCTAGAACCCCTCGAGGCAAATCGGTTCTCACTAGGATTATAACACCAGAGTGGATTCCCCAGGATAATAAGAGCATAGATTTGCTCCTCAATCGAGAAACTGACGAAGCCTTTTGGAGGTATAAATCTAATCATCCAACTGATATAGGAACAATCATGATCTATGAGTTTAAGGATCCTGATAGCCCAGGCAGAGTGACCTACTTAGATCACGCTTCAGAAAGGATCTTTGTGGTTACGGAAAATGATAGGCATGCTTACACTTGGAAGGGTGAATTCGTTTTCCCCCAACCAAGATCGAATGTATCCTATGGTCACCCTAGAGCTGGAACATCCCAAGCTCATGGAATGCAAAGAGACAGAAGTAGAGATAGACCAGAAGTAAGCTTTGCCAACCCAGTGGGCACAGAAAGAACGAGGACGGAAACAAATAGAGTAGAACCTGAGATACTTAGAGCTCACAAGAATCAAAGAAATACGGATGAGTTCCCTCTACCACGACCTAGAGAGCACACAAGGACCTTGAGACGGACTCAGCTAGTTAAGTCCATGAAGAACTACTTCGATGGCACTGGAGATCCATACGATCATGTGGCTGAGTTTAGGCAAGTCCTGAGAGCTGAACAAGTGGAGGATCTATTCACGCAGTACAATGCCTTTGGTCTGACCCTTAGGAACACTGCCTTGACATGGTTTCAGCCATTAAATGAGAGGCAGTTCAGGAGCATAGACCAACTCCTAGAGGCATTCATTATTGAATTCTCTAAGAGTGGCATAAGACATAATACCTCCTCGCTGATTCACAGCTTCAAGCAGACCCCTCAAGAGACCGTGAGACTTGCAGGAAGGAGATTTAGGCAATACTTAGAAAGATGCCCTGCTTCGGAGCTACCCACACCAGCTAAGCAAGTGGCTTTATTCCTGGATGGATTGCTAAGTACCAAATTGAGATCTTATGTGTACTTGAAGGACCCTAGGACCATAGAAGATTGTGTACGCATGTGCATTGATATCGAGGATAACCTAGGGGAGGAGTTAGAGCTTTCCAAGATATACAAAGATTCGGATAGTGCCTCTAACCTCTCTTCCACGCAACCCACATCAATTGAGGAACTTGCAGAGAAAGTAGCTCAGAAATTAGGTGTAACTAGCAAACAAATCCCAAGGTTTGCCCCTGTGAAAAGGTGCTATACTTGTGGTGGCGACCACATGGCAAATGTATGTCCCATTATGGCTCAACCCCAAGTAAATCCTAGTAGCCAGTACTGCACCATAGAACGGAGGTACACCAATCACACCGCACAAGATTGCCCCTACAATAAGCAAACCGTTAGGCAGACGTACCCACAGCCATACCCTCAACAAGGAAGATACCAGAACCAGTACCCACCTCAGCAGTATGCGAGGCCTCAACAAACCTACCAACCCTACCAAAACCACCAAAGGCCTCAGCCTGTGTTAGCACAACAACCCCCTGCCCCAGCTAATGCGATCCCAGTAAAATATGCAGCAGCAGAAGAAAACGTGAATAGAGCTATTGTCCCTGTAACACCACTGCTTTCTGAAAGTGACCCCAGTGACCATAGCTTTGATTCTACACATGTCGATAGCCCCCAGGCTTACTACATGCAATCTTTTGAACATGGTGAGTCCTACTATAGTGAAGAACCGAGTGAACCTAGTTGGGAGTCAGATCACACAAACCTCATGTATACAAACCCCAATCCTAGGCCTCAACCTAGACAGGTAAGACCTCCATTCCCTAGAGGACCATGCTACAGATGTCAAGGAGATCACCTCATTCGTGATTGTCCCTTGCCTCCACCTACACAACCCCAGTCAGTGACGATTCAGGGCTTTTGCCAAGAATGTGGAAAGGAGCATCTCTTACGAGATTGCCCAAAGAACCCCAATAATATGCCAAAGATCACTCCTATCAACGTTGTTGGGTTAGTGGTAGAATCCACAGGGAGCGTGACTTCCACTGCACCAGTACAAGTAATCACTAGAGCCCAAGCATTGCAGCAAAACCAGGGTGTAGGCCAGGAAAAGAGCCCAGATGTTAGTGAAACAGAGAGCATGACAAAGAAAAGGACTAGAGCATGGAAAGATAGTCGGGAAAGAATGAAAAGACAGTGGGCTAAAAAGATGAGTGAACTTGAGGAAAGCATAAGAGAAACCAAAGCCAGGATAACTGAACTCACGTCTCAAACTCCCTCTCACACTACCCCACCACCACCATCCCCATCGCCATCCGACCAGCCACCTTCCAACCCGCCTCACCTAATTCCACCACCCCGAGTAGGATCAGTTTTAGCAGATCCCACTCCCGAAGACCTTAATATGATGCTTAAAGCATATCAGGCCAGAATCCAAGAAGGGCCAAACGTAACTGATCATGAAAAGTGTTACCCTAGAGCAGAACTAGAGTTAGAACGAACCAAAATTTGTGCCAAGATGGTGGAATTGGCTCAGACCATGTTTGAGGCCAGTCGCCTATTTAACATCTCTAGTTCAGCGAAGACACAGTTGCACTTTGATGGACTGTTAGAAAGAATAGAGAAGCTGATTGCACAATCAGAGAAGGAACCCACCTCCCGACATAAGGACAAGGCAAGTGAAAGAGCAAGTCTTCCTGCCCAGAAAGCCTATGTGCCTGAAACCTATGTGCCTAACTCTACGGAGCCAGACACATCATCTTCCATGAATCGATTCACACCAGAATTCCTACGCGAGATTCAAGAAGACAAATGGGCCAAAGAGAGTGAAGTCCCTCCTCCTATTGAACTTGTGGATGATGCACATGACCAATTCCCACAAGATATCCCATCCATTTATGAGGATCAGGAGAGCACCCAATCTCAGGAAAGATTAGACTTTGAGTCTAACTCTCTACAAGAATTACCCCACTTCACAGGCCCATGGGAAGCTAAGTCTACTTGTATGAGATCACCCATGGTCATGGTACAGAATGAGGACTCAGTCTTACCTAGGAACACAGAGGTAGTGAAAAACACTAAAGTGCAGTGCAATCTCAAGTTAGAAGAGCTACTCAAGGTTAGACCTGAATTATGGAAACATGTAGCCAAACAAGTACCAAAAATAGCCAAACCTCGTTCCCAGGTAGGATCCCAGAGGACAGTACCAGAGATACCCTTGGATAAGATAGGAGATATGTGTGAAGGTGAAGAAGGTAATACCTATCTTCCCATTACCTACCAGGACTACACCACCAAGTCAATTTTGGACTCAGGCGCAGGAGTTGCAATTGCTACCACTTCCCTCTGGAAGCGCTGGGGCAAGCCAGCACTCAGGCCAACGAGAATGAAATTGCAGATGGTCGATGGTCATATTGAGAGACCCTTAGGATTGCTAGAAGGAATAACTCTCACCACTTGTGGTGTTGAGTTTGAGCATACATTTGCTATATGTGACTTCAGCAAAAATCATGCCTATGAGATGATTTTGGGAAGACCATTTATGCGACAGTTGCAAGTGGTACAGAACTGGGGAACCAACTCCTTGTATTTGCAACACTTAGGTGTTACAACCAAAGTAAATCTCAAAGATTACTCTCATAGAGATGTCCCTCCTATCCAATGGAATCCCATCCATAGAGCCAAAGATGATACGGAATCGGTGCATTCCATAGGATCAGGGTCCTCATGGATGCATGAAGACACCCACTTATGGATGTGCAAGGTAGCAGTAGAAGAAGAGAAGAGAGAGAAAGCCAGAGAGGTAGGTGCAAAAGAAAACCATAGATCAATTCAAGACCCAGCCTATGCACCTGTAGTCTTTCCTGATGAGGAATTTGAACCCCATGGCTGGGCAGAAATCTTAGCAACAATGGATGTAGCCATCAATGAGGAACAATGGACACCTCACTGTGATGAGGATGGCTATGACATTTCAGTCTTCTCCATAGAGCCAATCATGGGAGAGGCAGTTCTAGAAGAATGCGAACCTAGTCCTGATGCATTTGAGGATGCTAGTGACTCCGATCTAGAGTCAATCATTATGGACCCACCTTTTGCATCAGATGAAGAATACTTCCATGAAGTAGAATTTCAACCTCAGAGGCATGGAGAGCTTACAAACGATGTAAGATTGGCCACACATGTGACCCCGAAGGAAGAAGTAAAGAAACGAAAGAAGAGAGAAGTCTCACCAGAAGAGGAAGAATCTTTGTTTGAGGTCCCAGAAAATTTTAGGAAGTATGAGATAGATGACAGGAGGGTCATGATAAGAATGCCTAAACAAGAGGCTCAATCAGGAGAGGCCTATGATAACAAAGAAACCACCAAGAAAATAGTAGTGGCCATAGGAGAAGGAGAGGAGAGATGCACGTACATAGGCCATGACCTAACAGAGGAAGAAGAGCATGCGTTAATTGCCTTGCTAAGAGAATACAGAGATGTATTCGCTTGGAGTTACAAGGATTTTAAAGGTGTTGACCCTGACATATGCTCACACACTATCCCCATGACCTCAGATGCCAAACCCTCTAAGCAAAAGCCCTATACATATAATGATAATTACGCTGCTAAGATTAAAGAGGAGATAGATAGACTGGTCAAAGCTGGATTTATCTATGAAATTGAGCACACTGAGTGGGTATCCCCCATCGTAGTGGTGCCCAAGAAGAATGGCAAGCTGCGTGTATGCATTAACTTGAAGAAGGTCAATGCAACCACAATTCGAGATAACTATCCGCTTCCCATCACAGAACATCTCTTAGAAAGAGAAGCAGGTAAGGAAGTGTACAGCTTCCTCGATGGATTTTCGGGCTACAATCAAGTAGCCATAGCTCCAGAAGATCAGCATAAGACAGCTTTTGCCACAGAATGGGGCATTTTTTGCCTTTAGAGTAATGCCATTTGGGCTTACCAATGCCCCCGCAACCTTCCAGAGACTAATGTGTCATGTGCTTAAGGAGTTCCTGAGGAAGAATTTAGAAGTCTATGTTGATGATCTTTGTGCTCATTCCAACATTAGACAAACCCATATTCCTGAACTCAGACAAATCTTTGACAAATGTAGAGAATATCAAGTCTGCCTGAACCCAGAAAAGTGCGTTTTTATGGTCAGGCAAGGCAAGATTCTAGGACACATAGTGTCAAAGAATGGCATATCTACTGACGAAGAGAAAGTGAGAGCCATAGCAGAGCTACCTAGGCCAAGGAACGTCAAGGAAGTACAAGCTTTCATGGGGCATTGTGGTTATTACCGACGATTTATACACATGTATGCTGTCATTGCAAAGCCCATGTACGGACTTCTGACTAACTTTGAGTGGACGGATGAATGTGAGAATTCCTTCCAGAAGCTTAAACGAAGATTATGTTCAGCACCAATCTTGACCACACCAGATTGGAATCAGCCATTCCATGTTCACGTGGATGCATCCAATTATGCCATTGGATGTGTGCTTGCATAACCTACTGGTGAAGGTAACATGGATCTTCCAATTGCCTATGCCAGTAGACAATTGAATGCAGCTGAACGGAATTACACCACTACTGAGAGAGAAGGCTTAGGCATGGTATATGCAGTTAAGAAATTTAGACACTATTTGCTTGCAAATAAGTTTAAATTTTTTACTGATCATCAGGCATTGCTATACCTCGTAAACAAGCCATGCAATACAACAAGATTAGTGAGATGGTTTCTCTTGCTCATGGAATATGATTTTGAGGTTGTGGTAAGAAAAGGGAGGACTCATTTAAGAGCAGATCATCTCTCTAGGCTCACATCGGGAGAAGCCCCACAAGGAGTATCAGATGACCTTCTTGATGCTTACTTGTTTAATTTGGAAGTTGTACCACAGTGGGCTAAGCCATTGGTACCAATATTGACATACGGGCCTAACCATCCTATAGTAAACACACAGAATAGAGAGGTTGTGAAAGCCCAAAAGTACCACATCATGGCAGGAAGTATGTACAAGCACACAGATCAAGGGATCTTGGCTTGTTGTGTGGAAGAGGAGGAGTACGCTAAATGGTTGCAATTAGCACATGTAGGTGCATTAGAGCAACACTACTCAAAGCAACGAACCTTACAGATGCTAAGGAGACTCGGAGTACATTGGCCAACTATGGAAGCTGATGTCCAAAGGTTGTGCAAGGAATGCCCAATCTGCTGCACTAAACCACCTGTGGAACATGCCACTCTTTATCAAGTGTCCATAGTGCCAGATTGGAGTGAACCTCTAGTATCCTTCTTAAGGACGAAAACATTCCCTCCAGACCTGACTCTGGCTAGGAAAAGGAGTTTAGAACAAGAAGCCCTGGATTACTCACTCATTGGTGATAATCTATACAAGCGTGGTAAAGACGGTTACCTGAGGCTATGTATCCATGAAAGTGAATATCTTAAGATCTTGGAAACTGCTCACCAAGGTGTAGCAGGAGCCCGAATCATTGAAGCTGTTAATGCGGAAGTCGAAGCAGAGCAGGGTAGTGGACAACAAACGGCTATAGAACAACCCCAGCCAAGACAACCAGAAGTGGTGGAATTGGAGGATGAGGAAGAAGAAGGCCAAGAGGATGAACAGGAAGGATTTTCTGATGAGGAGGCGCATGACTATGAGCAAGAAGTTATACAGGAGCTAGAGGGTGCCCCAGCATATACAAAGGAGTTGAAAAAGCTCTACGATACCATTGACAGGGTCCAACAACAACATAAGTTATCCCTTGCAGCAGGAAAGGCTATCATGCACCAAATCCTTGAGGAGGAAGGAGTTGACGAACAGTATCGTGCCACACTAGATATGATCTCTGATGCCTTAGGAGTATCTGAGGCAGTGCGGACGGCCCTAGCACAATCACGCAGAATGGAAAGGAGACACGGAAGACGTCCCCCACGAGCAGGAAAACAAATGAATGTATTAGGATCAGGACCACAAGGCACCCCCACAACCACGGGCACTGCACACACCGCTCACGACACCGAGGAAGCCCATACATCAAGTGCACCTCCATCACCTCCCTTACCACCTTCGCCCCCACACCTGCCACATTCACCTCCCCTTACCAATGTAACAACCACCGTTACCGCTCCCGAGTCCACCGCCATGACTGAAGCACAAACCGCTAATCAACCCACACACCCTCTCAACACCTCCCGTGTATACACCTCCACTAACACTGTAATCCTAACGGCAGTTACTGACATCCCCATTCCCCCACTCACACTTTCGGGCAGTTCACATTCACAACTGCACACACCACTGTACACATTCACCACAATCACTGCACCCACCATTCCACTATTCACAATCACTCCCACTACTGCTTCCACCATGGATTTTATGGACATATCACCCTCCACTGCACCTCTCCCTCCCCCCATACAGCCACAATCTCCCATTCCTCCACCACCCACTTCACCACTTTCCAGCACCGCATTCACACTTCCCTTTCCCTTTCCTTTTCCCTCTGCATTTAACACCCTTCCTACATCCACCCCCATTAATAATGTATTTAATAACATGTATCAGTGCATGTCTCAGTTACAACAACACTATTAGCACCTCGATGCTCAGCATACAAGCTTGTTCAGGAGTCACGAAGCATTACAAGGAAGATTCATTGACTTAGAGCAAGAGAAGAAACAATTACAACAGCAGTTTAGCGCATTGCAGGAACAACATGAGCAATTAGTGGCAAATCCACCGCAGCTAGATGCCGAAGAAAGACAACAAATGGATGATCTGCTACACTCCCAAATCACAGAGAACCTCAAGCTCCGCCGCAACATGGCTCTATTACGGAAGCATATGTCTGCAGCCCTGGAAGAAAATAGACGGCTTCAGACACAAAACGAAGAGAACTTGGAATTAGCCATGGACGGTTCCCCACAAGAAATTGACCCAGAGAGATTTAAGCATTCCCTCGGACAATATGCAAATCATATTGGAGACCCATGCTGATCTCCTCGAAGCCCATGCAGCCTTAGAAAAGGAAAGAGACGAACTACGAAGGCAATTGGCAGCTCAACCAGCACCACCCAAAGAAGTCCCAACCACAGCTGACACAACTGACGAAGTAGCAGCGCTCAAAGCACAACTCGAAGAATTACAAAAGAAAGTGCTTGTGTATGAACGCCAACCCTCCCCCTTGGTGGAACCAGAACCTGAAGACCTAGTACCAATCGAAGTAGAGGAAACCTTTGAGGACCCGTACGTTCAGATGCCAGCACCAAGAGGCAAGCGAACAGAGGAGGGCATGGACACCCTTGAAATAGAGGCTCCGGAATGGATGCAGAAATTGGAAAAGGTGGCCACAACACATGATGATAGGGTGGCAGTCCAGATAGCATTGATGTCACGCTTGGAAGAGGTGGTCATAAAGTCGGACTATTTTAGGAACCTCTCTCATCAAAGGTGGATCGGCACTTCCGACGACTTGTATGTTCCTTTTTGTGTCTTAATGGCGGATTATAATGCTGAGATCAAGCACCACACCTCACGAGAACCAACCTCTGCCACACAGTTTGCACCAGACGACATCCCAGAAAGTGCCAAACAGGGAAATATTCACCAACCGACTTGGAGAATTCGACTGCTTGAAACCTACCCGGAAATGAATCGCACATGGAATAACATGCCCCTGTATATCAAGTACAATCCCTGCTACTGTCCTGTTTTCCGAAGAAGGTCGTGGCCGGAATACACAAAGATGGTGCTGACAACCAAAGGCTGCGAGAAGTGGCTCAACTATCTCTACTTAGCACCACCTAAAGGTCAACCTACTGTAGGGTATATGATATCGACAATTCGGCATTGGGGTGTCAGGTTCAAAAACGTACCAGATGTCATGACACAGATGTGTCTTAAAATTTTTGAACTCATGATAGTCACCTTCCGGACCTTCAAGAATGTTAAGGAACCTCACCTCTCTGCGCTCGGATTTAATGAAGGCAATCAGGATCTTGTTTATGACATGAGCACAACGCCCTCTATTAATGTTGTTTATGCATGGCATGCCCGCATAAAGTACCTACCGGCCTGCTTCAAACAGACATTTGAAGAGATGTTTGTCACCGGGTTCTGGGAATACCACTCAGAGATCTTCATTCCCAGGCCCTCACATTTATTACAATTGTTTGCAGTGGAACAAGCTCTCCATTCAGACAAGTTACGTATGCCACATCCAGAGGTTCCCGGGCCGGTAGATTGGGATGCTCTACTCACAGACTTGGCCAAAGGATTGAGGATTGCCGAACATCACTTAGCGCAAGATGTCGTTGAGTACTACATCCAAAAACCCACACAACAAGGGTCTGTCAGGGACGACAGACGCGAGAGAGGGGGGGGTGTTAGCAGCAGACAAGGAACTGAAGGACTGACGAGGCATGGCAGTCAGAGAAGAGAGTCAGAGGGGAGAGAAGGCACAAGCAGACAAGGGAGTCAACGACGATCTGGCAAGTAGGCCAATAATTTTCTTCATGAAGAAGCAAGTATGAGCATTCACGCAGATCTAGCACTAAGGCAACCCTTTAATTTTTCAAAAACCCTTACACCAATTAAAAGTGATTCTCATCACTAAACACCATTGTAAATACCATTTCATATTTTTGTAGCTCCATTTTGTGCAAGCCAAGGAGTCCTTGAGCTTGAGGAGCTTTAGAAGTATCTACCTGCCAATTTTCGTATTTTTTAGATCTCGTTTGAGCCCTCAAATAAGCCCTGGAACCTAATTTTTAACTAGGCCGGACACTAGGTCTGAACAGGGCCAAAGCTAGTCAAAAACTATAAAAGGAGCTAGAGAGCTCATTTTTGGGGGGAGATTGTAATTGAAACGAACTTGTAAGAGCTTTTTGGAAAGTAATCGAAGAACTCCATTGCTTCTCCCTCTTTGTCTTGCCGTGTGTGCGCGTGTGCGTGTATGTGTGTGCATGTTTGTGTGCTTCTCACTCACGCATTTGTGCTGCCACTTGCTCGAGGTCTTCATACCATCCTCACGTCTTCCCGGATTGACATTAAAGGAGGTGCTACTCATCACTGAGCTACAAGGCCCTCCTTATATAGATTTGGGAGGGGCTCTCAAAAGTACATCATATGTGAGATAAGTCTCCTGAAAGGAGAACGAATACAACTGGTAGAAGCACATGGCAAGGTACCCAATTACAAAGGAAATACAATATAAAATGGAAATAGACTAGAAATGGAGTGCCTGTAGGATACAAAATGGAGATGCACTCATGCGGATACAAATGTAGATGAAGTAGGAGCAATCATGTCATCAACAAGCCTCACAATTGGAAGTGGCCACAGTAGGTTGCTTCTTGCTCAACAAAGACATACATGAGCTACCAAGCATGAAGCCAAAACCACTGGTGGACACATGAGTGTCATAGCAACCAGCCCAATCACTATTAGAAAAAGCATGCAAATCTAGCGATAGTGATCCCCCCTTGGGATAAAACAATCCAAGTAGTCGGCTACCACTCAAGTAGCAAAAGATGCGCTTAACCACCTGCCAATGCTTGACACCTAGGCAATGCATAAACTTGCTCATCTATGAGACAGCAAATTGAATATCTGGCCGAGTAATGCATAAATAAATCAAGCATCCAACAGCCTGTTGATAGAGAACAGCATCAAATACATCTCCAACATCATGAAGACTCAATCATAAACCTGTCTCCATAGGAATGGCAATAGGCTTATAGTCTTCAAGGCCAAAACGTTGCAATAGTGTGTCAATATATTTCATTTGACACAAAGCCATTCCACCATAAACTTGCATAGACTGAGCGCCCAAATAGTGATGCAAATGCCTCAAATCAAACATCTCAAATGAGGTATGCAAATCAGCCTTAAAATTAGCAATATGTGTGTCATGAGGACTACTGAGCAGTATGTCATCAACATATACCACAATGATCAGAAGCACATCATTAGCATGCTTAACATATAAGGTGCTTTCAGTTGGACTATCCTCAAAACTATGTGCAATCAGATAGGCATGTCTCTTTTCATACCAAGCATGTGGTGCTTACTTTAAACCATATGGTGCCTTCTTTAACTGGTTTTCATGCCCTTTCTACACAAAGCCATGCAGCTAAAAAACATACACTTCTTCATGCAAGTCACCATTTAGAAATGTTGTTTTAATGTCCAATTGATGTACATTCCAACCATGATGAGCTACAAGTGCACAGATGCTACGAACAGTAGTCATTCGGCAAGTAGGAGCAAAGGTTTCATCAAAACCAATGCCTCTTTCCTGCGCATAACCCTTTGCAACTAGACTAGCCTTATACCTATCAACTGTTCCATCAGGTTTATGCTTCAACTTGTATACCCACTTAGTGTCGATGGCCTTCTTGCCAGGAGGCAAGTCACATAAAAACCATGTACCGTTTTTCATGATAACATCACATTCAGATTGCATTGCAGCAATCCAATGTTCTAAATTTTATGTTTCATCAAACGAAATAGGTTCATTCTCATCACAGAGACCACAGGCAGATAGAAATCTGATGCAAAAGAGGCACTATGAGATCAAGAACGAGTACGATATGACAGAGGTGCATCTAATTTGCTTTCATGCAAAGTCTACACTAGTCATTTTGGCATAGTTTTTGCATGTTCAATATTAGCTCTCTCATCAACAACTGCATCATGTAAATGTGCATCAAAAATGAAATGATCTACATCATCACATGAAACCTGCAAAGGCTGAGAAGTTGCCTCGTTAGGACCAGTACTAAATTGTCCACCTGTAGAAAGAGGCAGCAAAGTATCATACATGTCTTTGGAGCTAACAGATGTCTCCTTAGTACATGAAAGTAAGGGCTGAATAGGATCTTCCACAGAAACAACATCACGGATAACCAGAATGTGTTTAGTCTATGGATGATACAAACAATAGCCTTTGCTTTTAGAGTTGTACCTAATAAAAATACATTTTATTGCTTTATCATCCGATTTTCTGCGATGTTGTTCACGCACTAATGCATATGCCAAACAACCAAAAACACGTAGAAGAGCAACAGATGGCTTGTGACCATGCCAAGCATATAGAGTGATAGATTGTAGCACTTTAGTAGGACACCTATTAAGTACATACGATGCATACATGACAGCCTCAAGCGAGAAACTATGTGGTAAAGCCTAGTTCTTGACCATACACCTCGCCATCTCCATAAGTGACATGTTCTTTCGTTCAACAACCCCATTCTATTGAGGTGTATATGGCACTGTACAGTGATGTTTTATCCCACGTTCAGCCAGAAATGCATTAAAGACAAAAGACATATATTCCCCCTGATCAAAATGGAGGGTGCCAATTTTACATGCTGATAGATTTTCACCCAAAACCAAAAACTATTTGAAGCACATAAACACTTTGGACTTTGCCTTCAATGGATATACCCATGCATGCGTGGAAAAAGCATCGATGAATGTCACGAAGTAAAGATAGTTCCCAAAAGAAGGTGACTGCATAGGACCACAGACATCACTATGTACAAGCTGCAATTTTTTAGTAGCCCAAACTGAGCCTTCTTTTGGAAAGGAGGAACGCTGCATTTTGCCCAAAATACAACCTTCACAAACATGTTTTCTAGGTGCCTCAAGTTTGGGCAAAGAGGATACCATTTCAAATTTCTACAGGCGTAGCAAACTAGCAAAATTCAGATGGCCAAAGCCTACATGCCAAAGCTTTGCATCTGACATAGCCTAAGAATAATGTACTGCACATGGCAAATCATTTACAGATCTTTCATAGTCTATGAGCTGATACAACCCACAACATAAAATGCTAGAAGCAATAATGACGTTACCATTTGACAGATCATGAACTGTACATTTGTCATCAACAAATTTCACAACCAAGCCAATCTTGGCTAATGCACAAACTGATAACAGATTTTTCTTGATCCCTGGCATAAATAAAGCATTTGACACAGTGAAACAACTACCATTAATAGTAGTCAAAATGATCTTACCAACTCCCATAACAAGATCAGAGGAGTTGTCGGTGCATGTAATAGTATTCCCTGTAGGGGCAGGCTCGAGTGAAGAGAAAAAACTACACTGCGAGGTAATATGTTTGGTCACCCCATATCAAAGTACCAAACATCTGAGTCTACTGTAGACATGCACTGCTCATGAGAAGATGGGTCAAAACTGCAAACATTCATAAACCCCCATTCTTCATCTTGCACAAGATTAGCAGACTCTCTTTTTTGTGTAGAGGCCTCTACAACTACAATTCCGGCCTCTTTCTTCTTTGCCTCTTTAGGAGCTAGTTTTGGACAGCTCTGAATGACATGATTATTTGCTTTACAGTATTTGCAAAACAATTTCTACTTTTCTGATTTCTTCTCATCTTTGTCTTCCTTCTTGTATATATGCCTATTGCCCTAATGGGCTACTTATCTTTGTACATTCTAGTGGTAATACATTGAGCATTGTGTGTTGTGCTCCAAGCTTCTTCTTCTTCCTTATGCTATTCACGTGCTTTCGCAGACGTCTAACTCCAACAATTGGTATCAGAGCAGGTCATTGCTTCATCTAGGGTGTTGTCTACACCTCTCCAATTGCATTCTCAGAATTGCACGAAATTTGGTAAGCATACTCAGCATGTTTCAAAGATCAAAACATCTTCGCTTTATCGTGCTGAAATCGCGATCTGAGTTCGTTTCGGCCTCCGAACGCACTATCACGGTGCTTGTGCAGGCTATTTTGTATTTTTATACCAAAGGTATATACCAGTTTTGGTTCGCCAATATAAGCATCTCAAAGTCTACTACAAGTCTAGCAGAACTTGTTTGGGTAGTTCTGTTCAACTTTTTCAGATACAGTCATTTTTTTGCATCAAGGTATTTTAGTCAGTGGCCATGGTTGAAAGTAGTGATGGATTTCGTATGTTGGTTGTTGAGGATAAGTTGGATGGTACAAATTACCCATTGTGGGCTTATATGATGCTTCATGTATTGGTTGCAAAAGGACTGTGGAATATTGTGCAGGGTGTTGAAAGATGTCTTGTTACACCTGCGAATATAGGTACCGCAAATAGAGGTGTTGGAGCTGATGGAGATGGTGTCGAAGATGATGATATTCTAGAGATTCCTAATCGTGCTGCTATTTCTGTTGCACCTACTATAGAGCACATTCATTGGGATGGCAGAGATGCTCATGCACATGCATTGATAGCTTTGTCTATCAAATCTGCCATTATTCCTCACATTCGTTCTTGCAGAACAGCTAAGGATTCTTGGGATACACTTACCACATTATATGAGGCTAGGAATGAGGCTCGTCTTGCTTACCTCCAAAAACAATTGGAGAGTGAACACATGAATGAAGGTGATTCTATGGATAGTTTTCTCACAAAGATCAAGGATTTGAAAGAACAGTTGATTTCTTCTGATGAAGTTATACCAGATAGCTCACTTGTGCAGACCATTCTGAATGGTCTTCCTGACTCATATCAGAGTTTTGCTTCTACTCTTCATTTGATGATGAAAGGAAATCCAAATGCCTTGTCATTTGAGGAGTTAGTCTTTGTTCTGTTGTAGGAAGATCAGTCTACGCATAACAAGTCCATCATGCGTGTTGCAGATCAAGCTTTCTTGGCTAGTCAGAAGGACAAAGGTAAATGGAGCTCTTCTACTAGTAAGAAGAAATCTGCAAATGTTGCACATTCGAAGAAGAAGAAGCTTGGAGCACAGCACACAATGTTGAATGTATTACCACTAGAATGTACAAAGATAAGTAGACCGTTAGCACAATAGGCATATATACAAGCCAGGGGAAATAAACCTCCTAAAGAGGGAAAAAAGTACCCCGGTGGTCCTAGAGTGTTCACACACATCACTACCTAAATATGTCAATAGTCCTCTCTACCCAAAATTGAAGCAACTTGTAAACATGTCTTTGAAGAATGTATTTTGGGAAAAATGCACCATTCTTCTTTCCCTAAAGATGGTTTAGTTCAAGCTACTCGTAAATTGCAGTTTGTTTATAGTGATGTTTGTGATCCTATGCAGACAACTTCTTTTGGGGACTACCATTACTTCATGATGTTTATCCATGATTATTCGAGGCATGCATGGTTATATCTATTGAAATCAAAGTATGAAGTATTTATGTGCTTCAAAGGGTTTGTGTTAATGGCTCAAAACTTATCAACATGTAAATTGGGCACCCTCTATTTTGATCAAGGGGGGCAATATATGTCTTCTTATTTTAATGCATTTTTTCCTGAGCATGGGATAAAGCATCAACAAAATGGATTTGCAAAAAGAAAGAATAGGTCTCTCACGGAGATGGCAAGGTGTATGGTCAAAAGTCAAGCTTTACCACATAGCTTCTAGCTTGAGAGTGTTATGTGTGCAACTATGTACTTAATAGATGTCCCACCAAAGTATTGCAATTTATCACTCCATATGAGGCTTGGAATGGTCGCAAACCATTTGTTGCTCATCTGCATGTTTTTGGTTGTGTGGCATATGCATTAGTGCTTGAACAACAACACAAGAAATTGGATGATAAAACAATGAAATGTATTTTTGTTGGGTACGATTCTTAAAGCAAAGGCCATCGTCTGTATCATCCACAGAGTGAATGCATTTTGGTTAGCTACGATTGTGGAAGATGGAATTCAACTATTACTTTCATGTACTAAGGAGACATCAGTTAGCTCCAAATATATCTATGACACTTTGTTGACTTTTTTTACAAGTGGACAATCAAGTGCCCGTCCAAATGAGGCGATTTCGTAGCCTTTACAAGTTCACATGATGATGTGGAGCATTCCATTTCTAATACAAATTTACATGATGCACTTGTTGATGAGAGTGTTGATATAGAGGAGGCAAAATCTATGTCTAGATGGCTAGTGTAGACTTTGTGAGATAGCATATTAGATGCATCTCTTTCATATTGTACTCATTTAGGATCTCATAGTGCTTCTTGTGCATCAGATTGCTATGCAATGGATGCCACTATTCTTTGTGATGAGAATGAGCCTATTTCTTTTAATGAGGCACAAAAGTCAAAAGATGGATGGCTTCTATGCAATTAGAATATAATGCTATTATGAAGAATGGTATCTAGTCTTTATGCAATTTGCCACCTGCCAAAAAGGCCATTGGGAATAAATGGGTATAAAAGCTAAAGTGTAAGTCTAATGGAACAGTTGACAAGTATAAAGCTAGGCTTGTTGCAAAAGGTTATGCTCAAGAGAGAGGCATTGATTTTGATGAGACCTTTGCAAACACATGCTAAATGACTACCGTTTGTAGCATTTTTGCATTTGTAGCTCATCATGGTTGGAATGTACATCAGTTGGACATTAAAACTGCATTTTGAATGTGTGTATGTATTTTAGCCCCGTGGTTTTGTGCAAGAAGGACATGAAAACAAAATGTGCAGGTTCAAAAATACATTAAAGCAGCACGTGCTTGGCATGAAAAGATACATGCCTAATTGAGTGCTAGCTCCTTTTCACCGCACCACTTACAAGAGGGATTTGTTGATATATTTTAGTAGTGATGTGTGTGAACACACTTAGAACTATCAAGGCACTTTTTTCCCTCTTTAGGAGATGTTTTTTCTCGGGCTTGTATATAAGCTTATAACCCTAATGGGTTACTTATCTTTGCATATTCACTTGGTAATACATTCAGTATTGTGTGTTGTGCCCCAAGCTTCTTCTTCTTCCTTGTGTTCTTCATGTGATTCCGTAGAACTCAAACTCCAACAATTCTTCCATGTTTATTTGTGAAACATGTGTATTTTGACCCTCCCCACTTTGTTCTTGGTTTTCTAGATGTTTCCTCTATCTAAGATTATGTCTAGTGAGAATTCATAATCTCAGTCTCATCAATTTAGGGCTTTTACCAAGTAAATCTTAATGTTTTCCTTCCTTCTTGAAATTAGGGTTTCACTTTTGCTTCCTTCTCATCTAAAATTTTTCTCTCAGTTATATCACAATAGATCAAAAATTTATCTCTTCAATTTTCAAATGAAAATTTTGAAATTGACCTAAATTGAGAAATCACAATTCTATGCATAGAATCGTGATTTTCACTAGGAATCACGATTGTCAATCTTTCACTCTCCTTTGTGTACTTTTTTCAAGTTTTTTATTTTTTGAATTTTATTATTTTTCATGTTATTCAAAATCTCCAAGATATCTTAAAATCATGTTTTTTTAATCTTATGTTTGGAAAATCACAATTTTGTGTTGCAGATCATGTTTTTTGGATGAAAATCATGATTTTCTAAAAATCATGATTCTCGGTTGAGAATTGCATTTTTTATCACCCCAAAGTCACGATTGTCTTTAAAACACAATGCCCCAAAGAAAATTATGATATCCTAAGGTCACAAAATCGTGTTTTCTTCACACAATCATGTGTTTACACAATCATGTTTTTCATAGTTGTGAGGTCAAAATCGTGAAATTCCAAGTCCTCACAATCATGATTCTCTATCACAATCATGATTTTCTACGATTGTCAACAAGCAATCATGTTCTTGCAAAGAATCATGTTTTTTTTTTTCACAGAATCATGATTTCGTGTCTCTTCAATGTAAAAAAATATATCCTTTTTGGATATTTTTTGTGCCTAGGAGATGCACATTTTTATTAAAACCCCATGCAATGAAAGAAAACAAATATTTGTCAATTTTTTCCTAGTGAAATGTTGAAACCGCATGCACATTTTTATTGAGGAGATGAGGGCGAAGGAGCCTTTGCCACATACCAACGACTAATGATCTGAGAAATCAACAAAACATCACACCCACACATGTGTGAGTTGCCTTGCACACGCTTCATTGACCACAAAGTAGTCTAAAGCGAACTTGACCCCGCGGATGGTAAATGAGCACGACCCATGAATGGTCAACATAGAGAGTCCCTCACAATTGTCATTCAACCATTTCTCCAAGTGATTTGGCTTCATATTAGTCCCCTTCAATAATCAATGGAAGCCCCAACAAGAAAACCTTCCAAATGTCATCTTCAAGAAGTTTAACATGTTGGATTGCGCCTCAAAAGTTTGAGATGCAGAACATAAACATTCCCATGAAGCCACACCTGACCCCCCACATGAAACTATGCAAAGATCTGGCTAGTCAAGGACATGTTATGTTCAAGCGGGTGAAGGTCCTATGCGATCAAGGAACATAATCCACTCACCAAGATCTAAAGATCCCAACCAAGTGAACACCGAATAGCAAGGGCATTCGGATGAGCCAACAGCCTTGGAATTGTAGGGTCTCCTGAAAACGCACCACCTTCCAAGCATATGGGTGGTCATCAAGCATGCGAGCTTTGCCCTCTTGAACGTTAACCCAATTATGTTTAAAGAAATCACCCTTGATAAATGGGTTGTGTGCCCAATTCTTGAGGATACTTCCCTACTGACCTGCTCCAAGTTACACCGACTAGCTCACACATCCCATCCAATAAATCTCACATCATCCTTCAATCTCCGAATTCATAATGCATCCTCGGACATGGTTTTGATGAAGATGTCAAATCTTACAATCCCACCATTCCTAATCCTGATCACCTTCTCGACCATGTCGCTTAAGCCGACTCTATGCAACATGCACTAGAACATCGAAACATTAAGTGTTGGGCCCCCCAAACACAAATATGTCCGAGATGTCCAGCCAATGCTGCCCTTCTTACTTGCAAAGCATCCACTGGGTAGGTTCTAATCTGTATGTTGGGGACAGTGGACGAGTTCTAACCTATATGTTAGTGTCCACAACAACAATATCACGGCACAAGCACCACCACCATCAGTGCCAGTAGTCTCAAATCCCACAAAGCATTTATGTCCACTAGTGACTACGGCAACTCAGGAATCAATGTCTTATGTACCAACGACTGTGATAAGAAATCAATGTCTTATGTACCTAGCATCTGATGTTGCAATGGATATGTTGCAGTCATAATCAAATATTCGTCTTTGATGTTCTGTACATGCTACACCAAGCCTAGCAAACATATGCAAAACTGATGTTCTGTACATGCTCCACCAGATCTTCGCACAATAGCATTATATGCTTAAAAACAACACTTAGTACATTGCCTGCTCATAGAGCCTCATCACATATAACATAATTCCAATGACCAGATATCTACAATGGCATTCGATGTTCAGTCCATATTTCACAACCCTTGCATAGAGAGTTCTTATTCTAAACCATTTACAATAAAAGTATTATGGCACAACATTTGCATTATATGCAACTGAAGTGTCACAAAATCCAAAACTCATAACAAGCAACGCCATAATATCAACATACCATCTCTCCATGTTAAAAACGAACAATGCTGTTAAATATCAAACAGTCGTATACAAATTTCATGTACATAAAACGAACTTTCATGGAAACGCCAATATACCCAAAACATAGCTGCAGACAGCAGAAGTACATTGAATACACATTCGACCAGATGAACGATAGATGAGAAACATGTGATCCACTTGCATTAAGACAGAAACATAGTGTACATCAACGAAGTTTCAAGATAGGCTATAACTACGAACTTAATCATGGAGGAGAGCCAGCCACTGCAACGCCAAAGTACACCCCAATGCAATTTCAGAAATACCCGTCAGAGCGGCCCTTGAACCCAATCTGTCCAAGTGTAAGGCAGATGAACAAGCCAAGATGCCATGTAACCATCCACAACCTTCACAAAAATGCACAGAAAATCGATAGTGTTAAATAACTGCCATCAAATCTATATTGTCAGTTCTCATGTGCTCCATAAGATCCCGATGCAGGCATACAATGAAACCATAATTACATACTAGGAAAGCATATTTACCAGAAGGGAGATGAAAGAGCTGGGCCAGTGGGCCAATGTGCAAGCTCCGGACCAATGCTGTCAAAGAAGAGACCTGTCAGGCTCTGCCCATTGATGGCCGGGATGCTTGAGGGTGCGAGCCAGCCGATGAATCCGAATCCAATCACTGTGAGATCGGTACGCAGCCAGTCGCGTGTGAAGCTTCACGCCGATAGCAAATTAACAAAAACGAATGTAAATCAGAACGCATGAAAAAAAAAGGCTTGAAAGACCCCGTAATACCCTATCAAACAGCGGAGACATATCATAGAATGAATCTTCACTCAGAAGAACCCAGCAAAGAATGCATCCTATATAACAACGCGTGGATGCACAGAAACACTTATTCACTCTCTTATGTTCCTAATTTCTTAGCCCGTACGCGATGAGTTCAGGTCTTGTGATCGTCGCTTCATTCCAGTAACATCACACTATAATGTCCATACTTAACCAATAATCTTACAGAAAGTACTGAGAATAGTACTCACCAGGTCACTCGTGAGTCGCCTCTGACATTGGCTAAGTTCAATGATGTTAAGGCAGCAGACGAGCCGCGCAGGAATGCTGATCAAAAGGAATATACAAGCAGTCTTACATAAAACTCACATAATTTATGGAGAGACACAGAAAGGAACAGATAATACAAAAATCAAAACAGAAGAAAAGAGCAGGGTGGACGAAGAAAGATGAAAAAAAGAGAGTCACGGTCGGACATTCACTACTTACGGTTGGCAAGGTTGATGGAAGAGGAGGAGGCAGCCCTAGCACCTCGAGGGGCGGAAGTGAGGCTGGGCAAGCCAGCAGCCACGCCACACTTCATAGCTACAATGCCCGCCATTGCCACGGTGTTCTTCTCCTTGCTCTACTCTCTCGTAGACAACGAACCGGTTCTCAGATCCTGCTTCCACAATGCTCACAACTACTCTCCCACGCTTGCACAAGAGAGCTGGTTGTCACGTCCAGTCGTCTATCTCTCCACGTGGGCACATGTCATTCGCGTGATCCAGATAAGACTGCTTTTTCAGCATCCGATCTCTATAAGAATGATCGACATGTATATATATTAATAAGGTTTTATACGGAAATTCGATCATTGAGATCTACTCTTTCGATTTTAACTTGAATTAATTTTATTTTTTTCAAAAGAAGTTTCTCAATAGCTTAGTCTCTCACACTTTATATTAATTTAATTAATATAAAGAACAATTGTACAAGTGAACGAGCTTAGCACCACTTGCTTTTAATCTTGTTGCTCTCTAGGAAAAACACTGTGTGATGTCTAAAAGGCAGGGCTTTTTACAACTAGAAATTATTTTGCCTGCAAGACAAAGAGACTTTTCGATCAACCATTCTTTGGGAGGGCTACCAAAGTTGGGAGCACACCGCTCTTTCTAGATCTTCTAGAGGGTCACTCCTCCTATAGCTTTCCATAGTGTTGAGGGACAACGGATCACTTCACCCAATAGTGCTTGCTTCCAATTGATTTTTCCCTGTAGCAATATGATTTTCCCAAGCGTGTACCAAACTAACATTGACCTCGAGCATGAAAAGAAGAAGTGTCCCAGGTCCTCATTACCATGAAGGCATCATTTACACCATGGAGGGGCTTCACAAAATTTGTTAGGTTTAACATTAGTCCAAATTACCTAGTGGAGGATTTTCCACATAATGACTGTTTTTTTAACCTCGACGAAGGGATGCCAAAGGGATTGGAACTTAAGATCCCATCTAAAACTTGACCAATCAAGACACCATCTCCTATTTAGTGTGACATGAAGTTCCACATTCTTCTTGAATCTCGTAATTTTATCAAGATTGTTGTCATTGTTCCATGGAAGATCCTCAAGGTGAGGGGGATCATGTCCAATTAGGAGGTGAGTCCTCAAGCACTCCCAAACCTTGAATCTACTCCGTCATAGGCACCATTCACTCTCCTAACCTAACAGGATAGTCATCATGTGTTTAAAGGTCTTGAAAAACTCATTGGTGAAGCCATCCAACCCTAGGCTTTTGCCATTTGGAAGTGAATCAATAATTCAAGAATCTCGTCATCTGAAATGCGAGTTTCAAGAAGAGCCTCCATATTTTGTGGAATTCTTTTGGTTATGACTCTAGAAATGGACACCATGCAATTTGCCCTATGAGGGGAAAGAGGCATGGAAACTCCAAAAGCTAGGTAAAGTGATTGAAAATCAACATACTATTTTCTTCATGTGTCTTACACTCAACCCCATCAATGTCCATCATAAAAGGGATGGCTTCCTTGGATTTCTTATTCTTGAGGAGGCCGCACATCTCTTTAGTAGGTTTGTCTGCCTTTCTCGTGCACCAATTTTTAAAGTATGCCTATAGATTCTTTCTTTGAATTTCTTCTTTGTATATCAGCATGCTTCTCATTTTCAAGAGCCCTGTCTGGTATTGAGAGTGGCCAACGTTTACTTCTTCCTCAAGACACTTAAGCCTTCGATAAAGATTTTCCCTTCTAGCTCGATGAATGTTTTGTCTTTTGAGTCCCGATCAATATGTGTTGTGTCTTCATGATCGCCTTTCTCCAACACTTGGCATTGGGCAGCAAGTGGCAAAAGTTGAGCTCCAAGAAGTGGAAATCTTGTGTTCGACCGAGGGGAAAGAGAAGGCAGTCAGACTAGCATGAAACCATAGGGCTTTCTTGAGAATGATGATCGGCTTGATAGTACACACAATTGGGTAGTGATTAGAGACAATTAGGTCCACACATTGGGAGAGCGAAGGGGAGGCGCACTTAGGTCCAACAATTGCCAAGTGACAATTCTTCCCTCCTAGCCTTGAGCTATAGAATTCAGTTTCCCTTATTGAGAGCTTAGGTGGCTCCTCACATGAGTGCCACTTGGCACTCATGTGAGAGCCTATGTAGCTCACTATCTAAGGGAGGGTTCATAGCTCTCTTTCCCAAAGCCCTCACATAACATTTCCTTCCCCTTAAATCCATTTTTGTCCTTAAAAATGGATTTGGAAGGATCAATGGAAATCTAAAGAATATAGACCAAATGCTGCCACTAAATCCCATGTATCCAATGTACATGGTCATTTCTCCATGTTGTTCCCCTGTATCCTTCCCCTTATGAAGACTCTTGGGAAGGTAGTCCATCTCTGAAGGTTGCTAACCCGCTCCCATGTGGCACTATCCTTTGAAATATCTTTCCACTTTACTAGACACTCTTTATATAGGTGACTCCTAGTCCATTTCTCTCGAGTGTGTAGTATGCTCTCAGGCTCATGTGGAACAGATTGAACAGAAATAGGCTCTACTACGTCACTATCTAGAATGAGTTCAAATTCACTGAGCCTTTTCTTAATCGGCTAACATGAAATACTAGATGGATTTGGCTATTCTCTTGAAGTTGGAGCTGGTAAGCCATCTTTCCTACTCTCTTAAGTATTGGGAATGGTCCACAATACCTAGGAGATATTTGGACAAGGTCTTGTCTTCATGTTTTCAAACCTAGATGGAACTCTAAGATAAACTTGCCCTCCTACCCCAAAGTTGATATCTCACCTTTGAGGGTTAACATACACACTAGCCCTTTGTTGAGCTCTCCTAAGGCTGTCCTTAGCAAGCCTAAGCATACCGTTCATCTCTTCCCAAAAATCCTTTGTAGCTTACACGACCTCATTTTGCAATCCTACTACATAAGGAGCTCTTGGTTGAAACCCGTACATAAGCATAAATGGACTATGCCCAATGGAAGAGTGCTTGGAACTATTATATGCAAAGTCTACTATAGGTAAGTATTCTTCCCATTTAATTTTCCTTTCATTCACATATGCGCGATGCATATCCTCTAGGATTCGGTTAACCCTCTCTCTTTGCCCATCCGACTATGGATGCTCGCTTGTACTCATGCTAAGTTTTGTATTCAAACTTTTGAAGACTGCTCTCCAAAAGTGGCTAGTGAATTTCCTATACCAATCTAAAAGTATGTCTAAAGGAAGACCATATAACTGGTATAAGTTCTCTACAAATGCTCTAGCCAACTCAAGTGTCTTCACTGTACTACGTGTCAGAATAAATATAGTCATTTTGGATAACCTATCCACAATTACCTAGATTGAGTCATGTCCTCTCCGTGTCTCAAGTAATCCTAATACGAAATCCATGGAGATACTCTCCCACTTCCCCATTGGAATATCCAATGGGTGGATTAGTCCTCTAATCCTCAATCTTTTAGCTTTATTGACCTATCATTTAGTGCACTTAAACACATACTCTAGGATGCCCTTATGAAGTCCACGCGAGTAAAACTACCTCTGAACAAGATCATAAGTCTTATTAACTCTTGGGTGTCCTACACTAGGTGTGTCATGACACTCATACAAAATGTCTTGTCTCATCTCAAGGTCTCTAGAGATCCACACCTTACCCTTATATAACAGATATCCAACATGGATACTGTAATGCTTCCACTTGAATCCTTCTTGAGTACCCATCGATGTTGCATCCTCATTGGAAACCCATATATCATGATCCCCTTTGCCAATGGCTTCCAAAATCTCACAATATGAAGGATCAAGCCTACATTTCCCTCTAATGGATTTAAGTACTAGGTACAACTCTCTCTCTCTCTCCTTGAATACAAAATTTACTTCCAGTCTTTATAAATTCAGGAGTGTTGTTTTGATAACATGACATGAGAGGTGCACTAGGTACATCTCTCTCTCTCTCTCCTTGAATACAAAATTTACTTCCATTCTTTATAAATTCAAGACTATTGTTTTGATAACATGACATGAGAGGTGTACTAGGTGCCTCTCTCTCTCTCTCCTTGAATTCAAGAAGGTACAACTCTAAAGATGACATGAGAGGTGCACTAGGTACATCTCTCTCTCTCTCTCCTTGAATACAAAATTTACTTCCCTTCTTTATAAATTCAAGAGTGTTGTTTTGATAACTACATTTAAGTATGTCTCCCAACCCCCATAGCCACTCTCTTCCTAAAACAAGGTATGTCCTCTCCATATTCACTATTTGGAAGTGTACATGGTTAGTGTAATCATGTATCTTGACTTCTGAATTGGATACCATAGTATCCCATATCCTTTTGTTGAAGGGCTTTGGTGTGTAGAACAAGAGGAGCAAAGAGAAGATGGAGGAAGAGAGAGGGAAGAAGATATGCAAACACATGTGTGGGAGCCTCGAAACCCACATAATGATCTCCATTGAGGCAATACTTTATATATATATATATATATATATATATATATATATATATATATATATATATATATATATATATATATATATATATATATATATATATGAATATAGGGGTAAGGTCACATGACCCTTACATCCCCAACAATCTCCCACTTAAGGACCAATGTGACCATAAGTGGAAAAAATATACAAAGAATGATGTAGGACTATACAATGATGTACAAGAAGAGTCCCGATCTCTACCCATACTAATCAGCCTAGATCAACTGCCTCGAACAAGGTGTACCACAAACTGCTCCACACTAATATCGATAAGAGTCGAGCTCACATGTGACTAATGAAGTTCTTGCAAAGCTCCCACTTGCTCTATGCATATGTCAATCATCGAAGAACGGACAGGTCCAAGTGCAAATGCTTCAATAGCAACTGCAATATCTAGTCTTGAGCATAACAACTCATATATCAGACTCCCGAATTTTGACAAAACCTGTGCTATCCTGGCTAATCTAAGCATGTCAGCCATGCCTATATCCAAGGCATCCAAGGCACCATCATCAAGAATAGCATGTCGTGACATATTTGTGTCAACATCTGGCATGAGTGAATCCAAGAATGACTACATGATTGTTGAATGATCAACATCTAAATCAGTCATCCTCTCAACCAAGGATATGTCTAGCTATGCACCTTGAGAGCTAGTTGTTACCATTAGTGTCCATGTGAAAGGCCAAATGGCCACCATACACTTATTTGTATATGTCCTTTAATAAAACATATAGTGGCCTGTTCAGCCACAGACTGTAAGTTCGATCGTATTGGTAAGACCTAAGAAGTCTGTCTTTGTGCTCCCTATGTAATGTGTTTTCTGTGTATTCTATAGTCTCTGTGCAGAGTACCATGTGCAGCCTTAGGAGGTCCATTTTCTACTCCGAAGATATCTTCATGGAGCTCTCAATAAGGAGAGCGCACTGTGGTGCATCACCTTCAAAACCCTTCACTGGTATTAGAGAAGTTCGATGCAAAAGCTTTGTTCCTTTTGTGCAAGTGAATCAAGCACCCCCTGGCTTTCTCCAGGGCTTATGACTAAGGTGGCGACCAAGGCATAGACCATTAGCTTGTCATCCGAGTCACCGAAGTCACCGATTGGCACTGTTGGCTGCACGTGAGGGAGGACCTCAATGATCAAGGAAGATAGAGGTTCTCGGTACTTCCCCAGAGGTCACCCATCCCAATATTGTTCCCCCTAGAGCTCGCTTAACCGTAGCAATCTCTTGCCACTAAGCTACACGCTTGTGGTGTTTGAAGAAGGGGAAAGACTGAGGTTGACATTACCTTGAACATGTTTTGGTCCCTCAAAGCTTCATTCTTTGCTTTCAAAGCCTATTTTTGAAGCATTTTTGGGGTGTCTTTTGGAGCCATTTGGGAATACTTTTGCACATAGTTCTCTTCATACAGGTCCAAGAACATCAAGAAGAGTGTTCTTTGTACTTCTCCGAAAATAAACGTTAGAGTTGACACCATGTATGCTTTTGTGGATACCGCTTATGTACGTTCATGTGGTCATTGATATAGCGGTTACATTCTTTGCATAAAGCCTTTTACATTCGATAAAGAGGGTCATGGTGATAAAGAGGGTCATGGGAGACACCCAGATGTCGGGGTCTCTTTGGTGATGCAAGTGGAAGACTTATCCAGCCTCGCCATAGGAGATGTATGATAGTTGTTCATAGGTGCTCGATAAGCCTAGTTAGCTTCTGTTGAATAACTGATTATATGCAGTGGTGTCAATGATTCACTATGCAAGAAAACATGTCAGTACTTGTAGTTTTATGATATTTTGACACTGGCCATATGCTCATTTTGTAGAGGATACTCTGGTAAAATTTTTCCAAATTTTTGGTTTAGCCAACTATACAGTGGCCGATTTACTCCTTGATATACTTATTTGTTGGTGTTTGGACTCTTCTAGCTCCATTATCATTCTATCCAGTTCTCTACCATCATGGCATCAGAGGTCTCAGGCACATCTAGTGGATCAGGTTCTAGTGCCAGTGTTCCGAGAAGGAGCTATAACTTGCAGGGCAAAGACCATTTTGAGATTGAAAAATTTGATGGCACAAACTTTGCTTTATGGAAGAACAGAGGATCATGTCAAGTGGGAGCGTGCCATGAAGAGTGGGTTGGATTCTATTCACAAGAATGGTACTTGGGATTCAGTACCTTTGCCAAAGGGCAAGAAAGCTTTACCATGTAAATGGGTATATAAGCTGAAATTCACATCATATAGTGCTTCTCCAAAGTATAAAGCACGACTTGTTGCAAAGGGTTTTAAGCAACAACATGGTGTTGATTTCGAGGAAATATTCTCTCTAGTGGTCAAGATGACTACACTACGCATGTTGCTTGGATTCATTGCAATGGAGGACTTAGAGCTAGTCCAAATGGATGTGAAAACTACTTTCTTGCATGGAGATCTTACAGATGAGATCTATATCGAACAACCAGAGGGTTATGTAGTTCCTGGCAAGGAAAATCTAGTTTGTAAGCTCAACAAGAGCTTGTATGGACTTAAACAGTCCCCTAGACAATGGTACCAAAAGTTTGATGCTTTTATGAAGTCTCAAGGCTATTCTCAAAGCAATGAGGATCATTGTCTCTACACAAAGAGATGCTCAGATGGTAGCTTGATATGTTTGATACTTTATGTAGATGATATGTTGATTGCTGGGAAGTCCTCTTACGACTTGTCAATTCTCAAAAAGAAGTTGAGTCAGACATTTGATATGAAGGATTTGGGGGATGCCAAACATATTCTTGGCATGCGCATTACTCGTGATAAGAGTAAAAGATGCATATACTTGTCTCAAAGTGAGTACATATCCAAAGTACTTCACAGGTTCAATATGCAGGGTGGAAAGGCATTGAATACACCTTTACACACATATGTGAAATTGAGCAAGGATGATTGCCCCAAATCAGATGAGGAAAAGGAATTCATGACCGAAATTGCCTATCAGTCTGCTGTTGGTAGTCTCATGTATGCTATGGTAGCTACAAGACCAGGCATTGCATTTGTAGTGGGAGTTGTGAGCAGATATATGTCTAATCCTAGCAAGAAACATTCCGAAGCGATCAAGATGATTTGAGATATCTGAGTGGCACTAAGGACAAGTGTTTATGCTTAGGTTGTGTTGGAGATAGACGTCTGCGAAAGCACGTGAACAACACAAGGAAGAAGAAGAAGCTTGGAGCACAAACACACAATACTAAATGAATTACTAGAGAATGTACAAAGATAAGAAGCCCATTAGGGCAATAGGCATATATACAAGCCAGGGGGAAAAAACCTCCTAAAGAGGGAAAAAAGTGCCCCGGCGGTCCTAGTTTGTTAACACACATCACTACCTAAATATATCAACAAATCCCCCCTGGGAGTGATGCGGTGAACAAGGAGCTGGCACTCATGTATAAGGAAGTGCCAAGCTATGTGGAAATCACTCCACAAAAGGAAGTAAGCCCAAAGCTTTGCGGAAAGCTTCAAACTTCTTCCTAGGCAGAGCCTTCGTGAAAAGGTATGCTATGTTCTCCTGTGTGGGCACATATGCCAAGCTGATCTCCCTAGCAGAGAACCTCTCCCTGACATAGTGATAATGCACCTCAATGTGCTTAGTGCAAGCATGGAACATAGGGTTCCTCGCAACTGCCAATGTGCTCTGACTGTCAGTGAAGATCGTGGTGGCAGAAGACTAGCCAACACCCAAATCAGCCATAATGCGTCTGAGCCACACACACTCAACAATCACTGTGAAAGCTTCCATATACTCAGCCTCACAACTGGAAGTGGCCACAATAGGCTGCTTCTTGCTCAACCAAGATATACATGAGCTACCAAGCATGAAGCAAAAACCATTGGTGGACACACGAGTGTCATAGCAACCAACCCAATCTGAGTCAGAAAAAGCATGCAAATCTGGAGGTAGTGATCCCCCCTTGGGATAAAACAACCCAAGTAGCCGAGTACCACTCAAGTAGCAAAAGATGCGCTTATCCGCCTTCCAATGCGTCGACTCCTGGGCAATGCATAAACCTGCTCATCTGTTAGACAACAAACTGAATATCTGGACGAGTAATTCATAAGTAAATCAAGCATCCAACAGCCTGATGATAGAGAACAACATCAAATGCATCTCCAGCATCATGAAGACTCAATCGTAAACCTGTCTCCATAGGAGTGGCAATAGGCTTACAGTCTTCAAGGCCAAAACGCTACAATAATGTGTCAATATATTTCGTTTGACACAAAGCCATTCCACCATCAACTTGCATAAACTGAATGCCCAAATAGTGATGCAAATGCCCCAAATCAGACATCTCAAATGAGGCATGCAAATCAGCCTTGAAATCAGCAATATGCTTCTCAATAGGACCAGTGAGCAGCATGTCGTCAACATAGACAACAATGATCAGAAGCACATCATTAGCACGCTTAATATATAAGGTGCTTTCAGTTGGACTGTTCTCAAAACCATGTGCAACTAGATAGGCATGTATCTTCTCATACCAAGCACATGGTGCTTGCTTTAAACCATATAATGCCTCCTTTAACCTCCACACCTGGTTTTCATGCCTTTTTTGCACAAAGCAACGAGGCTAAAAAACATACACTTCTTCATGCAAGTCACCATTCAAAAATGTTGTTTTAATGTCCAACTGATGTACATTCTAACCATGATGGGCTGCAAGTGCACAAATGCTCCGAGCAGTAGTCATACGGCATGTAGGTGCAAAGGTCTCATCAAAATCAATGCCTCTTTCCTGTGCATAACCCTTTGCAACAAGCCTAGCCTTATACCTGTCAACTGTACCATCAGGTTTACGCTTCAACTTGTATACCCACTTAGTGTCAATGGCCTTCTTGCTAGGAGGCAAGTCACATAAAGACCATGTACCATTCTTCATTATAGCATCATATTCAGATTGCATAGCAGCCATCCAATTTTCTGAATTCTGTGCTTCATCAAAAGAAACACGCTCATTCTCATCATAGAGACTAGATGCAGCCATAGCATAGCAATCTGATGCCCACAAACGGCGCTAATGTTAAAATAGGATTAAGTATTATCTGTTTAAAGTTTAATTCAAGTCTAGGTTCTTGGGATGGTTAGGGGTCTGTAAACAGAGGCCCTATTTGTATCTTCCCAAATCTACAGATTCCGTGTATCCACTTACAGACTTGCACACATTAACTATTCGAATATATTTACTGAATACTTCAATACTGTCGCAAACTCACTGTGTACCTTCTACACTTATCACAGTAACCCGTCAATCATTAATACTTCATTAAGACTTAACTTAATTATTAAGCTTAATCAACATAATTAACAAAGACTCAGATTTACATAGGAGTTCGGCAACAGCGTTCCACTGCAGGCTCTCGCCCAGATGAACAGTCCGATGACACAATGCCTTCTGCTTCACGTGACTCTTTCATTAATTTGTCAAGAGTTACAACTGTTGCGCTATGCCTTATGCGTGCGACTTTTCAGGGTATATTACAAATTAGGAGTTCCTTTCCAGCGGCTTACACACGGCATACAAAGAAGCAAGAGTGTCCCATGCTTGTCTTGATATAGAGTATGATCGAATGTGTGGAACTATATGACGCTTCACTGAAAGCACAATCAAAGCATGAGCTTGAGCATCTTTTCCATCCCATCTAAGCTTCTCCTGTGAAGGTGGAGAAGGAGAAACCACTATACTCGAAGAAGAAGCTCCATCTGTGACAGTAGACTGTGAAGTAGAAGAACCTGCGAGTCTTCGATCTACATCTGCCACTATGTTCCAAAGTTGTTTAGCAACAAGAACATGCTTCATCATGTAAGACCACATCGGATAGTTGGTCCCATCAAGCTTATCTTCAGCTTGAAGCATGCCAAACAAGTCATTGCTGCCCGCCATTTCACAAAAGAACAAGAATGTGACAAAATCTTCACTTTGACAAAAGTTGAAATGAATGCTGAAATTTCAGTCACAAACCGTCACTCTCAGGGCGATTCTGACTGCACGAATGGCTTTGAAATGGGGGTAAAACCCCAGTGCACCTAGTGGAAATGTTTCTTGGTTGCTGAAATTCACTCTTCTGTGCTCCGAAGTCGATTTGCACTGTTAAAAGTGTGTGCGCACCGCGACGTGAAAAACCAAAACTTAAGAAGGAGTTGAACCTGCTCTGATACCACTGTTGGGTGTGTGTAGAAGTGCGAGAGACACACAAGAAGCACACACAAGGAGCACAAACGCAGCAAGACACATGGAGAAGATGGTGGCTAGAATAGCTCTCTCTATTGATGATAAACTAAATTGAAGTAAGAGCTGAATAATGTCCCTAAGTACAAAGTACCACCACATATGAGAGTATCAAGTATGTGATAACATGGGAAAAAAACCTCTAGCCAGCACTAGAGTAAAAGTGCCCATGTATAGGAAAATGATTCACATCAAAGGTACTCGAGGAACACATAAGTGTAACAAACAATACTCCATTCAAATTAATCACTATTTCCTAGTTTTTGTTGAAGCTCATTATGATTCATCACTTTATAAGTTTTGAATTGCAAACTATAATGTTATGCATAATCACACATGAAAAAAGATAGAGAGATGGGGATAATTTTCCAACATAAATTGAGATTCTCCAAGAGAATATTGATGGGAGTTTCTTAGAGTAATGGAACCTTCTTGGCCATTTAAGTGGGAGGTTGTTGGGGATAAAGGCCCCAAGGCTCCTCTTGTAGATTTTGACATAGCTCTCTTCAAGATCTTTTCAGATATCTTTATATTATATTTTTTGGTCATTTGGGGAGTCATAGGCGTTTACATGATTTTCTGACTTTTGGTCATTGGACATGTTTGAACATGCCGAAGTGACTTAAAAGTCACTCATCAATAAAACTTGGTCTCAAAAGTCACATAACTTGAAGGGAACTTCTACCACTTGAGCTTCTCTATCTTCTCGTTTAAATTTTTGTGCAAGTTGCTTCTCTACTTTCGCTGCTGACATAAGAGCTCACGCCCTTGGTATTCAGTGCAATCAAGCACATCATTGCATAGCTCTCCATGGCCTTTTCAAATTATAAGTTATAACCATGTAGATCATATTGTTTCAATGAATGTCAAGCTCTTCTTAATGCTAGGTACATATTGGATATCTCTGAGCACAAGCTCTTTCCAATTTTCAATTGCGAAATTGATAGTACCAATCCTATCAACGATGCAAATAGGCAAATGTAGTAAAACATTCCAAAGATGGAGTTACATGGAAAGACACCTAAGTGTGCTATCCATGTTTATGTCAATTCATTATTGTTTAATAATAGTGCATCAATAACATTAGATTTTGTGATTCACATGTGCTGTACATTAAACGCAAGGGCATCACTAGGACATAGTGGACATAGAATGTCATCTAAGTGAGACAATTCCTCTATGACTAATTAGAGGTCATTTTGACATTCTCCTTGTCTGTAGAGGAATTAGATGCATTGACCTTGTCTTTATTCTTCTTCTTATTGTTTGTGCTCTTCTTTCTTTTTATTTTTTCTTAGTTTCTTGTGGCTTTTCAATAGAAAGCTTATGATATCTTGTTGCTGCCCTTTGTGTTTGTTTTTGCATCTTTGTCTTGCATTCGTGACCTTCTTTTTCGATCTTCACTCCATCAAATGAATCATGATTCATGGTCTTATGCTTAGTGGCTTGTAAAGCAACATCACACTCCTCTAGGAAGTTAATATTCTACATTCTATCCTTCCTTAAATCAAGTGTAGTGCTCTCAAACCTCTTAATTTTAGAGAGGTTCTTTTCTTTGGAGGAGTGTTATGTCCCCACTTTTCTAGAACATGTTGATGGAAAGGACTAGACATTGTGAATTGGTCCATCTCCTTTTGAGTCTTATAAATAGGATTATGAGGCTAATTTGTTCATATCCTAGTGTACACATGCTTGGATTCTAGAAACATATGGAATCACTTGTACTTCTGTATGGTGTGGGTGTGATGGTATGGGAGAGTGATCCTTAGGGTGAGGGCCACTCATATAGTTGCAAGCTCCCAAGCTTGAGGGTGAGCCTGTTTCGTATTTATGGCTTGGAGGTAAATTTGATGTTTTTCCCTTTATGTTTTGTGAATATGGCTTGTGCTTCATCTAGTTAGCGGGGAGGATCCTAAAGGGCTCTAACATTGATATATAAACATATCTTTGCTTGAGAATGAGAGAAAGTAATATGCACAAATCTACTATAGCTCATAGGGTCACGATGCTATAGCTTGATAGGATCTCTACCTTCTTATATATGGTGGACAAGGCACATGCAAGTCGGCGATGAGGAGGTCACATAAGTCGCTCTTTATGTTGATCTTCCTGTAGGTAGGTAGGACTATGTTTGGAATCCTATAACTCCACATGCTATTGATTGTACACTTGACCATGTATGACCTCCAATAGGGCACCAAATGACATGTGCTTAGTTTCTTTTGGTAGGAAGTGGAGAGAAGTGCAAGTAAAGGCAACTGACTTTGATCTTGAGTACAAGGAGATAACAACACACGGAGAAACTTGTGGTCTTGAGAGGTATGTGATTCATGCATGTGGGTGTAGCCGCTAGCGCAAGGTTTTCTTTTGCTCAACTAGAAAATCATGGCGACATGCAAGTTGGTTTGGAGTCTCTTTTGTTACCGATGGGATCCTTTGATCACATTTGAGTCGAGGGCACACCCTCCCGTTATTGACATACATGTCGAGTATCCTTTGATCACCTTATGCAACCTATATAGGTGTTAGAAATCACATTGTTTTGCAAGCTCAAGCATGTGAAAAGTCCTAATCACTTTTGCTACATCAAACATATATACATGCAATTTGCATAGTACATACATGCATTATAATTTATTCATATTGCATACATGCATATGCCATATATATACATATACATGTCATACATAAACACACACATTAACATATTAAGGATATAATACATACTGATAGTAAATTAGTCATCATACTACATAATGCATATCATGAATGATCATGAATGTTGCATGCAGCATACATACATAGTACATACACACATTACATACATACATACATTATTACATATATACATACTAGATACATACTACATAGTACATACATGCAAGCTCCATACATACATAGATGATAGTACATATATGCAACATGTTGCATAGTACATACATGCATTATGCATATTACATACCTGCATATAAATTACATACATATTTATAATTTATATTACATAATACGTACATAGATTACATACAAACATTACATACATACATTTATATATATCTATCTATCTGCATATAAATTACATACATATTTATAATTTATATTACATAATACGTACATAGATTACATACAAACATTACATACATACATTTATATATATCTATCTATCATGGGTTGCTATCTATTATCGAGTGCATTTAATATTTAAAATGTTAATATACTTATAAGTATACATGTTCTTTAAATATTTTTAAAATAATAAAAAAAAATGATGTTTCCTTTCGTTTCTAAATTTTGGAAACTTCGAAACTTCGTTTCCGATCTGTTCATACCGATTGTTTTCGTCCTGCTAGGGCACTATGGTGTGTAGTTTGTTTTGTTGTTTTGTTTCGTAATACCAATATAATTCGATGCAATCTCCATCTATACTTATTTGTTATCTCATGGAGTGTCAATTCAATTTGTTAAGTTTCTTGGATTGACTCTACCTACTCTAAAGATGTCGGTGAGCCTTCGGGCTACAAAGAGGCTATGCAGACACAAGATCATGTCAAGTGGGAGAGTGCCATGAAGAGTGAGTTGGATTCTATTCACAAGAATTGTACTTGGATTTAGTACCTTTGCTAAAGGGAAGGAAAGCTTCACCATGTAAATGGGTATATAAGTTGAAATCCACATCAGATTGTGCTTCCCCAAAGTATAAAGCACGACTTGTTGCAAAGAGTTTTAAGCAACAACATGGTGTTGATTTCGAGGAAATCTTCTCTCCATTGGTCAAGATGACTACCCTATGCATGTTTCTTGGATCCGTTGCAATGGAGGACTTAGAGCTAGTCCAAATGGATGTGAAAACTCCTTTCTTGCATGGAGATCTTACATGTGAGATCTATATGGAACAACCAGAGGGTTATGTAGTTCTTGACAAGGAAAGTCTAGTTTGTAAGCTCAAGAAGATCTTGTATGGACTTAAACAGTCCCCTAGACAATGGTACCAAAAGTTTGATGGTTAATTCATGAAGTCTCAAGGCTTTTCTCAAAGCAATGAGGATCATAGAGAGGCAGCTTGATATGCTTGATACTTTATGTCGATGATATGTTGATTGTTGGGAAGTCCTCTTATGACTTCTCAATTATAAAAAAAAAGTTGAGTCAAACATTTGATATGAAGGATTTGGGGGATGCCAAACATATTCTCTTGGCATGCACATTACTCGTGATAGGAGTAAAAGATGCATATACTTGTCTCAAAGTGAGTACATATCCAAAGTACTTCACAAGTTCAATATACAGGGTGGAAAGGCATTGAGTACACCTTTACCCACATATGTGAAATTGACCAGGGATGATTGCCCCAAATTAGACGAGAAAAAGGAATTCATGACCAAATTCCCTATCAGTCTGTTGTTGGTAGTCTCATGTATGCTATGGTAGCTACGAGACCAGACATTGCATTTGCAATGGCAGTTGTGAGCAAGTGTCTATGCTTAGGTAGAGGGAAAGCATCCATTATTGAATACACAGATTCTGACTATGCTGGTTGTGTAGACAATCATAAGTCTACATCAGGGTACATTTTTCATTTTGTTGGAGGTGCTATCTCTTGGAGATCTCGTCTTCAAGAATGTGTAATTGTTTCCACCACAGAAGCACTGTATGTTGCAGCAAGTGAGGCATGTAAGGAAGCATTGTGGCTTTCTCATCTTGATTGTGATATGGGTTTACCTCAGCATGTACCTCGTTTGCTCAATGATAGTCAGAGTGCCATTGCTTTGGCTAAGAATCCGGTCTATCATACAAAGACCAATCACATTGAGGTGAGGTATCACTTCATTAGAGATTGCTTAGCCACTGAGCGCATTATTCTTGAGAAGGTTTACACTCAAGATAATGTTAATGCAGATGCTTTGACTAAAGCTCTACCACATGATAGCTTTCGACACTGTTGTCACTTGATGGGGGTTACTTGATTCATGATCTTACGCAGTCACTCGTATACTGTGTAACATGCCCATCAGGTGGGAGGTATAGTTTGTATACTTATACTCAGGTATTCTTTATCATCCTTCATTTTTTCTCCCATATGTACTTTGGCCATATTGGCCTTTAGTGGGAGATTGTTACCGTTAGTGTCCATGTGAAGGGCCAAATGGCCATCGAACACTTTTGTATATGTTCTTTAATAAAACATATAGTGGCCTGGTCAACCATAGACTGTAAGTTCGATCGCATTTGTAACACCTAAGATGTTTCTGTTCGTGCTCCCAGTGTACTGTATTTTCTACGTATTTTGTAGTTCTGTGCAGAGTACCATGTACGGTGCTTGGAGTGTGGTTTTCTACACTAAGGGTATTTTCGTGGAGCTCTCGAGAAGGAGAGCGCACTGTGGTGCATCACCATCCAAATACTTCAAGGCTATCAATGCATGTGCCTGAGCATCTCTGCCATCCCAACGAAGTTGATCTACAGTAGGTGCAGAAGGAACCACAACATGAACAAGAACCTGAAGAATATCATCATCTTCAATGCCATTTGCATCACCTTCAGCAAATATGTTTGTAGGTGAAATATGACATTTTTCAACACCTTGCACAATATTTCACAATCCTTTTGCAACCAATACATGACGCATCATAGAAGCCCATAATGGGTAATTGGTACGATACCAACTTGTCCTCAACAACCAACATACGGAATACATCACTGCTTTCAGCCATGGCCACTGACTAAAATACCCCGATGCAAAAAAATGAATGTACCTCAAAAAGTTGAATATAATTACCCTATCGAGTTCTACTAAACTTGTAGCATATTTCAAGCCGCTTATATTGGCAAACCAAAACCTATATATATCTTTGGCACAAAAAGGCAAATTTGCCTGCATAGGCACTGTGATAGTGCATTCGGAGGCTGAAATGAGCTCAGATTGTGATTTCAACACTATAGAGCAAAGCCATTTTGAACACTTAATTTCTTTGAGTATGATCACCAATTTTCCTGTGATTCTGAGACTGTGACCGAAGGTGTGTTGACGACGCCCTAGATGAAGCAATGACCTGCTCTGATACCAATTGTTGGAGTTTGAAGTTTGCAGAAGCACGTGAACAACACAAGGAAGAAGAAGAAGAAGAAGCTTGGAGCACAACACACAATGCTATATGTATTACAAAGAGAATGTACTAAAATAAGTGACCCATTAGGGTTATAGGCGTATATAAGGGAAAAAACTTCTTAAAGAGGAAAAAAGTGCCCCGGTGGTCCTAGTGTGTTCACACACATCACTACCGAAATATATCAACACTTGTTACATGTGCAAACATGTGATGCTAGCCGCATTATACTTGGAAGACAAAGGAATCTAATGTGTCTTGTGTTTTGATGAGTAGGTCAAAGATCATGAAGGTATGAACATTTTACATTGAGTTGCGATACATGTTTGTGAAAAAAGACTCTATTGGAAGGGTTATTCACCCATAAATTTATTATTATTTTGAAAGCACACACACTTTTTTCTATAGATAGATACACAAAGTGCCGTTTATAAAAAAAACAAAGAACTTTTGGTATTCATGCTTCAATTGTAAAGAAAATCAATTTTGGATTGAAAGAACTTGCATTTATATACATGCACTTCCACATAGATATGATAAAACATGCATAGAAAGATTGTACCCCATGTTGTGCAAGTTTTCTATCTCTCTCTATTTGTCAATTTTGTTTTTTCGTACATTTCAATACTCCATGCATATACACATATTCTTTTTATCCCATTTTCAAAGGCTAACATCCATCCGAGTCCGGACCGATATACAATACTTGAACTTTAAGCTTGAGTGCAAGATTGAGTGTGTTTACCACTACATAAACACTTGAAATCAAATAGTAAAAAAAGGCCATCGGAATAAGGGTTAAAAAAAAAGAAGAAATTTCGCATGTCATGATCTCCTTCAAAGTTAATTTCTCTACGCAGCTCTCAAAATACGATCATCTCTCGCCACTGCAAAACTCAAGGCCAAATTATGTACACGAGCGGGAATCCGATCACAATGGCAAACGCGCACGCAGTCTCAGGCATCTCTCCCTTAGACGGTTTCGTGGAAAAGGGTGCACGTGCCCGTCGATAATTCGTTTTCGCTTCGTTCACTGCGTTGGGGGAGAACGACTTCGCGCCTCCTGCCTATTCTTAATGGAATACATTGATGGGCTTTCTTACAAATGTGTTCAATTCGATCCATAGTGTGCTAGGCAGGTTTTTGTTTACGTTTTGGTTGCAATTACAATTTGTTCATATTATATACGAGCTCACATAATCAGGCACAGCCTACAGTAATCTGTTTTTGAGATTATAGAAGTCCTCTCCTTGTGGTGATTTTATTATGTTACTTATTGAAGCCTTGAAATACGCTTGTTCATCAAGGTTTGTCTCAGTGACTTAAAAAAATACTTGATTGACAGACATTATTGTTCGCTCGAATCAAAAGTGCAAACGCAAGGGAGGGGCTTTGAGGCATTCCGGATTGCGCGTTCATGGGCAGAGCTGCATTGTTACACAAGTATTATTGCTATTCGCACAATCTCCGTCACCTTGGACGCCACAGGATACTTGCGGTATCTTCTAAATTGCATAAGCCTTTCTTGCTATCATTACGTAAACTGTTACTGATTTTTATGTATTCTAGATCTCAATCTTGTTGTATCGATTATGTTTTCTATCAAATTTCGTACTTAAGAAAACAAAATTTGTGGAAAGAACCCGGATTAATATTTAGGTTTCATGTCCGAGGGGACTGTCTTAAATATGAGATCATAAACTTTCTAAAATAATAGGCTGATTAGTCTAAGCCTTGTTCTCGCTGAGTATAACTTCTACATGATGTTTATACTCGTTTATTTGAGTGAAGGGACAAAACAAGTTGGCTGATGCATATGATTGTCCTCTTCCTTTGTATCTGGGTTTATAGGACTGCCTTCCTCCTTTGATTCTGAGTGCGTCCACTCTACAAGTCGAAAGATCATGGCTTTACAACATAAAAGTCCGATTGTGAAATCTTCCTTTTGCATGTCTCTATATATAACAGCTTGCAGCTTTGCTGTAATAGTTTAGCTGTTTAACATCACCTGGTGACATGTGGAATAATTTCTAAGCGTGTGATTCTCAATTTTCTTATTTGGTGTTCAGATATGTGCATCATAAGTACGCTGTCAGAAAGGGAAGGACATTTTGATTTATGTTACTTGAGAAATACTTTTGATGGTGGCATGAAGTGACACGGATGTGAGATCTGGTCTATAATCTTTATATCTTACTCACTATTGCTTGAACAATCAGGTTATGATTAGTAATCTTTTTCTAACAATACGGCTTCAGGTGTGTCAACAATACTCCGTTCAAATTGATCACCATTTCCTAGTTTTTGTTGAAGTTCATTATGATTCACAACATGAATTGAGATTCTGCAAGAGAATATTGATGGTGGGGACTCATGATGTACAGAAGCTCATTACCTTTTGATGTAGATGCATTACGAGAGAATGTGGATCATTGGATAACAAGATTGACACGTCCTAGGAGGTGTATGAACAGATATGATCCCTCTTTA